>OY992888.1:1272500-1374571 GCA_963921405.1 Cepaea hortensis | reverse complement strand
AACCCCTAGCCTTTTCAGGAGTGGTTTGGGTTTGATGTCACAGACCGATGGAGACAATCACTTAGCTGAAGATTCTAGTCCTGGTCGTCGGCTATCGTGGACTCAAGGTCTGGCTTCTCCTCCTCTTCAGTCGACGATGTTTCATTTATAGCTTGCTTGGTTTGAATATTATTGATTTAATTTACAGTGTTCTTAATGTTGTTTGTTCCCTGATCCCGGGTTGATAAGAAGAAGAAAGCTCTCTTAAGAAACAAAGAAAGACCAACGCGTAACACTCTGAGTGAGCTAAGGCAAGCTAGGAAGGATGTGCAAAAGGCTGCCAGGTAGTGTGCAAATGATTATTGGATCAAGTTATGTGAGTCCATTCAAATCGCAAGTGATAAGGGAGACATAAGAAGCATGTATGAAGGAATAAAGAAAGCCTGTGGTCCAGTGATCAAAAGAAGTGCACCATTGAAAACCTTGACTGGAGAAGTCATCACTGATAAGAAGCAGCAGATGGACAGATGGGTAGAGCACTATTTGGAGCTTTACTCAAGTGGGACCAAACTAGCGGATAATGCCCTCAACGCCATAGAGGCTCTACCAACTCTTGACCACCTGGACACACTTCCCACCATAACAGAAGTTAAGTGTGCTATAAATGAACTTGCATCTGGCAAGGCTCCAGGTAAGGATGGGATTCCAATAGAGGTTATCAGGAGTGGGCAAGACACACTCACTATACAGATCCACCAGCTAATAGAGCTATGCTGGCGTGAAGGACAAGTCCCACAGGATTTCAAAGATTCAAGCATCATAACACTGTACAAGAACAAGGGCGATCGGAGCGACTGCAACAACTATAGGGGTATCTCACTTCTGTGTATTGTTGGAAAAGTATTTGCCAGAATTGTTCTGCGCAGACTTCAAGTCCTAGGAGATCAAGTCTACCCCGAATCACAGTGTGGCTTTTGACAGAACCGGTCTACCACTGATATGATATTCTCATTGCGACAAATGCAAGAAAAATGCCGTGAACAGAATCAACCACTGTTTATTGCCTTCATCGACCTCACAAAGGCATTTGATTTGGTCAGTCGTGAGGGTCTGTTCAAGGCACTAAAGAAGATTGGCTGCCCACCAACTCTTCTGTCCATTGTGGAATCGTTCCACACAGGCATGAAGGGTATAATCAAGTTTGATGGTGCAACTTCTGAAGAATTTGAAATCAAGAGTGGAGTTAAGCAAGGTTGTGTACTAGCTCCCACCCTCTTTGGAATATACTTTTCACTTCTACTGAAATATGCATTTCGTGATCAGGATGGTGGTATATACATTCACTCACGCTCAGATGGCGGCCTCTACAATGCTCAGAGATTGAAGGCTAAGACCAAAATTAGGAGGGTACTGATCAGAGAGTTGCTTTTTGCAGATGATGCTGCAGTTACGACCCACTCTGAGGAAGAATTGCAATGTCTACTATCTGCATTCTGCAATGCTTGTTCTGAATTTGGTTTAACAATTAGCAAAAAGAAGACACAGATTATGTCACAAGGTGCACATGGTGTACCATCAATCTTTATTGAGGACGCCGAACTAGAGATAGTAGACCATTTTACATATCTAGGATCGGTGGTAAATAGCAAATTATCCCTAGATCAGGAAATCAACATCCGGATTGGTAAGGCAGCAACAACAATGAACAGGTTAAGAAAAAGAGTCTGGGAGAACAGGAAGCTTACTGCCAAAACAAAAGTCCTTGTCTATCAAGCCTGTGTCCTTAGTACTCTTCTCTATGGCAGTGAAACCTGGACAACTTACTCACACCAAGAGAACAATTTAAACAGCTTTCATATGCGGTGTCTGCGAAGAATTCTTGGTATTAAGTGGCAAGACGAAATCACAAATACTGAAGTATTGGAAAGATCAGTTGTGTGACAGTTTATTCCATGCTCAGTCTTCGTAGACTTAGATGGATAGGACATCTTAGGCGGATGGATGATGGTAGAATACCAAAGGATATCTTTTTTGGTGAATTACAGATGGGTAAGAGATCTCAGGGTCGGCCTCTACTACGATACAAAGATGTGTGTAAGCGGGACATGATTGATACAGGCATTGATAATGCACATTGGGAGCAAGTCGCCGCTGAACGTGTTGCATGGAGGGCAAATATCAGAAATGGAATAAAGTCAAAGGCGAAAATTATTGCAGAAAAGTCACACACCAAGCGTTTGAGACGTAAGATGGTGCATGATGGTGGAAATGACCACGTGTTCACATGCACCCACTGTGAACGGACATTTACAGCGCAAATTGGCCTTATCAGTCACACTCGCTACCGCCATAGTTAAAAGTTATTATGCCTTTTTAAAGCACAAACTATCGTCTGTCAAGACGGCAAGGTGCCAATGTCAATATAAGCAGGTGCTCCACAGCAATTAATTTAGTTCATAGTGTTCTTTAAATCACAGGCAGGGGCAAGTACGCTCACGTGTATGTTGATTTTACGTTTATTGCGAAGGTTGTTGGTTCGTTGTTTGGTGAGTATGTTGAGTCAATTCACTTTGACTATCTCAAGCGACGAGGGTGCAACAATCTTTGAACATAGTAAACAGCGAGAACAGGCGAATGTTCTGACGTCAACAACTGGTGAGATCATTGTCTTTCACAATGACGGCCCGCACACAGTCTCATTTACATACAATGTTAGAGTAGCATTTGCTAGCTACCGATTTTGCAGATTGATTGATTGATTGAATTATTGATTTGATTTAGGAACCGACATCACAGCATTCGGGGCATTCCCATTAGCGCTCAGTCCCCATCCTCAGCAGCCAGCAAAGAGTTCCAACACCAATAGTACCAGTAGCAATCTGATTATATGTCCTTCTCGCCTTTCCACTGAGTGTCGAGCGTTGGCCAGATCCCCTCGTCACTCCTCGCTGTCGCATTCTTTCCAGACCATGGTGATCCATTTGCTCGTCCGAGGTGTACACGTGCTCCCACAAGGCCGTAACTACGTCTACCTTATCATGCATCAATACTCCACCAAGTTTTGCAGAGCCAGCCAATCTGTCCGCCTTTTCATTCCCCGTCACACCAGCATGCCCCGGCTTGCCACCCGAGAATTCCGAAGTGAAGCAAGCCACTCTGCACGAAGCTTGCCTATCCTCACCCTACTCAGCATGCTTTCTGAGTCAATTACAATAACGATGTGTGTGTATCGTATTTTCCATCCAGCGGAAAGCTGCAATGACTGCCTCCACTTCCATTCTTAAGCTAGATGTTGTGGTATCATATGCCAGGCTCTCCTGCACCAAACGTCAATCATTAGCCTTTGCCAAGAACCCATAGGCACTTCTCCTACCTCTCAACACCGAACCATCCGTGTAGATACTCACATCACACGGGCGAGCATTATCCTGAATTAGTTGCTGGATTTCCACTTCCGTGGCCCCTGCTGGCCACTCCCTGCACTCCCGACTCAATGTGATTATAACTCTGCACAAGTCTGACTGCTCCGCTGGTACTCTGACCCACTCCTCTCCTCGGCTAATGTTCTCCAAGATGCACACCTGTCTGATCGTATCCTCCGCCTGAGACATCCATGATTTCTCTCTTATCAGTCGCTGGCCCTTAACTGCGTCCAGCGCCTCATGCTAGTCGGACCATGTGGGAAGTAAACCTATATTCAACATTTAAATATTCTTTACTTTATGTCACAACTATCTCTTTAGAATTGCACATCTTATTATATAAATAAAATAGTTAATTGCCTAGCCACTCATCTAGTACAGATTAACTTTGATCCCTAGCAAATAATCGAATTTTGTTTTCTGAACGTTAACACATCTGTTTTCCGTTTTTAACCAGCTTAGGTTCGCCATCTTGTTTCTTTGTTCATCCTCAATTTCGCTATGCCCTTTATCAAGCGGGTATAGTTAAGATAATTATACAATTATTCTGGCTTTAGTTTTATATTTAATGCTCTCCTAACATTAACTATCGCAGCGCTCTATCAATTGTATTTACACCACAATGAAATGTCGGATACACACGTGAAAAATTCATAAACTAATTTTTTCTACATACCCTTCGGTTCTCGTGGCCACACACATTTCTGTTGCGAGACTGGTGCCGCTAGGAATCCCTATATGTTTTTCTCAAATACTAGGCTAACAAGAGCCAAAATAATTTACTCTACAACGCGTCAAATGTGTACCGCAGCTTGACTGACTGACGCCGTTACTTCACAAGTCACAACTTCAGGTGATAGAATAAACTAGAGACCTGAAGAGGTTAGTCGGGTTTTTCTGTTGCCATTGTTCAACCAATCTGAAGTTAGCCAAACACTGCCACACCTGTTGCCACTGCTCAACCAATCTGAAGTTAGCCAAACACCGCCACACCTGTTGCCACCGTATTCACCGAAACGGAGGGCAGAGACCATGACGCCAGCTGTGACACGAAAATAGGGACTCCAGTGAGGACTGCCTTAATGTACGATAACTAGCAGCGTCGAAGTTTCTTGGTCGACACAGGGGCCGGTGACCAGTGAGGTACCCAATAAAGTGTCCGTGTAAACCAGGCATGGGTAGCCGATTTGGTGTCAAACCAAGCGGTGAACTAGGGTATGCCTACCAAGAATGTAAAGACAGGATCCGGCAGACTGCGCAGATGAAATAACTTATGATTCAACGGGCAAGACGACGCTTACCTGCAATGCGTTGTGGGACGTGGGACGTAGAGCGCCCTTGTCATCCATTGCACCTGTATTCGTTTCCAGTCGCCTTGACTTGTCTTTACACTGTACTCAGATGGACTCAGGCGAGAGAGTGAGGTCGACGAATTGCGCAACTCTTCCTCACTTCAATCCAATTCATCGCACGAGTCATTCTTCATCCAACTTCATATATCACATTCAAGCCCTGTGGTCATGGGCGAAAGGCGAATCGGCAAGCGTGGAAACGCTGGCAGTCGTAGTCGTAGACCTGCACATAGTCAGCTCAGGCCATATGGCCGTCTTCTACTGACCGGAGCAGCAGTGGGTTTCGGCAGCCCCCTGAGTGACTGAGCAGCCCTCTATTGGAAATCACTGCTCACCTTCATAGTATGAGGAAGGGGTTCGAAAAGGTGCCCTAAACATTGTCTGCACTATCATTACCTAACCAGCTAGCCGCGGTTGGTGGGTACCCTTAACTGCGGTCGACGTACAAACAAAGTAAACCCAGATAAAGCTGAAAGAGCTAACCACATAACCTTGACAAACGGAACTTGGAATGTACGCACCCTACTTGATGGAGACGGTGCATCGGGCACAGAGAGACGAACAGCACTAATTGGGAGATAGTTGGGCAAGTACAACATCGACATTGCAGCCTTGAGCGAGACACGACTTGCAGAAGAAGGCCAAATCTGTGAAGTAGGTGCCGGCTACACATTATTCTGGAGTGGAAAGAAATTCAAGGAAAGGCGCCAATCCCTTGTGGGATTTGCCATTAAGTCGGCCCTGGTTGGCAAACTAGCTGAATTTCCGAAGGCTATAAATCACCGGCTTATGATTATTAAGTTACTCCTGCTGAAAGGAAAGAAGCATGCAACAATCGTGAGTGTCTACGCACCAACCATGAAAAATGAAGATGACGTCAAAAGCAAGTTCTATGAAGACCTGCACACCATATTAACATCTGTTTCCAAGAGAGAAAAACTTATACCCCTTGGGGACTTCAATGTCAGAGTAGGCAAGGACACCTCCTCCTGGAGTGACATTATTGGAAATTACGGAGTCGGAAATTGTAACCGCAATAGACTAATCCCCCTTCAGAAGTGTGCGAACACAATTTCCTTATCAACACAATTTCCCGTCTTCCCACGAGAAATAGGACGTCGTGGATGCACCCTCGCTCAAAACACTGGCTCCTCATTGACTATGTCATCGTCAGGAGGAGTGGCAGACCTGACGTTCGGGTGACAAAATCCATATATGGTGCCGAATGTTGGACACACCAACGTCTCATTATCTCGAAAATAAACATACACATCAAACCACAACGGCGTCTTAAAGGGTAAAAATGCAAAAAAAAAAAAAAAACTAAATGTCACCCACTTAAACAGAAAAAACAAAATTCAGCTGTCGTTTGAAAACATGCTGGAAGACCGCCTCAAGCCAAATTCTGCAGCTAAACAGGATGCGGAAACAGAGTGTAGAGCCCTAAAGGACACAATTTACAACACTGTTATGGAAATCCTGGGTCCGCCCCGCCCCCCCCCCCCCCCCCCGAAAGCATAAAGACTGGTTTGATGAAAATTCTGAAGACATCAACCAATTGCTAGTCGAGAAACATTTTCTCCTCAAGGTACATTTGAATAAACTGAATCAACATAAAACAAAAGATGCCTTCAATAACATTCAGAGAATAGTGCAGCAGAAACTTCGGCACATGCGGGACTCCTGGCAGAGCAGCAAAGCTGATGAAATTCAGGGCTTTGCTGACAGACATGATATGAGAAACTTCTACGACTCACTGAAAGCGGTCTATGGTCCTTCATCACCAGGCATAGTTCCCCTCCTTGGTGCAGACGGGGGAACATTGGTAACCGATAAGAAAGAAATCCTTCAACGCTGGGCAGAACGATTCGGCAACATCTTAAATACAACTTCCTTCTTCGATGATGAATCCATCAACTGCCTTTCTCAAGTCCCCAGTCATGATACACTTGATGACCTGCCAACCATAGTGGAAGTAAACAAAACCATCCAGCAACTTTCCAGTGGAAAGGCGCCTGGTCCTGACTCCATCCCAGCAGAGATATATGAAGCAGGTGAGCCGGTCATAATAGAGTAGCTTCACCAAGTCATTACAAACATATGGGTGAACGAGACCATGCCACAAGATTTCAAGGACGCGTCAACAGTCTACCTTTACAAACGCAAAGGAAACCACCAATCCTGTGACAATCACTGAGGCATCTCCTTGCTCTCAATCGCAGGGAAGATACACGCCAGAATTCTTCTCAATCACATCACGGCTCATCTCCATCAAGGTCTTCTTCCTGAGAGTCAATGTTGCTTCAGATAAGAACGAGGAACTGTTGACATGATTTTCGCTGCAAGGCAGCTGCAAGAGAAATGTCAGGGACAGAACTATGAAATGGTCTCGATTTTCATTGACCTTACAAAGGCTTTTGATACAGTCAGCAGAGAAGGACTGTAGAAGATTTATTGCGAAATATGGCTGTCCACAAAGGTTTGTCCAAATAGTGCGGCTATTACATGATTGTATGCAGGCAAGAGTACAGCAAAATGGTGAACTTTCTGAGCCCTTTCCTGTCACCAATGGAGGGATGCAAGGATGTGTTTTGGCACCAACACTGTTCAGCCTCATGTTTTCAGCTATGCTGACGAATGCCTTCGTGAAAAATGACATTGGAATAGACATCAACTACCGCATGGATGGAAAGTTGTTCAATCTCAGAAGGCTGAAATCCAAAACCAAAACTAACAGCGACACCGTCAGAGAACTGCTGTTTGATGGTGATTGCGCTCTATATGCCAACTCAGAGGCAGACATGCAACACAGTGTTTTAGCTTTCTCTTATGCCTGTGCCAACTTTGGGCTCAGTATCAACTTGGAGAAGACTGTAGTTATGTACCAGCCAGCTCCAGGGAATAATCACACCGTGCCGAATATCAATGTGAATAGTCATAGACTAAGTGTTGTGGACAAATTCACCTATCTTGGCAGCACTGTGTCACAAGCTGTCACAATTGATGACGAAGTGAATGCAAGAATCTCCAAGGCCAGTGCGGCCTTTGGCAGACTGTACAAGAATGTATGAGACATAAATAGAATAATCCTGCAAACAAAGCTGAAAGTCTATAAAGCAGTTGTATCATCCACACTGCTATATGGCCTATATGCTTGTGAAACATGGACTGTTTATAAGCGACATGTTAGGAAATTAAATCACTTTCACACAGTCTGCCTTAGGAAGCTATTGAAGATTAAATGGCAAGACAAGTTCCCAGACACTGAAGTTCTAGAAAGAGCATCCATACCCAGTATCCACACTAATGAAGAATCAGATTCGCTAGCTTGTTACTTAACTCGTATGCCAGATCACAGGCACCCTAAACGATTTTTTGTATGGCGAACTGTGCTGTGGTAAACGCTCCAAAGGCAACCATAGGCAACGCTTTAAAGACACTGAAAATCTCACTGAAAGCTTTTGGAATTCATCATGACACCTGGGAGACTGCTGCTAAAGACCGTAATTCGTGGCGTGCATCATTACATAAGGGTGCAGTCTCTTGTGAAGCAACCAGAACTGCAAGAGCTGTGAAGAAAAGGCTGGATAGAAAAACCAAAGCAGAAGATCCTCCTCCTGGAACGTCGAGTATTCTTTGCCCACATTGTCAAAGAACATTTCGAGCCAAAATAGGCGTTATCCGCCATCTTAGAACTCACGGCTCCATATTTTCAACCCCACTGGATGACATGAATGGTCATCATCAATCTTGATGGACAAACAACAAAGTTTCCATGTACTCTGAAAGGCTTGAGTTCAGCGTCTTCTAGTGTGCCAGTGTTGGATTCAAAACAACGTGCGTATCTACACCAACAGCATGGCAGGGGCTATAACCATCTACACAGATGGGTCTATTGTGTGATACAGGGTGATATAATTATCTACCTATGTCACAAACTGCCTGGAGGATGCAACCAGGAGATGTTGAATTGCCAGACTGACACCCATCTCTCGGCCTGCAGCGACCTTTTCGGTCAAAGGGAATTAATCCTAGTAATCTTTTACCCCTAAGGGAGGGAAGGATTATGCCCTTGTGTTTAGTTCGAGAGATGTTTGTACAGGAACTCTTGTTCTGGCCGTGCAGTCGCAGTGACTTGAATGTGAACCGAGGGAGATGATTGTTGTTCTGGCCAGCTGGCAGGAGGTTCTGTGTGGTTGCAGTTATAGGAAGAATTAGTGCCAGTGTCAACATACGGTTTAAAGACTGTAGACATTGCGTCCCTAGGTTGGACGAGGTCCTGAACTTCAAACTGCCTAAGCAAATGAAAGGTAAGAGTATTGCCATTCTTAAATCAGTTGGTGTCGGAATCGCAATCACCCGAAGTGTAGATTGCATGAAGCCATGTTCACCCGTAGGTCAAGGGCGAGCCTGTAATTTTTCCCAACAAACAGGCTTGTTGACATGACCCAATTTCTGACTACTTCGAACAGTCTGAACTGCTCTAAAAAGTACAGGTATTGAATGCATAGTCTCTCCCGCCAAAAATGGTTGTGGTGGGAAATTAGGATTGGCCTGAGTGATAGCAATGTGAGTGCACTCCTAGGCCGCCTTTGAACTTCGGCGTAGTCTACACAACCGGAAGGCGGTGAGGGCGTAACAAAAAGGTATCGTGTGAGATATCGGGTGAATCGGCCGTACAAGACGAATCTCGTGGGAATGTCCTCTATCGAATCGGATATCATTTGAAAGATCCCGCGTGTGTCGAAGTTCCCATCTTTTGGTGGGGCGACCACTGGTTTTTCTTTGGCTTCCTCATACACTTTATGTTCTAAGTCTCCTTAACGGGCTACAATCCTAATCTATCATGAGTTCCTGCGAGGAGGACAAAAAGAGGTTATGGGAGAAAGTGGAATGATGCGGCAGTCAGGTTCTGACGGGCACGTGGCTGATGAACTGGGGAGAGCAGGACTACCTGGGAAGAGCTGGAGGGGGTATTATCAACGGCCCTCCTTCAGGGGCATCTTGCCTATGGGTACTGTAGACCCTCTAACCCTGTATGTCATTACAAGGCTTCTCCTGGAGAACGGTGGTGCAGACACTGATGACGAATTACCGTGGGTTCACTCTGTCTCCAGTCCAGGGAGACCGATGGGCTATTCGGCTGCTTGTCGGATCCCGGACTCTATTCATCCTCTGACCCTGAGGCATGGTCTGTAATTGAACCACAACCCATTTTAGGGAGGTGATTCCCTGTCTGAGTACCGGGAGGCAGTGTATCCCCATATGGTAGGTCATAGTCGTGCGATTCTCACAGAGGGTTTTCTTTGTCACTTTGCCAGAATCTACCTTTCTGTGAGGAGTGATGGACAGTCGTTTAAACCATAGTCCAGTGTCAACATCAGCAATCTGGACAGACCAGCCAACGTGAGATGATCCTACTGCCCACCACCCTGTCAGTCGTCTATACCTTCAGAGCAGTTCCAGGATGAGTTACCCAACTTTTTATGACGAAACGTCTGAGCAAGTATGGTGTTTATGTAATCGTCCAGCTGTACCACTGATTACCTATTCGACTACCACTCAACTATGTATGATATCAAGCCACACTTAGTTCACACGGATTATGTTCTTGATCGTGAATATAGCTACAGACCTTGGGCTATTGTGACTCTAGCCATGGACAACGTACTGTTGGAAATATAGCTATGGACCTTATACATTTGTGAACAATGACTGAGGAACTGTGCTACTATAAATATAGATTGTTTAGTTGGTGCCACTGTTAGTGGAGACACGAAATTTCACATACCTTGGGTGGCTGATGGAACTTGATGTATTAGCCAACTAACATTCTGGAATTAAGTTATACCTTTTATGGAGGCATCTACATGATAGAATGTGGATGGAAATTCAGAGTATCATTCAGATATATGCTCAAGTGTCCTGGTGTCATTATCCTGACTTGCTGTCAACTCGGAGGAGGTGATATCTGGTCAAAGACTGAGGACCTACACCGAGAAGCTAAGTGACATTCCCTTCTTATGTGGAACTCTGGCATGTGTACAGTGATGACATCATTCATGTGGCAGCTTCAACTAACTATGTCTTGTAGCGATTAGCTCACACCAGACATATCTGCACTACAACCACATTATCTTCACTCTTTCGTGCAATACATTTTGTTATTGAGTAGAGATGCCAGAGTTGCGCCATTTGTTCAGGACGAAGTTTGAAAAGATAACACCCCTTGGTCGGTTGTGAGAGAGATAGGTATCCGAAGACTGGTGGGGTTGTAGACTGAAATTGTCCCTGTCCCAGATCTGAAGACATCACGATATATATATTCATAGATAAGTGTGATAGCCTGTCCCTTTCACCCCAGGGAAGCTGTGACAACCTACACAGACGGAGGCAGACAAAGACGGACGTACAGTCAGACAAACAGAGAGAGAGAGAGAGAGAGAGAGAGAGAGAGAGAGAGAGAGAGAGAGAGAGAGGCAGACATACATTTATATACACGCTGTTATGTCCAGATATATTACAGACATGTTGTTTTAAGAATCATCCAGACACATGTCATTACGTTAGATTACTCACTGACACATGTCATTAGGTTAGATTACTCACTGACACATGTCATTAGGTTAGATTACTCACTGAATTCATGTTCATTATCACTGAATTCATTGTCATAAAAGCCATTGACTGAGGAAATTGCAGCGTAGATTGCGGTTACGGCTAGCAACATCATGGTAGACATCTGTACTGGAGATATTGCAGCGGAGACTCAAACAACACTGGAATTAATAATAACAGGCATGAAGGTTACACAGGGCATTCAATAATACCTGCCATTAATACATTACTCCTGCAGGGGAATGCATTACACTTGGAGAGGAATACATTACAGTTAGAGAGTAATACATTACAGTTGGAGAGGAATACATTACACTTGGAGAGGTATACATTACACTTAGAGAGGAATACATTACACTTGGAGAGGAATACATTATAGTTGGAGAGGAATATATCACACGTCGAGAGAAATACATTACAATTGAAAAAGTATACATCATACTTGAAGGGGAATACATTACACTAAGAGAAGAATGCATTACACCATGAGAGAAATACATCACACGTAGAGAGGAATACATTACACGTGGATAGGACTACACTGCACTTAGAGGGGAATACATTACACATGTAGAGGAATATATAACACTTGGAGAGGAATACATCACACGTGGAGAGGCATACATTACACTTGGAGAAGAATACATTACACTTGGAGAGGAAAACATTACACGCAGAGAGGAATATATCACACTTGAATAGGAATACATTACACTTTGAGAGGAATACATTACAATTGGAGAGAAATACATCACACGTGGAAAGGAATACATCCATGCAGCAGTTTTTGCCCATGATGTATATGAAGGTTTCCACTCAGGCATTGAAACCTTTGCTGCAGCAATTGATCTTGAGGGCGCGTAAGACAGAGTACCATTGGATTGTTTAATGCTTCAGCTTCTTGATCTCAAAGTAAGCCCATTCCTCCTTAGTTGGATCGCTGCAGCTCTCTTTCAACGAAAGTAGTTTTTAGATGTGGCAGTTGGACTTCGGAACCAACAACAATATATCCTGGACTACGACAGGGATCACCATACTCTCCGGTACTGTTCAACGCCTACACAGTGAGAATAGCCAGTGAGCAGGTCACTGGACCTGGCAGGACATTGTCATATGCCGATGATGTTTTAGTGTATCGTCAGGGTAAGGATAGAGAGCAGGTTGCTGTGGAACTACAAACCGAACTCAATCGCATAAGTACTTGGTGTGATGAAGCTGGGGCAATGGTCAATCCAACAAAAGCAACAGTGACTTGGTTCTCGTTGAATAATCATATTGTCAACACTCCAACACCAACTGTAAAGCTGGGTTCAGAGACGGTGGAAAGAACGCAGGCAATGAATTACCTGGGGATACAATCTGATCGAAGCCTTGCTTATAATGAGCACATAGACCAGGTGATGGCAAAGGTCAAACGGGGTTTGGCTGCGATGCGGGTGATGGCGGCAGCAAACTGTGAGCAGCGCCATATATGTCTTCTGTACGAGGGACTGGTCATGTCTTTTTTGAGTATGCAATGGCAATCCTGACTCTCAGCCGTAAGCAGATAGAAAGGATGGAAAGAATACAGAATGAAGCTATGCGCATTATTCTTGGATGTACAAGAGATACAGCATGCAGGGCGATGCGCTACCTTCTTGATTTTCCAACCATTGAAGGCAGAATACAAGTCTGCAGAGCACGCGCCTACCTCAGAGTTAAAGCAAACACACAACATCCACTGCATAGTGAAATTAGGAAGGTGACGGGCAGCAGGTTAAAAAGAGGACGGTCGTGGATGGGTCAAGCCGAAGACATTCTTCAACAGGTGTGTTCTCTTGAGGACTTAGAACCTGGCGAGGAGTGGGTACAAGTGTCAACAGATTTCTGCACATCCTTTTCAGTTTACATTCAACTAAATGCAAAATGCAGACAAGAAAATCCGGCTGCTGTGGAGGCTGAAGTACAAGCGTTGATTTTCGAGAATTCGCTAGACGGTGATGCTGTCATCTACACAAATGGGTCGGTCGTCCGATATGTGAGAGGCTCATGGGCCTTTACGGTTCGGGCCGGAGGGAGAATTGTGAAGGAGGACTCTGGTGCTTTCACTGAAACCACAAGTAGCCTGACTATGGAAGTCATGGCAGTAAGTAAAGCAATAATAACATGGCTCGAGACACAGACATTCACTAGGGCATGTTTCCTTAGCGACTCAATGAATATGATCAAGAGGATAGAGAAGGGGTCGATCCGAAGAGAATGGTTGCAGCCTCTGGAGCGGTCTCGGCTGGCAAAGATTAGTTTCATCTTCGTGCCAGGGCATGCGGGATTACAAGGAAATGAACGGGCTGACAAGCTCGCAGGTGAGGCTACTGTGGAGGGCGGACGCGCCATGGACCAGGCTGACATTCTGAATGCTCTATGAGAAGTAAGACCATTTGCGTGAACCAAGTGATGACTGTGAATCTACAACCATGGTCAGACTGCGAGAACAGCAAATTAAAAGAGGGCTGGCCAAACAGGAACACTACGCAGGAAGCCAAAGAAGATTGATAAACCAACACAGAACTGGTGTCGTTAGCCGCTACACGCTGCGGGATTTGCTGTGGAGGGTATCCGAGCATTTATGGACTAAATGTGCAATGAGGATGATCTTTCGACTAACTAAATAACTAACTACCTAACTAACTAACTAACTAACTAACTAACTAACATTACACTTGAAGTGGAATACATTACACTTGGAGAGGAATACATCACACGTAGAGAGGAATGCATTACACTTCTAGAGGAATACTTTACACTTAGAGAAGAATACAACACAAGTGGAGAGGAATACATTACACTTGGAGAGGAATAGATCACACGTGGAGAGGAATACATTACATTTGGAGATGAATACTTTACACTTGAAGAGGATTACATTACACTTGGAGAAAAGTAATTTACACCAGGAAAGAAATACATTACAGTTGGAGACGAATACATTACACCTGGATAGGAATACATTACACTTTGAGGGGAATATATCACACTTGGAAAGGAATACATTACACTTGGAAAGGAATATGTTACACTTGGGGATGATTATATTAAACTTGGAGAGGAATAAATTACAGTTGGTGAGGAATTTATTACACTTGTAGACGAATACATTACACTTGGTGAGGAATACATTACACTTGGAGAGAAATGCATTACGCTCAGAGATGAATACGTCACACTTGAAGAGAAATACATTACACATTTTTTAGGAATAGATTACAATTGGAGATGAATACATCACACGTGGAGAGAAATACATTACACTTGGAGTGAAAAACTTTACACTTGGAGAGGAATACATCACACGTGGAGAGGAATACATTAAACTAGGAGAGGAATGCATTACATGTGGAGAGGAATATATCACACTTGGAGATTAGTACATTATAGATGGAGAGGAATACATTACACTTGGATAGAAATACGTTAAACTTGGAGAAAAATACTTCACACATAGAGAGTAATGCATTATACTTGGAGGGGAATTCTTTTCACTTGGAGAGTAATACATTACACGTGGAGAGGAATACATTACACATGGAGAGAAATACATTACACTTGGAGAAGAATACATTACACTTGGAGAGGTAATCATCACACTTGAAGAGGAATACATTACACTTGGAGAGCAATACATCACACGTGGAGGGGACTACATTACACTTGGATAGGAATACATTACACTTTGAGATGAATATATTACGCTTGGAGAGAAATACATTACACTTGGATAGGAATACATTACACTTTGAGATGAATATATTACGCTTGGAGAGAAATACATTACACTTGGATAGGAATACATTACACTTTGAGATGAATATATTACGCTTGGAGAGAAATACATTACAGTTGGAGAGGAATACATTACACTTGGAGAATAATTCATTAGAGATTGAGAGTAATTCATTACACTTGGAGGGGAATACATCACACTTGGTGAGGAATATTTTACAGTTGAAGAGGAATACATTTCAGGTGGACTGTAATATATTACAGGTGGAGAGGAATACATTACAATTATAAAATACAGCGGTGGTTTCCCCCTGCCCTCTACCTGTTTCTGTATGGTTTGCATTACAAGCCGTTTACAAGCCGTTGTTTAAAGAAAGAGACCCAGCAAGGTAGTAGGTGGGAGAAGTTATTTATGGTGCCTCTTAACAGCCGCTGGCCACGTCGTAGAGTTATGATGTATTTTATTGAGATATGTGCTCCCTCAGCTAACTCTCCCCGTCTCTGTGACCACCGCCTGTGTTGCCTATTCAACATATTCACAGCAGATCTCTAGACAAAATATCTAGAGGCCACTCCACCACCATCGACCTGGCGGACGCGTCTACTAGTAGGACAGGTGCCTTGCCAGTGAGAAGACCTGATCGTTCGGGTCCACATCGATTGACGGACGTCAGTCGCGGCGATCGGGCACATCTTGAGCTACATCCTACGATGGGTGACGTTGTAATATTCTGTTGTGATAATTTCGCCGTGTCCAGCGTGTGCCGCGTGGTCTAGTGGTTACACACACGCTTCATACGCCAGTGACCCGGAGTTTGTTTCCGGGTCCGGTCAATGATATGCACTACTGACGAGCTCAAACGAGAGCGAAACTCGAGTCTAGTGCTTCCACATTGGCGTGGATAGGCCTTAGGTTCATACCAGAATACGATCAGCGTTGCCAGTAGTGGGTTGTGCTCAATATTTAAATCTCAAATCCCGAAACAACAGAATAAATCAACTGTAATAAATCTATAAATGTTAGATAAGATATTACTGCTGAATTTAAAAACAAAAAATCGGCATGGCCAAACTCTGGACACTTCCATGCACTCTTCGTCTCCTTCAAAAAGCTACCTGATGCTATGAGACAGGTCCAACAATAATCACACGGACATTACTGTCTTGTAGCAATGCCTGACATCATACTCCTTGACACCACAGCAACATGGTTCTACAGAATTATGACAATACCACAGAGAGGGACATGGTTCTACAGAATTATGACAATACCCCAGAGAGCGACATGGTTCTACAGAATTATGACAATATCCCAGAGAGCGACATGGTTCTACAGAATTATGACAATATCCCAGAGAGCAACACAGACGGGAGGAGAGCATGTCAAGATGCTGGATGAGAGGACAGAAGTAATAGAAGGATAGAAATTAGGGATAAGACAAAGATAGGATAAATAGAACATCCCTGAACAGGGATTAGGGATTCAGGGGACAGAAGTAGAGAATAGAACTATTAAGTAGTTATCCAACAGGACACGCAAGTGTCAACAAGAGGACATTGTAGGACATGACAGGGATTTACTCCCACGTTAGTTAAACTCGGGAAGTATCCGTAAACAGCCTTAACTAGAATACTAGAACTAGTGACAGGCTGCCGAACTGCGTGCAAAGTAACAACGCACGCAATAGTGCGAACGCACTAGGGTTCACAAGCCAGCAAGCTGACCAACGCTGCTAAGATTAGGCAGACGGGGGACTGGACAGCTTAGGAGACAGATCGTTATATTTGCTCTGCCCACTGTGTCGTTGTTAGGGCACAGTAGGATCGTGACTTAACTTAGGACAGTTAGAGAATTGTGCTTAGAAATAGTATTGCTGTATTGATTGTGATACCAAGTTGATGATATGTGAATTGTTCATGTAAGTTTGTGAAGCGAAATGTATCAGTACGCAATAAAGCGAATTATTCCCTTTGTACACCTACGAGATGATATTCGTGCGGTACAAATGAAGAATCCCTGTATACCTGTCTAAAACTAGGTTGTTGACATATATCTCCAGTATTATATATTGCGTTCAGCAGTTTGGTGACTTGGTCTATTCCATATTCTTCTAAGGCATTGATCATTTCTTTTGTCATGTTATCTGTACTCGGGGTCTTGCCAGTTTTCAAATGGTTAAGAGCATTCTGAACTTCCATCTTCAAAATTGATAGTCCTTCATTAGCATTCCGATGATCATATTGTTCTTCTCTCCTATTATCATAAAGATCTTTCACATAATCTAACCACGCATGCAAAATCTGATATTTTTATATTATGATTCTGCCATCATTGGTTTTTAGGCAACCCATTGATGTGTGTGTTCTTTTGTTAGTGATGTCATTAATTCTTTTGCGTATTAATTTGGTATTCCAGGTGTTGTGTTGGTTTTCAATTTCCTTGCAATTTCCCCCAAGCCATGTTATTTTTGCCTCTTTGCATCAATCAATCAATCATGTGCCATGCCGGAAAGCGTGGGCGGTCATGACTCGCCATTTCACTCGATCACCAGTGTCGTGGATCAGCTAAGTGTTCCTGTCTCGTCCATGCCATGTGGCCAAGCCATCCAGGTATTTTCCTCTCGGTCTTCCCCTTGGTCTGTTCCCTTCGATCTTGCCAGTTGTCACTAAGTTCTCCAATCCATTTCTCCTTAACATGTCCAAAACATTTTGACTGTCTACGTCTAATTTCTCTAATCAGTTTACGATGTTCATTTGTCTCCTGTAGTACTTGGTCATTGGTTTTTCTGTCTGTCCATGCATAGCTTCCTAATTTTCTTGTGAATCTCTTCATATGTTTCCTTGTAAGTTTTGTTATTTCTTCTTGCTTCCATGAGTTTTAAGATGTCTTCCGTCATCCATTTCTTGCGTCCTATTATCTTTATTTTTGGGATGGTTGTTTCTGCAGCTTATTCCTATTCCGTTAAGCCGTAAAGAGTAGGTGTGTGTACCAACAAAGTCCATCCTATTCCGTTAAGCCGTAAGGAGTGGATGTGTGTACCAATATAGTCCAGACTATTTAGTTAAGCCGAAAAGTGTACGTGTGTGTGTGTGTCGGTGTGTGTATGCGTGTGTGTGTATGCGTGTGTGTGCGCGTGTGTGTGTGTGTGTTTGTGTGTATACCACCACAGTCCAGACTATCGCACGAAGTTACGCAGCAAAAGGCATGTGGGCATATAACGACAGCCCAAAACATATATTGTGTGCATAAACACAGCATCCAGTAGCGCACTCTGTTAAGTAAAAGACGCTTTGTGATGTTTGTGCGCGTGCGGGCTCGCGTATCGGTGCACTGAATCTGCTCCGCCACATGATGATGACCTGAGTACTGGCTCAATGATGGCATTCTATCAAATGCTCTGGATCTGAGGTATTTTTCATGTGAATGTCCTCTATAACGTGCTACCCCTAAGCTGCAGGATTCAACTAGTTTATGAAAACTATTCAGCCCAGAAAGACCTAGCCATTTTCTGTTTAGCCCGCCTTCACACGGTTGTCCATGTCATCGAGGTGGAAACTGCCTGTGTTGATTGCATAGTTTGGTCACAGAGAATAACCGAAAGGTTGACCCCGTCATCGAGGTGGAAACTGCCTGTGTTGATTGCATAGTTTGGTCACAGTGAATAACCGAAATGTTGACCGATCTTATATACCAATTGAACGGGTTGTAATCTTCAATAATTGTAAGAGGGTCATTGGGTCCAGTGTTAGATATGTCCGTGTGTTTAGTGGTGCAGCTTAAATGACGGTGGTCTTCCCCAGATCGCAGACAAGAAGTGTGTGTTTTCTTTAAGACCCAGGCTCTAAGCACAACATAAATTCGTAACAATGCCCCGAGAAAGAAAAGATTATATGAAGATTATTCACCTTTCACGAAGTTTATTCAAAATGCACGGATTTTATGTAAGTTCTGATGAACTGTTCGTGTAACAATCCCACAGATGTTACATGTTTCAAGGGGAACATAAATGTAATTACGACAATCCCGGATAAGTATGTATGGCTTGAGTGCCACTAAGTGTAATCAACGCGTGTGTACAAGAATTTTATATCCAACACCAACTATGCGTGATCCCTGGGGTGGAGCTATGAGAAGGGTCGCGATGAGTGGGATTTTATTGAACGGGCCGAAATTTGTTTGCATTTTGTGAAACTACTGTATTGAACAACCAGATTCATTGGTACCAAATTCTCGCTAAGTGTCCACCGTTAGCATTCACACAAGATAACGGACACCTGCAGGTATTCAATCAAGGAATTATGTGTTTACAATAGCGCTGTATGTGATATTAGGAATACAGACATGGCGCCCACTGTATGGCGAGTGCACCTTCCTGCTTTATATACACAACACTGAACTAATAGAAAGAGAGGTGCCATACACGAATTCTGTGTTTGTAGTGCAATGGCCATGACCACGGCACACACGGGATCCAACCACAGACATACAGGCTAGTGGTCGAGAGTACAACCAACAGATGACGGATACAAGTTCTGTTGTAACTTACCCACACTTTCTGTAGACGTCCGGTCAGTTCTGCTGCAGGACTATGGGTTTATATATCTTCTGTTTCAACAAACAATTTGACATCTGTTGACACAGTTTGTTTTTACTATCGCCAACTTGCTGTGGTTGTTTAATTTTGTTCCGATTATGCGGGGCTTCAGGTGACTGACCGTGATCCCTGATTTCTCAGTCATCACTGAATAATCAAAGGCGGGGGATAGGGGTTTATATCATATTTATATCGAGGGAGAGGTGTTGAATGAGAACAAAATTGTTCACTGTCTGGAGACACAAAAACATGTAGTGTGTACTGTAATAATATTATTGATTAAATATAGGAAACACGGCTTGGTGACAGGCACGGGATGTTACATACAAGATAGATATCAGAGATGGTTAGATACTTGAACATACATCAGAGATTGTTTACAGATATGGACAGAAATCAGAGATCATTAGATATATGGACAGATGATTTCAGAAATTCTTGACAGACGTGGATAGATATCAGTGGTTGTTAGATACATAGATAGATATCACTGATATGTAGATATAAGTAATTTGAGAAATAAATGTATATATATATATATATATATATATATATATATATATATATATATATATATATATATATATATATATATATATATATATATGTGGATACATAGAGCCTGTTCTTTTGTATGGATGTGAAACTTGGACAATGGGCAGTCAAGCTGAAAAAACATCTGATGGCTGCAGAAATGTGGTTTCTGGGGAAAATGCAAAGAATACCATGGACAGATAGAAAAACCAATGACCAAGTACTACAGGAGACAAATGAACATCGTAAACTGATTAGAGAAATTAGACGTAGACAGTCAAAATTTTTTGGACATGTTATGAGAAGAAATGGATTGCTGAACTTGATGACAACTGGCAAGATCGAAGGGAACAGACCAGGAGGCAGACCGAGAGGAAAATACCTGGATAGCTTGGCCAAATGGCATGGACGAGACAGGAACACTGAGCTGATCCACGACACTGGTGATCGAGTGAAATGGCGAGTCATGACCGCCCACGCTTTCCGGCATGGCACATGATTGATTGATTGATTGATATGTGTGGGGGCAGGGGGTGGAAGGGGGGAGGGGGTAGTTATTGCCTACCTTAGGAAACATAGTTTTACATCTCCACAGTTCAAAGACTTCAGACCAGACGACATCGTGAACTGTCGACCACCTACACTAGCACTTATAGGCCAAAATAGAGAAAATGTGAAATTCAACCAAGACATTGTCTCAACTCGTCACACACAAAAGAGGAACAAAGAATGTTTTAAGTTTATAGGAGGTAGACACGCCCGGATGCCTAAACTCTCCTGTGGGAACGCGAACTTGAACTCAACCTTGATGAGGTTTAGTACCCGAAACAAAGTACCTATGCAAATTAACATGCAAATCAGCAGAGGACAACGCTTGGGGTGGTTGGTGCTGTAAGCTTGACATGGGACGAAAGGCGTAACGTGATTCCCAGGCCAGCGGGCTCGGGAAAAGGGGGGATATATGGCCTCGCATTAGAGACTCAATGGGGGAATAGAAGTGCGATTTTCAGGACGGCGGATGTCCAGATCTACGTGCATGAGGAACGCACATGATAACAAGATAACAGGATTAACATAGGTGTAAACATCCATAGGAGAAAATATGACTATACCAGTACATCATCTGCACATGTCAAGATTCCACCAGTCCCTGGTATCTCAATAGCGGCAACTTTATTGTTATAGACATCAAAGCGCATTGGGGACATGGCAGATCATTGTGGCAGCCTAGTTGTAATAGTACATGGGTCAGAAGTCCAGGATCCCATGACAGTGCAAACATACGCTCATAAAGGACTGCAGCAAATCATTTGACAAGCTAAGGGCTTTTAGGGTTATAATCAAAGAAGCCTAGTCACGGGTCACTAGGAAGAAGGACTATGAAGACATAATACAGAGAGAGGATATTAGACATGTGCTGAAGAGAGCTAAAGACACAGCGCCAGGCCTGGGTGGGGTTACGTACACCCATATGAAGAACGTAAATCATGAGAACTTGGAGGAGATGGCTATTTGTTTCACCATAAACAAGAAAACGGCTGAAATACCACAGGATTAGTTGCACGGCGACCTGATCCATCTCCCAAAGCCAAGTAAGGATCAGACAAGAAGCAATGGTTACAGAATCGTAACCCTGCAAAATACAGTTGGCAAAGGCGTGGAAAAGATAGTAGCACGCAGGCTCCAGCGACGTTCGGAAAGTCGTAATCTGCGTCTCAAAGAGCTCGGGGGAGTACCGGCCTTAGGAGGACACCTGGACCAATGCGGCAACTTGTGCACTTGATGTCTATGAGGGCTTCCATAATAAGCTGAGAAGATCTACTCCATTGCACCTGGTTTCATCCCATATGGCTCGGTCTCTATCTGCAGGGCAGCCTACCGACAGCGTCGCACAAAGCACGAACTCCGTAGCTCCAGCGACGACCCCCAGGAGTCTCCGAGAAATATGCACTCGTGAACCGAACGTCGTAGGCC
The DNA here is from genome assembly GCA_963921405.1 of Cepaea hortensis. NCBI lineage: Eukaryota > Metazoa > Mollusca > Gastropoda > Stylommatophora > Helicidae > Cepaea > Cepaea hortensis. The sequence goes on along the minus strand of OY992888.1, from coordinate 1,352,338 downwards.
GAAATGGAACCCACGACGTTCGCAGCACGAGGCAGACGGCTTGAGCACTTCGCCACGGACACAGAGACAGTGGCGGTAGCACTTGACCACTTGGCCGCGGACACAGAGACAGTGGCGGTAGCACTTGACCACTTGGCTACGGACACAGAGACAGTGGCGGTAGCACTTGACCACTTCGCCACGGACACAGAGACAGTGGCGGTAGCACTTGACCACTTGGCCGCGGACACAGAGACAGTGGCGGTAGCACTTGACCACTTGGCTACGGACACAGAGACAGTGACGGTAGCACTTGACCACTTGGCTACGGACACAGAGACAGCGGCGGTAGCACTTGACCTGGATGATGCTATGACAGGGTCAAGTATGACCGATTGATATACACTCTGAGGAAGAATTACAACACCTACTATCTGCATTCTCCAATGCTCGTTCTGAATTTGGTTTAACAATTAGCAAGCAAATACACAGATTATGTCACAAGGTGCACATGGAGTACCATCAATCTTTATAGACGACGCCGAACTGGAGATAGTAGACCATTTTACATATCTAAATAGCAAATTATCCCTATATCAGGAAATCAATATTAGGATTGGTAAGGCAGCAACAACAATGAACAAGTTAACAAAAAGAATCTGGGAGAACAGGAAGCTTACTGTCAAAACAAAAGTCCTTATCTGTCACCGATGTGTCCTTAGAACTCTTCTTTATGGCAGTGAAACCTGGACAACTTACTCACACCAAGAGAAACGTTTAAACAGCTTTCATATGAGGCGTATGTGAATAATACTTATTATTAAGTGGCAAGACAAAATCGCAAATACTGAAGTATTAGAAAGATCAGGTTATGTGACGGTTTGTTCCATTCTCATTCTTCATAGACTTAGATAGATAGGACATGTTAGGAGGATGGTTGATGATGGAATACCAAAAGACATCGTTTTTAGTGAATTACAGATGGGTAGGAGATCTCAGGGTCGGCCTCTACTACGATATAAAGATGTGCGTAAGCGGGACATGATTGTAACGGGCATTGATAATGCACATTGGGAACAACTCGCCACTGAACGTTTCACGTGGATAGCAGAGATCAAAAATCGAATAAAGACAAAGGAGAAAACGATTACAGACAGGACACATACTGAGCTTGTGAGACGTAAGATGGTGCGTGATGGTGGAAATGACAATGTATTCACATGCATCCATTGTGGACGAACATTTACAGCGCGAATTGGCCCGATCAGTCACATTCGCAACCGCCTTAGTTGTAGTTATTATGCCTTTTAGAAGCACAATATAACAAACTATCGTCTTGCAAGGCGACAAGGTGCTAATGATGAATGACAGATATAAGCTAAGCCATGTGGCACAGCCACACGTCTGCAGCTTCTTCAGTGACGAAGTAATTTCGACCTTGATAACTGCAGCGATGTGTCAGTGAACTGTCGCCTTAATGTCCACGACAGACAATGGTGTTACCACAGACACATCGGCCGTGATCTTGTAAGGTCTGCTGATGTATTGTAGCTGTGTGAAATCATAATCTGCATGACACTGGCAATCAGTAGGTTTTCCTGTTATTAAGACGGTATGTGGAAACTACCAAGTGTATACAACGAGTCCTAGTTGGAGATATCACATCATCAGTAAGTGATATATGGGCCATACTAATGCAGACGTGTGCACTAGTCACATAATAATGCAGTCCTAACAATGGGAAAACATACAGTTTACAAATACTTCTGAATTCCGAATATTCTAGACATCCTCCAGACTTGGCTGCAGTAATATCCCAGACAACACCCTCCACACTTGGCAGCAGATCTATACGTCACCAGTAATATCCCAGACAACACCCTCCACACTTGGCAGCAGATCTATACGTCACCAGTAATATCCCAGACAACACCCTCCACACTTGGCTGCACATCTCCACGTCACCAGTAATATCCCAGACAACACCCTCCACACTTGGCAGCAGATCTATACGTCACCATTAATATCCCAGACAACACCCTCCACACTTGGCTGCACATCTCCACGTCACCAGTAATATCCCAGACAACATCCTCCACACATGGCTGCACATCTCCACGTTACCAGTAATATCCCAGACAACATCCTCCACACATGGCTGCACATCTCTACGTCACCATTAATATCCCAGACAACATCCTCAAGACATGGCTGCACATCTCCACGTCTCCAGTAATATCCCAGACAACATCCTCCACACATGGCTGCACATCTCTACGTCACCATTAATATCCCAGACAACATCCTCAAGACATGGCTGCACATCTCTACGTCACCATTAATATCCCAGACAACATCCTCAAGACATGGCTGCACATCTCCACGTCTCCAGTAATATCCCAGACAACATCCTCCACACATGGCTGCACATCTCCACGTCTCCAGTAATATCCCAGACAACACCCTCCACACTTGTCTTTGTACACCAGTGTGAGAACGACATTTTCCTGCCAACACTGTAGCCCGGAGTTTCGGTCTATCCACATTAAACACGCTTGTTTGTTGCCAATTTTTTTTTTTTTTTTCCGCGTTTCCATCCTGTTTCAGGATATTGCGGTCAACACCACCATCTTTCAGCTGTATGTTGATTCCTAGGCTAGATTACGCTCATCAGCACGCCACGACTTTCTGAGCGACCGGCTCCATACTCTCATAAGTCACTTTTGCGATTCGAATCACTGTTTGTTGCCAATAAAGAATGGAAAATGAGCAGTCGAGCGTAATAATTACAGCACGTTGCTCCAATATAATCCACCAGTGCCCATACATTGATCACGGTAGGTCGGTTCTGTCATTGGTAAACTCTTAACTGAGATCATCTGGAACAATTATGTGTGCTCGTAAATTTTCTATACGTGTCAATCAGTGGCCAGCTCTCTATGATGTCGCGACGTTTATTGTCGACAATTTGAATAGCTGCGGGCACAGACAGGAGCCACCTGCAAGCTTGTATTATATTATCACCATCAGATTAACATCATCAAAGCCACCTGGATCAACATTATAATTGTTGTAGACTTAACAGACAACAGATTCTGAAATTGACATGTAGAAATCTTCCCACGCTTGAAGTCACCGTGAAAAGGTACATGCAAATATTACCTCAGTAACACCAGGTAGCCATAACATAGACCCAAGCCACACCACCATAGCGCTGAACCAACAGCACACACCCACACACCCAGCCAAATCTACATCACACAGCCACATAACAAGGTCTCACTACGCATTACCATTATACAGTCACATCCACACAGCTACTTCACAAAATCACACACACATTCACACCACACATCCACATCACCCAGCCACATCCCCCAGCCACATGACACAGTCACATCACACAGTCACACTATACATTCCCATCATACAGTCACATCCACACAGCTACTTCACAAAATCCCTCCACACATTCACATAACCCAGCCACATCACACAGTCACACTACACATTCCCACATCCACATAGCTACTTCACAAAATCACACAACACATTCACAAAATACAGCCACATCACACAGCCACATCACACAATCACACCACACAATCACACAACACAGACATTTCACAAGCGCTGGTTGAATCACTTTCTCTGGCTGACTCTGGTTGAATCACTTTCTCTGGCTGAATCACTTTCTCTGGCTAACTCTGGTTGAATCACTTTCTCTGGCTGACTCTGGTTGAATCACTTTCTCTGGCTGAATCACTTTCTCTGGCTAACTCTGGTTGAATCACTTTCTCTGGCTGACTCTGGTTGAATCACTTTCTCTGGTTGAATCACTTTCTCTGGCTAACTCTGGTTGAAGCACTTTCTCTGGCTACCTCTGGTTGAATCACTTTCTCTGGCTGACTCTGGTTGAAGCACTTTCTCTGGCTACCTCTGGTTGAAGCACTTTGTCTGGCTAACACTGATTGAATCATTATTTTTTCTGGCTGTCTCTGACTAAATCACTTTCGCTGGCTAATTCTGGTTGAATCACTGTCTCTAGCTAACTCTGACTGAATTATTTTCACTATCTAACTCTGGTTGAATCACTTTCTCTCGCGTGGTTCTGCGTTGTGCGTGGATGGAGTGGTTCTGTGCTATAGATGCGTGGATAGGTTCTGTTTTATAGAGTGTGACGTGGTTCTGTGTTATATAGTGTGGCATGGCCGTATGTTATAGATTGTGGCATGTCTCTGTGTTATAGATTGTGGCATGTCTCTGTGTTATAGATTGTGGCATGGCTCTGTGTTATAAATTGTGGCATGGTTCTGTGTTATAGATTGTGGCATGGCTCTGTGTTATAGATTGTGGCATGGCTCTGTGTTATAGAGTGTGGCATGGCTCTGTTTTATAGATTGTGGCATGGCTCTGTGTTATAGATTGTGGCATGGCTCTGTGTTATAGATTGTGGCATGGTTCTGTGTTATAGATTGTGGCATGGCTCTGTGTTATAGATTGTGGCATGGATCTGTGGTATAGATTGTGGCATGGCTCTGTGTTATAGAGTGTGGCATGGCTCTGTGTTATAGATTGTGGCATGGCTCTGTGTTATAGAGTGTGGCATGGCTCTGTGTTATAGATTGTGGCATGGTTCTGTGTTATAGATTGTGGCATGGCTCCGTGTTATAGAGTGTGGCATGGTTCTGTGTTATAGATTGTGGCATGGCTCTGTGTTATAGATTGTGGCATGGCTCTGTTTTATAGATTGTGGCATGGCTCTGTGTTATAGAGTGTGGCATGGCTCTGTGTTATAGATTGTGGCATGGCTCTGTTTTATAGATTGTGGCATGTCTCTGTGTTATAGAGTGTGGCATGGCTCTGTGTTATAGAGTGTGGCATGGCTGTTTTATAGAGTGTGGCATATCTCTGTGTTATAGATTGTGGCATGGCTCTGTGTTATAGAGTGTTCGCATGGCTGTGTTATAGATTGTGGCATGTCTCTGTGTTATAGATTGTGGCATGTCTCTGTGTTATAGATTTTGGTATGGCTCTGTTTTATAGATTGTGGCATGTCTCTGTGTTATAGATTGTGGCATGGCTCTGTGTTATAGATTGTGGCATGTCTCTGTGTTATAGATTGTGGCATGGCTCTGTGTTATAGATTGTGGCATGTCTCTGTGTTATAGATTGTGGCATGGCTCTGTGTTATAGATTGTGGCATGGCTCTGTGTTATAGATTGTGGCATGTCTCTGTGTTATAGATTGTGGCATGTCTCTGTGTTATAGATTGTCGCATGGCTCTGTGTTATAGAGTGTGGCATGGCTCTGTGTTATAGATTGTGGCATGGCTCTGTGTTATAGATTGTGGCATGGCTCTGTGTTATAGAGTGTGGCATGGCTCTGTTTTATAGAGTGTGGCATGTCTCTGTGTTATAGATTGTGGCATGGCTCTGTGTTATAGATTGTGGCATGGCTCTGTGTTATAGATTGTGGCTGTATGATGTGACTATGTGATGTGGCTGTGTGATGTGGCTGTGTAATGTGATTGTGTGATGTGACTGTGTGATGTGATTGTGTGATGTGACTGTGTGATGTGACTGTGTGATGTGATTGTGTGATGTGACTATGTGATGTGGCTGTGTGATGTGGCTGTGTGATGTGGCTGTGTGATGTGACTGTGTGATGTGACTGTGTTATGTGGCTGTGTGATGTGATTGTGTGATGTGACTGTGTGATGTGACTGTGTGATGTGACTGTGTGATGTGATTGTGTGATGTGACTGTGTGATGTGATTGTGTGATGTGACTATGTGATGTGGCTGTGTGATGTGGCTGTGTGATGTGGCTGTGTGATGTGGCTGTGTGATGTGGGTGTGTGATGTGGTTGTTAGATGTGGCTGTGTGATGTGGCTGTGTAATGTGGATGTGTGATGTGGCTGTGTGATGTTACTGTGTGATGTGGGTGTGTAATGTTGCTGTGTGATGTAGCTGTGTGATGTGGCTGTGTGATGTGACTGTGTGATGTGGCAGTGTGCTGTTGTTGTGTGATGTGATTGTGTGATGTGGTTGTTAGATGTGGCTGTGTGATGTGACTGTGTGATGTGGCAGTGTGCTGTTGTTGTGTGATGTTGCTGTGTGATGTGATTGTGTGATGTGGGTGTGTGATGTTGCTGTGTGATGTGGCTGTGTGATGTAGCTGTGTGATGTGGCTGTGTGATGTGATTGTGTGATGTGGTTGTTAGATGTGGCTGTGTGATGTGGATGTGTGATGTGGCTGTGTGATGTTACTGTGTGATGTGGGTGTGTGATGTTGCTGTGTGATGTAGCTGTGTGATGTGGCTGTGTGATGTGACTGTGTGATGTGGCAGTGTGCTGTTGTTGTGTGATGTGGCTGTGTGATGTTGCTGTGTGATGAGGTTGTTAGATGTGGCTGTGTGATGTGGCTGTGTGATGTGGTTGTGTCATGTGGCTGTGTGATGTGACTGTGTGATGTGGCTGTGTGATGTAGCTGTGTGATGTTGCTGTTTGATGTGGTTGTTAGATGTGGCTGTGTGATGTGGCTGTGTGATGTGGTTGTTAGATGTGGCTGTGTACTGTGGCTGTGTAATGTTGCTGTGTGATGTGGTTGTTAGATGTGGCTGTGTGATGTGGCTGTGTGATGTGGCTGTGTGATGTGGTTGTTAGATGTGGCTGTATGATGTGGCTGTGTGATGTTGCTGTGTGATGTAGCTGTGTGATGTGGCTGTGTGATGTGGCTGTGTGATGTTGCTGTGTGATGTGGCTGTGTGATGTTGCTGTGTGATGTGGTTGTTAGATGTGGCTGTGTGATGTGGCTGTGTGATGTGGCTGTGTGATGTGGCTGTGTGATGTGGTTGTTAGATGTGACTGTATGATGTGGCTGTGTGATTGATTGATTGATTGATTGATTTATGAACCGACATCACAGCCTTCGGGACATTCCCATAAGCGCTCCGTCCCCATCCTCAGCAGCCAGCGAAGAGTTCCAACACTAATAGTTCCAGTAGCAATCTGATTATATGTCCTTCTCACACCATTTCCTCGCCTTCTCCTCCTCACTCTCTCTTCGCTAGCCGCTGAAAGATGTGTCAAGCGCAGAGCACGTGTGCGATGTAGCTGTGTGATGTGATTGTATGATGTTGGCCGTTTGATATGACTGTGTGGATGTGGGCGTGTGGTGTTACTGTGTGGTGTGGCTGTGTGATGTGACAAAGTGATGTGCCTGTGTGATGTCAACAAGATTTAACCAGAGAAAGTGAGTCAGTTAAATGAAGTGACTGAAACAGAATGATAGATCGAGGCTTAGTGAAGGGAAGTCGGAGTAATCAGTGAGTGAAAGACTAAATGTGTGTGGGTGATTGTGATATTGTGTGTTATATTGTGTTTTACAGATAGAGTGATAGTGACAGAGTGTGTTAAACATAGAGTGATGGTGACAGAGTGTGTTACAGATAAAGTGATGGTGAAAGAGTATGTTAAGCATAGAGTGATAGTGACAGAGTGTGGTAAAGATAGACTGATGGTGACATACTGTGTTAAAGAAAGAGTGATGGTACAGAGTGTGCTACAGATAGAATTATGGTGACGGAGTGTGTTAAAGATAGAGTGACTTTGATAGAGTGGGTTAAAGATAGAGTGATGGTGACAGATTGTGTTAAAGATAGATTGATAAAGAATGGATGGCTGAAAACATGAATGGCAACAGGAAGTTACGAATGGGCCAGGACAAGTTGTAGAAGTAAACTGAAAGACTGAACGAAAACGCCAACGAGCGAATGAAGACGAATCACGGCATTAAATGAATCTATTGATTTTATTATTCAGGTGCTACAGTCTTATATGATGTCATCAAGCCGATGCTGTATGTGGGAGGTGGTCCTGTCTGGCCCCGAGCTCACGCGCTGTCGTCCTCTCACAGCTGACCTAAGCGGTGGCCGCTGAAAGTGGTGTAGATGCCGTCAGGTCTGCCATAGAAGAATGATTTCCCGCGAGATTTCAGCTGAACCTTGTCGCCTTTCTTCAGGAGCAGAATGGCCGAGTTTTCTGGAAGGTCAGTTTGAGCTCAATTTAAAACCTGTCTCTTTATTGATGTATGTCTATCTGTCTGTCTGGTTTGTTTGTTTATATGCATGTCTCTCGATTTCTTTCTGCCCACACACACACACACACACACACACTCACTCACTCACTTACACTTATATATATATATATATATCATGTACCATGCCGGAAAGCGTTGGCGGTCATATATATATATATATATATATAAATCGTTGTGTGTATGTATGTATGTCCGTCCTTTATGCGTTCACGAACGGTCCAACCGATTGAGATGAAATTTTCTACGTTTTCCTTTCATTCCTGTGCAACCAACTGTGATAGTTTTATCTATCAGCTATCAGCTATTCTTCTTCTTCTTCAGCGTTCCGAGCCATTGAGGTTCTTTGCTGCAAATACAATCCGTCTCCATTCGTCTCTCTGGTGGACCTTCTCTTGCCAGTCGTTGATTCCAAGTGCTTGTAGGTCTGTACATGTATTATCTCTCCACCGCCTTCTTGGTCTACCTCGGGGTCTACGGTCATTTATTTCCTGAGTGTAAGCGAGTTTTGTTTCCCTATTATCTTCCATTCTTTCTATATGCCCCAGCCATTGTAGTCTATTAGCCTTCATGATACCAGTGATTAGCGGGGACTTAAACAGATCATGAATGTCTTTGTTACTTCTTCTTTTCCACTCTCCACTTTGTGTATCCCTAATGGGTCCAAAGATGCGTCTTAAAATTTTGTTCTCAAAGGTTTGTAACAAGGCTTCGTCTCCTTTCGTTGTACTCCAGGTTTCAGAGCCATACAGCACAACTGGTCTGATCAGTGTTTTGTATATTGTGATTTTGGTGTTACGAGATAGCGCCTTTGATTTTAGTAGATGTTGTAGTGCATAGTATATCTTATTTCCAGAGTTGATTCTAGTTTGTATTTCTTCCCTTATGATGTTGGAGCAGTTGAAGATTGTACCCAGGTATTTGTATGTTTCCGTTCTTTTAATGGTCATATTATCTATTTGTATGTGGCCAGAGTTTCTAGCCATTCCGTCTCTTGAAATTACCATATATTCTGTCTTATCTTGGTTGATAACCAGCCCCATCTGTTGGGCTTTTCCCTTTAAGTGAGTCAATATTTCCAATGTCTTTTGTTCACTTTGCCCTATAATATCTATATCATCTGCATAACCAAGCAGCTTGGATGTTCCTCCAATATCACATTCCTCCTTTACCTTCCTTACAACTTTCTCTAGAGCCAGATTGAAGAGTAGCGGCGATAGTGCATCACCCTGTTTCAAGCCAGATGTTATTTGGAAGGGGTCTGATTTCCTGCCTTTATATGTTACTATATTATAAGTATCTTCCATGCATAGTCTGGTCATGTTGATTAACTTCCTTGGTATTCCAAATTCCTGCATAGCATTCCATAGACTATTCCTATGGACACTATCATAAGCCTTTTTAAAATCCACAAAAATGTTATGGAGATCTCTTTTATATTCCCAATGTTTCTCGGCTATTTGTCGTAAGATAAATATCTGATCTATTGTTGATCTGTTTTGTCTAAAACCCGCCTGGTAGTCACCTAATATGTCTTCTGAATATGGTTTTAGTCTATTTAGTAATACTGCGGATAGTATCTTATAGCTTGTGGACAGTAGTGATATGCCTCTATAATTTCCACATTGGAACTTGTCTCCTTTCTTAAAGATAGGTATCAATAATGACTCTTTCCAGTCATGGGGTAATTCTTCTGTCCTCCAGATTTTTATTATTAGTTCGTATAGCTTTAGATGTAATGCATGGTTACCTGCCTTTATAAATTCAGCAGCAATTCCATCAGTCCCAGTTGCCTTATTGTTTTTAAGTCGTGTGATTACATATAGGATTTCTTCAAATGTAGGTTCTTCAATTTGTGGTTCGCATGTTAGAACCTCTTCCTGTGGGAAAATGTGACTTGGAGCTTCACAATTTAGTAATTCAATAAAATATTCTTTCCATGTGTTGCACATTTCCTCATTGGTATTTATCATATTCCCATTTTTGTCTTTTAAACCATATGTGTTTTGTTGGTGCCCTCGTTTCATTGACTTCAGTTCTTTAAAAAATTTTCTGGATTCATTTTTCTGGTGATTAGTTTCCATATCTTTGATTATATTACTCATATATTCTCGCTTCTGCTGTCTGACTATTTTTGTAGCCTCTTTACATTCATTTCTATAATGCTCTTCCTTTTGGATGTTATTGATGTCATTTAACCATACATGTCTGGCATTCTTCTTCCTAATGACTGCTTCTTTACATTTTTGATTGAACCATCTGTTCTTTCTATGCGTGGTTAACACACCGAGACATTCTTCTGCGGTAGACTGAATTGTATTCTTGATGTTCAACCAAGTTTGGTCAACGCTTTCCTCCAAAGGGTTTTGCAGAGTTTCAAGTTTACATTTTATTTCATCTGTAAATTTCTCTTTGACTGTAATGTCTTGCAGTTTTTCTCTGTTATATGTTGGGTGTAATCTTTGTAATTTAGTATAGAAAGCTCTCTTAAGTTTTATTTTAAATTTTGCTCCAACGAGGAAGTGGTCACTGTGGCACTCAGCTCCTCTATAACTTCTAACTTGCTGTATGTTTGATGCATTTCTGTTGTTAATTAAAATGTGATCTATTTGATTATAGGTTCTCTTGTCACATGATTTCCAAGTTTGTTTGTGTATATCCTTTCTTTGTAGTCTGGTACTGCTAATCTGTAGTCCTTTGGCTTCTGCCAGGTTGATGACTCTCCATCCATTATCATTTGAAGTTGTATGTAGGCTTTCCATACCGGCCACTTTTTTATTAGTTTGCTCTCTACCTATTTTTGCATTGAAGTCTCCCAGCACAATCAGGATGTCCTGTTTGGGGGTTTCTTCTATGACATCTTCCAGATCATTATAAAAGTCTTCTTTAATATCATCTTCTTTCTCTTCAGTAGGTGCATGTACATTAATCATCGTTATATTTTTCCATTTACCTTTTATTCGTAATTTACTAATCCTGTCATTAAAAGCTTTAAAGTTTAATATGTTCCCCCATAACTCTTTTTTGATGACAAATCCTGTTCCTAATTCATGTTTATTTTGGGTGTTTCCTCCATATATTATAATCATTCCATTTTGCTCTAAAGTACCCTCTCCTGGCCACCTTATTTCTTGAATTGCTGTTATATCCATTTGATATTCACCCAGCTCCCGGGTTAGTTCTTCGGCCGCTCCAGCTCGATATAGTGTCCGTACATTCCATGTTCCAAATCTCAAAAGTCCTTTAACGTTCCAAGGTCGTTGTCCAGATAAGTCAGTCCGATATCGAGGCTCATGTATTTGTTTCGTAACAAAGAAAGGTTTACCTATCAGCTATTACCTTCCTAAAATTTAATTTTGTAATATTACCTTCCTAAAATTTAATTTTGTAATTACATGTCTGAACATAAGAAAATATAAAAATATATGACAAAAAGGGATAAAACTTTTAGTAGCATTGTTATATCTTAAGTTAAGTCCCCTGGCTATAGAAATCTATATGAATTAAATGAGGTGCAGCCGGGCCAGGTCAGACAGACAGATAGACAGACAGATTGACAGACTGACAGACAGACAGATAGTCTGGAACGGGAGCCAAGTTTACTTTAGATAGATCTCTTCCAATCATATTTTCTATCTATTCTTCTATTCTATATTTTTTAACGGGAACGGGCCGAACATACATAGATAGATAGATAGATAGATAGATAGATAGATAGATAGATAGATAGATAGATAGATAGATACATACATACATACATACATACATACATACATACATACATACATACATACATACATACATACATACATACATACATACATACATACATACATACATACATACATAGATAGATAGATAGATACATACATACATACATACATACATACATACATACATACATACATACATACATACATACATACATACATACATACATACATACATACATAGATAGATAGATAGATAGATAGATACATACATACATACATACATACATACATACATACATACATACATACATACATACATACATACATACATACATACATACATACATACATACATACATACATACATACATACATACATACATACATACATACATACATACATACATACATACATACATACATACATACATACATACATACATACATACATACATACATACATACATACATACATACATACATACATACATACATACATACATACATACATACATACATACATACATACATACATACATACATACATACATACATACATACATACATACATACATACATACATACATACATACATACATACATACATACATACATACATACATACATACATACATACATACATACATACATACATACATACATACATACATACATACATACATACATACATACATACATACATACATACATACATACATACATACATACATACATACATACATACATACATACATACATACATACATACATACATACATACATACATACATACATACATACATACATACATACATACATACATACATACATACATACATACATACATACATACATACATACATACATACATACATACATACATACATACATACATACATACATACATACATACATACATACATACATACATACATACATACATACATACATACATACATACATACATACATACATACATACATACATACATACATACATACATACATACATACATACATACATACATACATACATACATACATACATACATACATACATACATACATACATACATACATACATACATACATACATACATACATACATACATACATACATACATACATACATACATACATACATACATACATACATACATACATACATACATACATACATACATACATACATACATACATACATACATACATACATACATACATACATACATACATACATACATACATACATACATACATACATACATACATACATACATACATACATACATACATACATACATACATACATACATACATACATACATACATACATACATACATACATACATACATACATAGATCCCCGCCAGAGCCTGGGCGAAGCCGGGCAGCTAATATTTATCGTTCCCATCAAGGGGACTTAACATAAGAAAAGTTATTTCAAGGGTCATAACTTTTAATAACATCACTATTATTTTATGTATAGATTGTTGCATTGATTTCAAAGATTTATAAACTTTCTGTCTATAGTTATTTATAGGCATATGAGTTATAATAAATAATGATATAATCTTTAAGGCATTTTCATAATTTTTATAAAAGCAATGCATCTATTTAAATAGTGAAAATTTTCTAACACATCTTTTTATATTTTTAAAACCAGTGTTCATTAAAAATAATGGATTTATTTTAGATTAGATACGTTAGAATTGTATTTCTGTACTTTTTTCGGAGTGGAACTTTTGAAGTAATCGAAGCATTTGTTTTCTCCGTTCGCTTGGCAGAGAGAAGGTCAGTACACAATTAAATGGTTATATTCTTGATTTTGTTTTTGTTTTTAAAAAAAAAGTTGGCCGCGTGTGTGTCAACATCACATTTTTCATTCAATGTTGTGGGTGTGCATACCTTATGCATACCTTACACGCAGGACGCCTGTTAAAATGCAGGTTGTTGTTTTTTTTTTTTTTGTCTAAAAAAAGAAGAAGCCTATCCTTTGATGTACTGTTGCCTCGCATCCCAATGATTCCAACAGACATGCCATTCGAATTCAAACGCCTGCAGTTTCCGGTGTGACTTGCATTTGCCATGACGATCAACAAAGCACAGAGACAATCGCTACAAGTGTGTGGACTAAATTTGGAAAATCCGTGCTTCACACATGGACAGCCATATGTGGCGTGCTCACGCGTTGGAAAACCTTTGGATTTATTTGTGTACGCACCAGACAGAAAAACAAAAAATATTGTTTATCAAAAAGCACTACATTAGACATCAAATTTGGTGTTCGACCATAACTTAAAAATTATACGTCAACATTTAAAAAACTAAATAATCCTAACATTAAATGAAATTTTCTAGCTGCAACCAATAAATTAGCTGCGAGGGCCCAGGGGCCGAACGCATACTCTGTACGCTTGGAGAATGTATTTGAATGTATAATGACTACTTATATGAATTTAATGAGACGCTCCCCGCCAGGGGCTGGGCGAAACCGGGCCGGGTCAGACAGACAGACAGACAAGCAGACAGACAGATACATAGATAGATAGATAGATCCCCACCAGAGCCTGGGCGAAGCCGGGCCGGGCAGCTAGTATATATATATATATATATATATATATATATATATATATATATATATATATATATATATATATATATATATATATATATATATATATTCGAGTTCAGGGCCAGTGTGCCTTGGGAAATACAACATCGGTCGCATGAATGATAATGGGCAAAGGCTGCTGGAGCATTGCACCAGTAATGACCTATGTATTACAAACTCCTTTTTTAAAACAAAAGAGATGCATAAGGTCACACGGAAACATCCAAGATCCAGCCATTGGCATCAGCTGGACTTCATCATCACACGTAGACAACATCTGAACCAAACATCATTAACTCGAATTACCACAGTGCTGACCATGATACGGATCATTCTTTGGTTGTTGCAAGGATTAGACAGAGACCAAAGAGAATCTTCACAGCTAATCAAACATCTAGCCCCAGGATGAATGTTTAATAACACCCAGGATCCTGGAAAGTGCTTTGAGTTCCAACAGTAACTTGAAGACGCTTTCACTGATACAGAAAAAATCATCACTGATAAGAAACAGCTGATGGATAGATGTGGTCAAGCCGTTTGACTCGTGCTCCGAAGGTTGTGGGTTCAATTTCAGGCCGCGCCCTTCGGTTTACGAGTTAAATGTTTCGGTGACTCCTGTGGGTCGTCGCTAAAATCTACGGAGGTCTTGCTTTGTGCGACTCTTTCCGCGCTGCGGAAAGAGACCGAGCCATATGGGATAAAACCCGGTGCAATGAAGTCGACCCTGTCGACTTTTAAGCGACTTTTTTTTTTGGGGGGGGGGGGGAGGGTAGAGCACTATTTAAAGCTTTACTCAAGTGAAACCAAACTAACGGAGGATGCCCTCAACGCCATAGAGGCCCTACCAACTCTTGACCACCTGGACACACTTCCCACCATAACAGGAGTTAAGTGTGCTATAAATGAACTTGCATCTGGCAAGGCTCCGGGTAAGGATGGGATTCCAATAGAGGTTATCAGGAGTGGGCAAGACACACTCACTTTACAGATCCATCAGCTAATAGAGCTATGCTGGCGAGAAGGACAAGTCCAACGGGATTTCAAGGATTCAAGCATCATAACACTTTACAAGAACAAGGGCGATCGGAGCGACTGTTACAACTATAGGGTTATCTCACTTCTGTGTATTGTTGGAAAAGTATTTGCCAGAATTGTTCTGGGCAGACTTCAAGTCCTAGGAGATCAAGTCTACCCCGAGTCACAGTGTGGCTTTCGACAGAACCGGTCTACCATTGATATGATATTCTCATTGCGACAAATGCAAGAAACATGCCGTGAATAGAATCAACCACTGTTTATTGCCTTCATCGACCTCACAAAGGCATTTGATTTGGTCAGTCATGAGGGTCTGTACAAGGCATTAAAGAAGATTGGCTGCCCACCAAATCTTCTGTCCATTGTGGAATCGTTTCACACAGGCATGAAGGGTATAATCAAGTTTGATGGTGCAACTTCTGAAGAGTTTGAAATCAAGAGTGGAGTTAAGCAAGGTTGTGTACTAGCTCCCAGCCTCTTTGGAATATACTATTCACTTCTACTGAAATATGCCTTTCGTGATCAGGATGGTGGTATATACATTCACTCACGCTCAGATGGCGGCCTCTACAATGCTCAGAGATTGAAGGCCAAGACCAAAATTAGTTGCAAATAATGCTGCAGTTACGACCCACTCTGAGGAAGAATTACAACGTATGCTATCTGCATTCTCCAATGCCTGTTCTGAATTTGGTTTAACAATTAGCAAAAAAAAGACACAGATTATGTCACAAGGTGCACATGGGGTACCATTAATCTTTATTGACGACGCCAAACTAGAGATAGTAGATCATTTTACATATCTAGGATCAGAGGTAAATAGCAAATTATCCCTAGATCAGGAAATCAACATCAGGATTGGCAAGGCAGCACCAACAATGAACAGGTTAAGAAAAAGAGTCCGGGAGAACAGGAAGCTTACTGCCAAAACAAAAGTCCTTTTCTATCAAGCCTGCGTCCTTAGTACTCTTCTTTATGGCAGTGAAACCTGGACAACTTACTCACACCAAGAGAAACGTTTAAACAGCTTTCATATGCGGTGTCTGCGAAGGATTCTTGGTATTAAGTGGCAAGACAAAATCACAAATACTGAAGTATTGGAAAGATCAGGTTGTGTGACAGTTTATTCCATGCTCAGTCTTCGTAGACTTAGATGGATAGGACATCTAAGGAGGATGGATGATGGTAGAATACCAAGGACATCATTTTTGGTGAATTACAGATGAGTAAGAGATCCCGGGTCGGCCTCTACTACGATACAAAGATGTGCGTAATCGGGACATAATTGATACAGGCATTGATAATGCACATTGGGAGCAAATCGCCGCGGAACGTGTTGCATGAGGGCAAATATCAAAAATGGAATAAAGACGAAAGAGAAAATTATTGCAGATAAGTCACACAACGAGCGTGTAAAGCGTAAGATGGTGCGTACATGATGGTAAAAATTAAAATGACCATGTGTTCACATGCATCCACTGTGGACGAACATTTACAACGTGAATTGGCCTTACCAGCCACACTCGCCACCACCATGGGTTGTAGTTATTATGCCTTTCTGAAGCACAATGTACCAAACTATCGTCTGTCAAGATGGCAAGGTGCCAATATATATATATATATGAAGAGAGAGAGAGAGAGAGAGAGAGAGAGAGAGAGAGAGAGAGAGAGAGAGAGAGAGAGGAGACAGACAGAGATAGAGAGCGAGGGAGAGAGAGAGAGACGGGGAGAGAGTGGGAGAGATAGAAAGACTGCCAATATATATATATCTCATCTCATCATGTTCCTCTTGTACCTTGCGGTGTCGAGGTGAAGTATAAACATCGTGAGAGTGCCCGATTATGGGCTTCATATATCGATATTCCTATGGACTCTGCTATTCTCTCCGTCCAACGTTTACGTGGTCGGCCTCTTCCTCTGTTTCCATCTGGTCTGTACATCATTGCTTGTTGTGGTATACTGTTGACTGGTAACCTAATTGCATGGTCAAACCATTTGACTTGCTGCTTTCTGATAAAATCTAGTGCTGCTTTAACCCCCACTTTAGTCCTGATTTCTTCATTTCTGTTCTTATCTCTTCTTGATACGTTAAGTAGTCTTCTCAGGAACCTCATTTCTGTTGTTGTGATTTTTATTTTCTCTTTTTCTGTCATTGTCCAGGTTTGGCATTGGTAGCATAGAGTTGGTAGGAAGATTGTGTTGTAAAGTGCTTTCTTAGTAGTTATTGGTACATGTTTGTTCTTTAGTATTGGTGCCATTTGTCCAATGAGTTGATTTGCCTTATTGCACCTATTTTCGATCTCGTCTTCTGATCTGCCATTTGATGATATTATACTTCCTAGGTACTTGAAACTCTTTATTTGTTTCAAGGGATGTTCGATTAGATGAATTGTTGTTGTTTGTTCTTCTTTAGTTATAGTCATTACCTCTGTTTTTTGTGTGATAATTTTCATGTTACGTTCCCTACACATTTCGTTTAGACTGTTCATGTGGTCTTGTAATTCAGCTTCTGATTTTGCTATTAATGCTTGGTCGTCCGCAAACAGGAGTTCTCTAATGGTTAGATTTGCAGATGGTTCTTCTTCTGTGTTCTCGTCATGCGGTATTCTTGCTGCCTCTGTTTGACTGGTTTCTTTACATATGTTGTCTATATATGTTATAAATAAGAGAGAGGACAGGACACAACCTTGTCGTACTCCAGATCTTATGGTAAAGGGCTCTGAGTGTCCTCCACTTGCTCTCACTATGCATTCACTGTTGTTGTATAAACTTCTACATAGGTTTGTTATATACAGTGTACTCACTCCATATTGTTTAAGGATTTCCCACAGCTTGTTTCTATCTACTCTATCGAATGCCTTTTCTTGGTCGACAAAGGCTAAGTAGAGTGTTTCATTGAATTCGATTGATTTTTCTATACGTTGTCTAAGAGCAAAATCGGCATCCTTTGTTTTTCCTAAATCCAAGCTGTGTTTCAATTAGCTGGGGTTCTAAAGTAGTTTGTAATCTTTTTTCAAGAATTTTGCAAAATATTTTTCTAGTATGACTCAACAATGAAATGCCTCTGTATTGTGTGCAGTCTCTTTTGCTGCCTTTGGTTTTCCAAATTGGGATAATTATGGCGTCCCCCCAGTCTCGTGGTGTCTGTTGTTCTACCCAAACATGGTTGAATAGTCTGTGTAGCCAAGCTGTTCCTACTTCTCTTGCTGCTTTAATTAGTTCATTTGGTATTTCATCCTGTCCCGGTGATTTGTTCAATGGGGCTAATCTGATGGCTTCTATAATTTCTTCTTTTAGTATGTCTGGTTCTAGTTCATCGGTGACATCTGTGTAGGTCTCTTGAATTCCTGTGACATCTGATGGGATGTTGAGAAGTTGTTCGAAATATTGCTTCCATCTTATTAGGATCTGTTTTTGTTCACTTATTGGTTCTCCATTTTCGCTGTTAATTATTTCAGTTGGGTCAAAGGGTTCTCCTCTGGTTCGCATTGCACTTATCTTTTTTATAGAAGTTTCTAGTTGCCTCCTTGTAGATTTTATTTAGGGTTTCTCCATACTCTTCCCAGTCTTTCTGTTTTTCCCTCTTTACTATTCTACTCACATGTCTTCTCGCTATTCTGTATTCTCTGTAATCACATTCCTGTTTGCTCTTCAACCGCTTTTTATATTTTTCCTTTTTGTCTTTTACTGCTTTCTTTACTTCTGCGTTCCACCAACTTGTTATTTTATTTATCCGTGTTTTGCGCTTTTTTGTGGTTCCACATGTTATTTTTGCAGTATTTAAAATGCTTGATTTGAACATCTCCCATTCTTCTTCCTCTGTTTTTCTTTCTGTAGGTAATTTTACAAAGAGTTCAGTTAGTTCTTTCTCATAATTTTCTCTTACTGCCTCGTCTTTAAGGTTTTTTAAGTTTACTGATTCGCATGGCATGTATTTTCCTGCTCTTTGTTTTCCTCTTCTAATGGTTCTTATTGTGGCAACGACTGCTTTATGATCTGTGTTTATACTGAAATTGGGCACTGCTCTTGCATCTAATATATTTCTCTTTCTGTTATTTCTTGTTAATATAAAATCAGTTTGGCTTTTAGTATCTAGGTCGTTCCATTTATACTAAGTGTATATTTGTGAATATTTATGTTTATAGAATGTGTTTGTTATATAGAGGTCGTGTTGGCTGCAAAGCTCTATCAGCCTACTTCCGTTATCATTCCTTTCATTTTGCTGATCTCCAATTGCTCCCACATGTTTTTCTATGCCCACTCTGTTATGGTCTAGTCTTGCATTGCAGTCTCCCATAACTATGATGTTGTCCTGCTTATCTATTTTATTTAGCACGTCATGTATGTCTTCGTAGAAGTCCTCGCATTCTTGCTCATTATTGTTTGCATTACATGGTACGTATATCTGTACATATGTTGTAATTGTTTGTTCTTTTATTCTCACTGTTATGATTCTTTCTGATATATATTTTATTTCTAGTATTCCTCTTGCTAGCCATGGTTCGATGACTATTCCCACACCGTGTCTTGCCCTTCCTTGCTGTTCTACTCCAGAGTAAACAAACGCATAACTGCGGTGGAGCTCGTTGCATCCTTTCCCCTTTCTTCTGGTGTCCGCTATTTCCATCAGTCCAATTTTCCTCTCTTCCATTGTTTCTATAAGCTCTTCTTCTTTACTATTGAAACCACAGACGTTCATTGTGCCTATTTTTTGAGTCGCTGATCTATCTCGTAGTCCATTAACATTGCCAGGTTGATATCCGTTTGGGTCAGTTGTTAGTTTTTCTACGAGCAGTATGAAGATCCCCTGCCGGCTTGCTAGGCCAGTCGCAGGTTTAGGACACTAATCTGACCACAGGGAGTCCATCCCCTATGGCGAGCCATAGCTCCGTTAGCCCATGACCTCGCGGTCATGTAGAGAGAGAGAGAGAGAGAGAGAGAGAGAGAGAGAGAGAGAGAGAGAGAGAGAGAGAGAGAGAGAGAGAGAGAGAGAGAGAGAGACGTTTATGACTTCTTTACGTAAGCAAAAAAATAACGCCCATGATTTCACTGGAAAGACAATTGGCAGAAGACATTTCTGGCGACTACCACTGTGCATCTGGATATACTTGATGAGAATATATGTTTATACTTGAGATCCCTTAACATAATGAGCGAATTATTTCAACGTCTACACCACAACGCCATCATTATCATGCTCCTTGCCAGCTGACCTTGACGTTCCTGTCTCTCCCCAGATCTCGGTACCACATCATCATCACTTGCCCTTGCCAGCACACCACGGTAACACAACCACTGCGTCGTACAAGACACCATATTCCACTCACTTCCACTGTCTCCATGACATATAGACATGAACTGAGATCTGAATACAAGACACCATATTACACTTCCGCTTGCTACATGACATATGGACATGAGTTGAGATCTGAATACGTGATACCATATTACACTTTCACTAATTCCGTGCCACGTGGAACGAATGAACGAACGAACGAACGAACGAACAAATTTTATCTTCAAAGGGTTAAGAATTGGGCACACAGGCCCGTCTAACATTCTGCCCTTCTATCACTCTCTTTCATACATTATTTCATTCACACATCATTCAAGGCTAACAGAGAACAGCAACAATATAAAAGATATGCATTATAAAGGCATGGGCAAAATGCGAACATCCAAACTACACGACTCAGTAATATTAGATAATGGTCTGACACTTGTTGTTAGCCATGTGGACATGAGTTGAGATCTGAATACACACAACAAACAACACCACACACACAAAAATCACGACACAAACACAACACAACACACCATCATACACCACATCCATCCATCCATCATGTCGATAAGCGTGGCAGTCATGTTTTGCCATCTCACTCGAATACCAGAGTCGTGGATGGACCATGTCATGTAGCCAAGCCATCCAGGTATATATTTCTCTGTTTACTCCTTGATCTCTTCCCTTCGATCTTGCCAGTTGTCACAAAGTTCTCAAATTCATTTCTTCTCATAACATGCCCAAACAATTGTGACTGTCTACGTCTAATGACTCTAATCAGTTTATGATCTTCATTTGTTTCTTGAAGGACTTGTTCATTGGTTTTTCTGTCTGCCCATGGCATTCTTTGCATTTTCCTCAGAAAACACATTTATACACACACATTACACAACACAAAGCACAACATAACACAACTCACGGCACAACAAATAAAACACCAAACATCACAACACAACATACAACACAACAAAGCCAAGGCTCACCTGCTGCGTCGAAGTCTGCAGATTCACGTGCGAATGCGGAAATGACGTCATAGTCATTGTGGTAGAGACTTAGCCAGAAGCTGGTTTCTTTTGTAGTCAATGCGTGTATTTGGAATTGGTAGATTCCACCCTGTGGACATAGCATGAGTATATAGATTCCACCCTGTGGACATAGCATGAGTATATAGATTCCACTCTGCAGACATAGCATGAGTATATAGATTCCACTCTGCGGACATAGCATGAGTATATAGATTCCACCCTGTGGACATAACATGAGTATATAGATTCCACCCTGCGGACATAGCATGAGTATATAGATTCCACTCTGCGGACATAGCATGAGTATATAGATTCCACTCTGCGGACATAGCATGAGTATATAGATTCCACTCTGCAGACATAGCATGAGTATATAGATTCCACTCTGCAGACATAGCATGAGTATATAGATTCCACCCTGCGGACATAGCATGAGTATATAGATTCCACTCTGCGGACATAGCATGAGTATATAGATTCCACTCTGCGGACATAGCATGAGTATATAGATTCCACCCTATGGACATAGCATGAGTATATAGATTCCATCCTGTGGACATAGCATGAGTATATAGATTCCACCCTGTGGACATAGCATGAGTATATAGATTCCACCCTGTGGACATAGCATGAGTATATAGATTCCACCCTGTGGACATAGCATGAGTATATAGATTCCACTCTGCGGACATAGCATGAGTATATAGATTCCACTCTGCGGACATAGCATGAGTATATAGATTCCACTCTGCGGACATAGCATGAGTATATAGATTCCACTCTGTGGACATAGCATGAGTATATAGATTCCACTCTGCGGACATAGCATGAGTATATAGATTCCATTCTGTGAACATAGCATGAGTATATAGATTCCATCATGTAAACACCATCATCAAGTGCCATGCCGGCTGGCGTAGGCGTTCGTGGATCTCCACAGATCTCGGTCTTTGGTGTTCTGGATCAACTCTGCTGATGATATTCCATCCAACATCATTTCTTTTAGTCCGCTTCTGTCTTTCTTCCCCTCGATCTTTCCAGTTGTCACGATGTTCTCCAATGTCTCTCTCCTCATCACATGACCGAAGAAAGATGTTTGTCTCTGTCTTATCGTTGAATATAATATTACAGTTTCATTAGCTTCTTTCAGGCGTTCGTTGTTAGTTCCTTTGGCAGTCCAAGGAATTTGCAACATGCGTCTCAGGAACCACATCTCTGTTGCTTCCAAGCTCTTCCTAATTTGGTCATTTATATTCCAAGATTCACAGCCATACCAAAAAAAAAAAAAAAAAAGGTTCTATATAGCATGTCAGCACTCTCTTTCTTACATTCAATGATAGCGACTTATTGAATTAGATATTCTTTATTTTCCCAATTGCAGATTGTGCTTGCCCTATTCTGCTCTTAATCTGTGTTGTGCATCTCCCATCTGGTGTTATAAATGCCCCTGTGTATTCAAAGCTATCCATTTGGTGAAGAATGTTCCCTTCTATTTCAATGTCACAGTTTTGAGTCACGTGTCTTTTTTATGTGCCTACACCTGGTACAGACGTGGCACATTGCCTACACCTGGTACAGGAGTGTCACATTGCCTACACCTGGAACAGAAGTGGCACATTGCTTACACCTGGTACAGAAGTAGCACACTGCCTAAACCTGGTAGAAACGTGGCACATTCCCTACATCTGGTATAGAAGTGGCACAACGCCAAAACCTGGTAAAGACGTGGCACATTGCCTACAATGGCTACAGACGTGGCACATTGCCTACAATGGGTACAGACGTGGCACATTCCCAACATCTGGTTCAGAAGTGGCACATTCCCTACACCTGGTACTGATGTGGAATATTGCATACACCTGCTACAGAAGTGACACAATGCCTACACCTGATACAGACGTGGTACAGTTGCCTACACCTGGCACAGACGTAACACATTGCCTACACCTGGTAAAGACGTGGCACATTGCCTACACCTGTTATAGACGTGACGCATTGCCTACACCTGGTGTAGATGTGATACAGTTGCCTCACCTGGTACAGACGTGACACATTGCCTACACCTGGTACGGACGTGAAACATTGCCTACACCTGGTACAGACATGACACATTGCCTACACCTGACACAGACGTGACACATTGATTACACCTGGTACAGACATGAAACATTGGCTACACCTGGTACAGACGTGACACGTTGCTTACACCTGACACAAACATGACACATTGTCTACACCTGGTACAGACGTGACACATTGCCTACACCTGGTACAGACGTGGCGCATTGCCTACACCTGGTACAGACGTGACACGTTACTATACCTGGTGTAGATGTAATACAGTTGCCTCACCTGGTACAAACGTGACACATTGCCTACACCGGACACAGGCGTGACACAATGCCTACACCTGGCACAGACGTGACACATTGCCTACACCTGGTACAGACGTGACACATTGCCTACACCTGACACAGGCGGTCCGTGTGTTGTGAGTATCAAACATTTAGAAAGGAGGTCAGCGTAGCCGAATGAATAAGATCACTTGTTTGATTAAATTAAACTTCCGGTGAGCTGATACCGAGGTAGCGGGTTCAACCCCCACACCTGACAGTTAGACTAAAATGTTGACTTTTCGTCCTTGACTTGGGGACGTACATTACAAGAACGTCAGAAGTCGGAGTCAGTTCGCTCGATGGCGAGCGACGCTGGTAATTGGGAACGGAAATCCATACAGATGAATCAGTCCAGTCATACCTGAAGTAGAAAAATCAGTCCAGTCATCCCTGAAGTAGATAAATCAGTCCAG
Organism: Cepaea hortensis; assembly: GCA_963921405.1. Lineage (NCBI taxonomy): Eukaryota > Metazoa > Mollusca > Gastropoda > Stylommatophora > Helicidae > Cepaea > Cepaea hortensis. The sequence goes on along the minus strand of OY992888.1, from coordinate 1,327,780 downwards.
TCATACCTGAAGTAGATAAATCAGTCCAGTCATACCTGAAGTAGATAAGTCAGTCCAGTCATACCTGAAGTAGATAAGTCAGTCCAGTCATACCTGATGTAGATAAATCAGTCCAGTCATACCTGAAGTTGATAAATCAGTCCAGTCATACCTGAAGTAGATAAGTCAGTCCAGTCATACCTGAAGTAGATAAATCTGTCCAGTCATACCTGAAGTAGATAAATCAGACCAGTCATACCTGAAGTAGATAAATCAGTCCAATCATACCTGAAGTAGATAAATCAGTCCAGTCATACCTGAAGTAGATAAATCAGTCCAGTCATACCTAAAGTAGATAAATCAGTCCAATCATACCTGAAGTAGATAAATCAGTCCAGTCATACCTGAAGTAGATAAGCCAGTCCAGTCATACCTGAAGTAGATAAGTCAGTCCAGTCATACCTGAAGTAGATAAATCAGTCCAGTCATACCTGAAGTAGATAAATCAGTCCAATCATACCTGAAGTAGATAAATCAGTCCAGTCATACCTGAAGTAGATAAATCAGTCCAGTCATACCAGAAATAGATAAATCAGTCCAATCATACCTGAAGTAGATAAGTCAGTCCAGTCATACCTGAAGTAGATAAATCAGTCCAGTCATACCTGAAGTAGATAAATCAGTCCAGTCATACCTGAAGTAGATAAATCAGTCCAGTCATACCTGAAGTAGATAAATAAGTCCAGTCATACCTGAAGTAGATAAATCAGTCCAATCATAACTGAAGTAGATAAATCAGACCAGTCATACCTGAAGTAGATAAATCAGTCCAGCGATATCTGAAGTAGATAAATCAGTCCAGTGATACCTGAAGTAGATAAATCAGTCCTGTGATGCCTGAAGTAGATAAATCAGTCCAGAGATACCTGAAGTAGATAAATCAGTCCAGTCATACCTGAAGTAGATAAATCAGTCCAGTGATATCTGAAGTAGATAAATCAGTCCAGTGATACCTGAAGTAGATAAATCAGTCCAGTCATACCTGAAGTAGATAAATCAGTCCAATCATACCTGAAGTAGATAAATCAGTCCAATCATACCTGAAGTAGATAAATCATTCCAGTCATACCTGAAGTAGATAAATCAGTCCAGTCATACCTGAAGTAGATAAATCAGACCAGTCATACCTGAAGTAGATAAATCAGTCCAGTCATACCTGAAGTAGATAAATCAGTCCAGTCATACCTGAAGTAGATAAATCAGTCCAGTGATATCTGAAGTAGACAACTCAGTCCAGTGATATCTGAAGTAGATAAATCAGTCCAGTGATACCTGAAGTAGATAAATCAGTCCAGTGATACCTGAAGTAGATAAATCTGTCCAGTCGTACCTGAAGTAGATAAATCATTCCAGTCATACCTGAAGTAGATAAATCAGTCCAATCATACCTGAAGTAGATAAATCAGTCCATTCATACCTGAAGTAGATAAATCAGTCCAGTCATACCTGAAGTAGATAAATCAGTCCAGTCATACCTGAAGTAGATAAATCAGTCCAGTCATACCTGAAGTAGATAAATCAGTCCAGTCATATCTGAAGTAGATAAATCAGTCCAGTCATACATGAAGTAGATAAATCAGTCCAGTCATACCTGAAGTAGATAAATCAGTCCAGTTATACCTGAAGTAGATAAATCAGTCCAGTCATACCTGAAGTAGATAAATCAGTCCAGTCATACCTGAAGTAGATAAATCAGTCCAGTCATACCTGAAGTAGATAAATCAGTCCAGTCATACCTGAAGTAGATAAATCAGTCCAGTCATACCTGAAATAGATAAATCAGTCCAGTCATACCTGAAGTAGATAAATCAGTCCAGTCATACCTGAAGTAGATAAATCAGTCCAGTCATACCTGAAGTAGATAAATCAGTCCAGTCATATCTGAAGTAGATAAATCAGTCAAATCATACCTGAAGTAGATAAATCAGTCCAGTCATACCTGAAGTAGATAAATCAGTCCAGTGATATCTGAAGTAGATAAATCAGTCCAGTGATACCTGAAGTAGATAAATCAGTCCAGTCATACCTGAAGTAGATAAATCAGTCCAGTCATACCTGAAGTAGATAAATCAGTCCAGTCATACCTGAAGTAGATAAATCAGTCCAGTCATACCTGAAGTAGATAAATCAGTCCAGTCATACCTGAAGTAGAGAAGTCAGTCATGTCATACCTGAAGTAGATAAATCAGTCCAGTCATACCTGAAGTAGATAAATCAGTCCAGTCATACCTGAAGTAGATAAATCAGTCCAGTAATACCTGAAGTAGATAAATCAGTCCAGTCATATCTGAAGTAGATAAATCAGTCCAGTCATACCTGAAGTAGATAAATCAGTCCAGTCATACCTGAAGTAGATAAATCAGTCCAGTCATACCTGAAGTATATAAATCAGTCCAGTAATACCGGAAGTAGATAAATCAGTCCAGTCATACCTGAAGTAGATAAATCAGTCCAGTAATACCTGAAGTAGATAAATCAGTCCAGTCATATCTGAAGTAGATAAATAAGTCCAGTCATACCTGAAGTAGATAAATCAGTCCAGTCATACCTGAAGTAGATAAATCAGTCCAGTCATACCTGAAGTAGATAAGTCAGTCAAGTCATACCTGAAGTAGATAAGTCAGTCCAGTCATACCTGAAGTAGATAAATCAGTCCAGTCATACCTGAAGTAGATAAATCAGTCAAGTCATACCTGACGCAGCAACAGGTGCGCGAACTACGCTTGAGTTCAAAGCAAGCGAGCTTGAAACAAACAAACAAACAAACAAACCCACACAGACATTTAGAAAGACAACCCATACATGCATGCAATTGACACGAGAACAAGAGTGTTGAGGGGATACATAGAGCCTGTATACAATTGACACGAGAACAAGAGTGATGAGGGGATACATATAGCCTGCATGCAATTGACACGAGAACAAGAGTGTTGAGGGGATACATAGAGCCTGTTCTTTTATATGGATGTGAAACTTGGACAACCAAATCAAAATCAAATCAAATCAACTTTATTAGGGTCACAAATTGGGCGCGCAGGCCCGTCTTACATTCGGCCCTTCCAATCACTCGTCTTTCGTTCATCAAGAGCATTATACATTTACATAGGAAGATAAAATAAACATTGTGAAATGAATGTTGTAAACATAAACAAGGCTAATTACCATGTTATGAAGCCCATCTCCCACCTATCCATACATCACCCCACCCACACATCACCCCCACCTACCCACACACACGCGCACCAAGGGACACATACACACCCCACCTACCCACACACACGCACACCAAGGGACACATACATACCCCACCAACCGATCCATCCCCCTCCCGCACATCCCCCACCCACACACACTGCCCTCACCTGATCCCCCAACCAAAACACACTCGCCACCCACAAACATTCCCCCACCAACCCACACATCCTACGCCCATCCACATACACATACTACCCCACACATCCTCTCCCCACCCGCACCTCAAACCACCCATCCCCCAGCCACATCTCCATCGACAACATATTCCCCACCCATGCACACAATCCCCCACCAACCCACACATCGCACATCCACTCACACATTCCCAAACCATACACACACATCCCCACCAACTGACATGTCCCTACCCCCACCCCACACACACACACATCTCTCTAACCACCCATACATCCCCAATCCACTAACACACACCCCACCACCCACACATACAACTTCCACCCACCCACACATGCCTTAACCTAATCCCCCACCACACAATCCCCCACCCGCACATCACATACACCTCCTACCATGCACTATTCCCAACCCACGCACCACACACACACATATCCCTCACCAACACATCCCCACTTACACACCACACACATATCCCCCACCCAGATACCACACAATATTCCCACCCACGCCCACATCCACACAGATACCCTTACCCATCCACCCCACATACCCCCACTCACACACCACAAAAATCCCCCACCCACACACACATACCTCACCCACACAATATCCCCAACCAACACACCACACACCTCTCCCCACCCACACACGCATTCCCTACCCGTCCACCAACACACACTCACTCACGCATACATCCTCCACTACGCACCCACACCCCCCCCCCAACCAAACATCTCTCGATCACAAAACCCCTACCCCACACACATCCTCCACCCACTCACACATACCACCCCGACACATACAACTCCCTCACCCACTTACACATCCCTAAGCCACTCACACATTCCCCATCCAAACACACACATCTCCCACCAACACTCCCCCACATACTTCCCCCAACCACCACAATCCCCTACTCACCCATACATATACCCCACCCATACGCACATTCCCCGCACCCATCACACACATCCCCCACACCACATACTATCCTCCACCCATACCACCACAAATATACCCTCCACCCACACATCATTCACACATCCCCCACCAACACACCGCACACATATCTCAAACCCACACACCATACACTTCTCCCCACCCGCCCTTGCATCCCCAATCCACCCAACACAATCCCCTACCCACACAACCCCGCCTCCTACACATACTTCCTCAAACCGTCCACACATCTCCACCCACATAAACACACATCCCCTGCATCCGTCCCATACACATATCCCCCACCCATACACACATCCCCCACACCCATTCCAACACCCCTACTTTCACCCCCACACATCCATCCACACATCCCACCAACACCCACAAATACCACTACCCACCAAAACCCACACACCCCAACCCATCCAAACGCATACCCCCACCCACACACCCACTACCCACACATATCCCCACACTCACACACATCCTCCACATACACTCACACTTCCTCACATCTAGACACATACAAAATGTCTCACGTTAGTATTGAAACTAGTATGAAGAAACTCCCACACTTTACTCACACATATACACTGACACTTGTCATGAGCAGTCTCATAAAAATGTTAAACATGGAGAAAAATGTGTACATAAAATGTATGTGACGTAAAAATAGTGATGCTCTCTCTCTCTCTCTCTCTCTATCTCTCTCTCTCTTTCTCTCTCTCTCTCTCTCTCTCTCTCTCTCTCTCTCTCACACACACACTCACTCACTCTCACGCTCACACATTCACTCTTCCGCTCATTCATTCACTCTCCCGCTCATTCACTCTCCCGCTCACTCATTCACTTTCCCGCTCACTCATTCACTTTCCCATTCACTCTCCCGCTCACTCATTCACTCTCCCGCTCACTCATTCACTCTCACGCTCACTCGTTCTGTCTCATTCACATTCACTGACTCTCTCACTCAAACTACAGTAATGAACATTAGTTTATATTATGCATGATAAAATCAAATGGTATTTAACTGACAATATGACAGATGAGAATACACAAACATATGGATTCGCGTGTTACATAACATGCGTGTTACATGACATGCATCTGCTCAGCTCTCTCTCTCTCTCTCTCTCTCTCTCTCTCTCTCTCTCTCTCTCTCTCTCTCTCTGTATTCTTTCATATTCACACACTCACACGCATGCACGCGCTCACACACATACACTAACACATCAACTCTCCCACTGTCTAACTCTCTAACACACAATCCTTCACACACACACACACTCACTCTCTCAATCACACTCTCTCACACATACACATGAACGCATGCACATGAACGCACGCACGCCTACATTCCCTCACTCACTCTCACACATACACGTACGAATGCATGCACTGACACATTCCCCCACCATTTCTCGCTCAATCACTCTCTCCACACACACGCATGCACACACACGCATTCACTCTCTCCCTCTCTCTAACACCCACTCTCTCTCTCTCTCTCTCTCTCTCTCTCTCTCTCTCTCGCTCCCACACGCACACACATATATAGTGAACAATTATAGTTAAACAATTATAATGAACAATTATACTGAACAATTATACTGAACAATTATACCAGTAAATGAATTATGGTGGCATATAGTCGGTATGGATTAAGTATTGAAAGAGTTTTCGGTTAAATGTGTAGGGACTCATTGGAGTTTTCAGATCTGGAGGCAGATCATTCCATAAGTGAGCACCAGAATAGGCGAAACATGTTTTGTATAGGTCCAATCTAGGCTTTGAGACATGTAACAAATTTAGGCGCTTGCTGTTCATTGCATTAGATTGAATCAGCGGCAGAAGATACTCTGGGGTATTTTGAGATATAATTTTATTCACTAATTTGGCTTTGTTGAAAAGGAAGCGCTTTTGTAGTGGTAGAAGTCTTAGATGATTGTACAAATTACTACTTTCAACGTGCTTTATGCCAGAAACCAGACGAATAGCTCGGTTTTGTAGAGAACATAGTCGTTTTAAATTAGATTTAGGGCAACCATCCCAAACTGTGGAACAGTAATCGAGATGTGATTGGATATAGCATGTATAGAATATTTTTCGTGTGCTTTCGTCCAGGAAGTGCTGAATTTTAGCAAGTTGGTAAACTTTTTGTGCTATTTTCTTGGTAAGAGCGTGAACATGAGAGCTCCAGTTCAAATGGCTGTCTATTAAAAGCCCTAGTGTTTTATGTTCAGTCACATTAACTATAGGTAACATGCCCATGCGGAGTTCGAGCAGTGATCCAGTTATGGCTAGTGTCTGTAGTTTTTGTCTGGTCGTTATTAGCATGGATTTGGTTTTGTCGATGTTAATTTGCATGCGGTTTTCATTGCTCCATCTAGTAAGATTATCAAGTTCCTTTTGTAAAGAATTCTCTAATTCACTACGGTTTTCTTGACTAGTATATATAGTACAGTCGTCTGCAAATAGATCACAAGTTGTATTGATATATAAAGGAAGATCATTAATATAAACTGCAAAAAGCAGCGGACCTAGTATTGAGCCCTGAGGCACACCAATATTAAGCTGTGTGGGTCTTGATAGACAGTTGTTGAAGGACACGACTTGTTGCCTGTCGGATAGAAATGACGTAATTATGTTCACCATGTTGGTGCTTGTCTTCATTTGCTTTAGTTTTCTAATTAAAATATCGTGATCTACCATATCAAAAGCTTTTTTAAAGTCTACAAACACCGCTCCACAAATTCTACCGTTGTTGATGTTTAAGTGCCAGTTATCGGTCATTTTTGTTAGAGCACTATGGCAAGAATATTTAGGTCGAAACCCAGATTGACTGTTAATTATTAGATCATTGTTAATTAAATGGTGTAACGTTATTTTATGAATGTGTTTTTCTAGTGGTTTTGATAGCGACGATAGTAAGGAAATAGGTCTATAATTACCCAAAACACTATTATCGATTGAGCCATTTTTAATTAGCGGAAACACTTTAGCAATTTTAAATGCAGATGGAAAGTAGTTTTTGGCCAGGCACTGGTTATATATGAACGTTAAGGACTCGCTAATGACTGGTGCAGCACAACGAAGAATTCTATTACTGATACCATCTAGGCCGTGTGAGTTTGTTGATTTGAGGTTCAAGAGATATTTATAAACGTCTGCAACAGACATTAAAGGAATCTCAGCGGGAATATTTCTTTTGCACTTCTCCTCACAGAATGATGTCAGTGAACTTAAATTACACGATGAGTCTGGTATTGAAGACTTTAGATTCTCTATTTCCGATTGAAAGAAACAACTGAATTCATCGCATGTTATAGAATTTGGTATTGCTGATTCTGTAGGACGTTTCTTATTGGTTAGCAAGTTAATAGCCTTCCATATATTTGTACTGTTTGAATTATCTACAATCAAATTTTTAAAATGATCTTTTTTTATCCTACGAATTTCATATTTAACTTTATTCCTTAGTCTGCGGTAATTGCTGAAGTCTTTATTTTTGTGTGCTGTATCTCGCTCTCTCATGATTTGCAGCACTTCTCTAGTGACCCATTGGGGATTTATGTTGATTTTTGACTCGAACTTCTTTGATTGGCACGTGTTTATCGAACACATTGTAGACTGTCTTCGTCCAGAAAGCTAATGCATCGTCCGGGTCAGGAAGTTGGTAAACGTGATCAAGGGCTGCTTTTCTTAAGTCTTGCAAAAATAAATCTTGGTTGAATGCTTTATAATTCCTAAATTTGATACTTACATGTTTATGTTTAAGAGGTTTGAACCCAATTCTTGACCATGTACAACATACCGGGTAGTGGTCACTAACTGTACAAACAGGAACAGAACATTCAATAATATTATCTGGACAAGTAACATATATATGATCAATTGTAGTTGAGGATGTCAGTCAAGCTGAAAATTATCTGATGGCTTCAGAAATGTGGTTTCTGAGGAAAATGCAAAGAATACCATGGACAGATAGAAAAACTAATGACCAAGTACTACAGGAGAAAAATTAAAATCGTAAATAGATTAAAGAAATTAGACGTAGACAGTAAAAAATTGTTGGACATGTCATGAGAAGAAATGGATTGGGGAACTTAGTGATAACTGGCAAGATTGAAGGGAACAGACCAAGGGGAAGACCGAGAAGTAAATACCTGGATGGCTTGGCCACATGGCATGGTCGAGACAGGTACATTGAGCTGATCAACGACTCTGGTGTTCGAGTGAAATGGCGAGTCATGACCGACCATGCTTTCCGGCATGGCACATGATAGATTGATGCACAATATAAGAATACACAGAATAGAGCATTGACCAACATTTAGCACCCACTACATTCACATGTGCCGGTCTCTCTGGCCGAGGGGTTACAACACTTTCTCCGTAATCCCGATTATCACGCAGTCTCGTAGCGGGCGAGAACTAGGAGCGGTTCGTCCCCCGCTGGTGACTTGCGGGATAACTAAGCCGGCCGCTCAGAAAGCAATTGCAAACTACTGAGCGTAATCTTGCCAAGAAATCAACAGACAGCTGAAAGATGCTGCTGTTGACAGCGATGTCCTGTAAAGGATATGCACACAAAAAAAAAAAAAAAAAAAAAAAAAACAACATTCACATGTCGACAAATAGACATTTGTTTAGCGAAGGGTTTACCGACGCAGTGATGCTCCCACATACCACGACTACAACACAGCTGCGGGCGATGCGGCAGCAGACAACGTTGATTTGTTTTTCATGCAATGGTATATGTGCCGGCCTTACAGAAAGCTATGGCAAATTGCTGAAAGTAAACTTGCCAAGAATCACAAACAGACAAATGACGTTGGGGTCGAATGAGGTGTCCTGTAAACGATACGCAAAAAACTAAGCATCAGTGGTCGATGATTCTCAATTTGGGCGCCGTGAAGATCCCAGTCTTGTCGCTGTAGCCGCCGCCGTAGTTGATGAGAATCTTGTTCGGGACAAGTGTTTCGCAGTTTTCAAGGACAAGGTCGCCATCAACCGCAGCCTCAAACACCACAGTTGATTCTGTCACATAAGAATATCTTGTGGAATTTTTGACGCTCATTCTTGAATGAAGCGTGATTGCATCAAGTGTGTAGGAATATGTGAGGCGGTAGACAATACAGATACATAAACAATTAACAGACAGATAGACAGGCTGATATATAGATAGAGGGACAGGCTGATAAATAGACAGATAAACATATATAAACATCGATAAATATTTAGAACGAAGATTATTTTAAAAGGGCAAAGAATGAAGCACTGAGGTCCATCTTACATACCGCAATTTGTGTCTTCAGTCATATAAAACGTGCTACATAATCCTCGTCACAGTAACTGCTGTATTACACATGCATCTGTCAGATGATGATCACACAGACAGACACACACACACACAAACACACACAACACACACACACACACACTCACACAACGGTGAAGTCGGATACATGTCTGCTGTGTGTGCCAGGCTTCTTACTCTGTGTCATACAGATATATTTGTTTTCTGGTGTGTTTCATTGTTGATCTCCTCATTTCATTGTTTGTGTATTTAGAACTCCTGGTAATGTTGTATAGAATCTTGACTGAGCGGTGTTTGGTGTCCCCAGAAGTAGGACACGGGTGGTTAGTTATCTAGAGAACATTTATGAGGAGACAGCTGGACAGGGATAGTTAGTTATCTAGAGAACATTTATGAGGAGACAGCTGGACAGGGATAGTTAGTTATCTAGAGAACATTTATGAGGAGACAGCTGGACAGGGATAGTTAGTTGTCTATATAACATGTATGAGGAGACAACTGGACAGGGATAGTTAGTTGTCTATATAACATTTATGAGGAGACAACTGGACAGGGATAGTTAGTTGTCTATATAACATTTATGAGGAGACAGCTGGACAGGGATAATTAGTTATCTAGAGAACATTTATGAGGAGACAACTGGACAGGGATAGTTAGTTGTCTATATAACATGTATGAGGAGACAACTGGACAGGGATAGTTAGTTGTCTATATAACATTTATGAGGAGACAACTGGACAGGGATAGTTAGTTGTCTATATAACATTTATGAGGAGACAGCTGGACAGGGATAGTTAGTTATCTAGAGAACATTTATGAGGAGACAACTGGACAGGGATAGTTAGTTGTCTATATAACATGTATGAGGAGACAACTGGACAGGGATAGTTAGTTGTCTATATAACATTTATGAGGAGACAACTGGACAGGGATAGTTAGTTGTCTAGATAACATTTATGAGGAGACAGCTGGACAGGGGTAGTTAGTTGTCTATATAACATGTATGAGGAGACAACTGGACAGGGATAGTTAGTTGTCTATATAACATTTATGAGGAGACAACTGGACAGGGATAGTTAGTTGTCTATATAACATTTATGAGGAGACAACTGGACAGGGATAGTTAGTTGTCTATATAACATTTATGAGGAGACAACTGGACAGGGATAGTTAGTTGTCTATATAACATGTATGAGGAGACAACTGGACAGGGATAGTTAGTTGTCTATATAACATTTATGAGGAGACAACTGGACAGGGATAGTTAGTTGTCTATATAACATTTATGAGGAGACAACTGGACAGGGATAGTTAGTTGTCTATATAACATGTATGAGGAGACAACTGGACATGGGTAGTTAGTTGTCTATATAACATTTATGAAGAGACAACTGGACAGGGATAGTTAGTTGTCTATATAACATTTATGAGGAGACAACTGGACAGGGATAGTTAGTTGTCTAGAGAACATTTATGAGGAGACAACTGGACAGGGATAGTTAGTTGTCTAGAGAACATTTATGAGGAGACAACTGGACAGGGATAGTTAGTTGTCTAGAGACCATTTATGAAGAGACAACTGGACAGGGATAGTTAATTGTCTAGAGAACATTTATGAGGAGACAACTGGACAGGGATAGTTAGTTGTGTAGAGAACATTTATGAGGAGACAACTGGACAGGGGTAGTTAGTTGTCTATATAACATTTATGAGGAGACAACTGGACAGGGATAGTTAGTTGTGTAGAGAACATTTATGAGGAGACAATTGGACACGGGTGGTTAGTTGTCTATATAACATTTATGAGGAGACAACTGGACAGGGATAGTTAGTTGTCTAGAGAACATTTATGGGGAGACAGCTTGAGAGGGATAGTTAGTTGTCTAGAGAACATTTATGAGGAGACAACTGGACAGGGATAGTTAGTTGTCTAGAGAACATTTATGAGGAGACAGCTGGACAGTGATAGTTAGTTGTCTGGAGAACATTTATGAGGAGAAAACTGAACAAGGATATTTAGTTGTCTAGAGACCATTTATGAGGAGACAACTGGACAGGGATAGTTAGTTGTCTATATAACATTTATGAGGAGACAGCTGGACAGGGATAGTTAGTTGTCTATATAACATTTATGAGGAGACAACTGGACAGGGATAGTTAGTTATGTAGAGAACATTCATGAGGAGACAACTGGACAGGAATAGTTAGTTGTCTATATAACATTTATGAGGAGACAACTGGACATTGGTAGTTAGTTGTCTATATAACATTTATGAGGAGACAATTGAACATGGGTAGTTAGTTGTCTAGAGAACATTTATGAGGAGACAACTGGACAGACAACGACAATAAGTACCAACGGAAAAGAAAACAAAGGCCAGGCAAATATAAGCGAATTTAAAAAAAAAAAAAATAAAAAAAAAAAAAATAACCCAAAGACGAGGAAGTGTGGAACAATTGTAAGATATAAGAAAGAACTAACTGAAATCTTTGTAAAACTACGTATTGAAAGAAAAATAGAAATCGGGTTTCTGTGGAACTACAAACCGAACTACATCACATTAGCACTTGGTGTGTGAAATCTGGGGCAATGGTCAACCCAACTAAGGCAGCGGTGACTTGGTTCTCTTTTAATAACCATATTGTCAACACTCCAATACCAACTGTAAATATATGTTCAGAGACTGTGGAAAGAACGCAGGCAATGAATCGCCTGGGGATACGATTTTATCGAAGCCTCGCTTATACTAGGCACATAGACCAGGTGATAACAAAGGCCATGCGGGGTTTGGCTGTGATGCGGGTGATGGTGGCAGCAAACTGTGAGCAGTGCCATCTATGTCTTCTATACGAGGGGCTGGTCATGTCTGTTTTTGAGTACGCGATGGCGATCCTGACTCTCAGCCGTAAGCAGATAGATAGGATGGAAAGGATACAGAACGAAGCAATGAGTATTATTCTTGGATGTACAAGAGATACAGCATGCAGGGCGATGCGCTACCTTCTTGATTTTCCAACCATTGTAGACAGAACACAAATTTGCAGAGCACGTGCCTACCTCAGAGTTAAAGGAAACACACAACATCCAGTGCATAGTGAAATTATGAAGGTGAAGGGCAGCAGGTTAAAAAGAGGAAGGTCGTGGATGGGTCAAGCCGAAGACATTCTTCAGCAGATGTGTTCACTTGAGGACTTAGAACCTGGCGAGGAGTGGGTACAAGTGCCAACAGATTTATGTACGTCTTTTTCAGTTTGCATCCAACTAGACAGAAAATGCAGAGATGAAAATCCAGCTGCAGTGGATTCGGAAGTACATGCGTTGATTTTCGAGAATTCGTTAGACGGTGATGCTGTTATTTACACAGATGGATCGGTCGTCCGACATGTGAGAAGCTCATGGGCCTTCACGACTAAGGTCGGAGGGAGAATTGTGAAAGAGGATTCTGGTACTATTGTTGTGACCACAAGCAGCCTGACTATGGAAGTCATGGCAGTAAGTAAAGCAATAACATGGCTCTAGACACAGACATTCACTAGAGCATGTTTCCTTAGCTATTCAATGAGCATGGTCAAGAAGATAGAGAAGGGGTGGATCCGTAGAGAGTGGTTGCTGTCTCTGGGGCGGTCTCGGCTGGCAAAGATTAGTTTCATTTTCCTGCAAGGGCAAGCGGGATTACAAGGAAATGAGCAGGCTGACAAGCTCGCGGGTAAGGCTACTGTGGAGGGCGAAAGCTCTATGGACCAGGCTGACATTCTGAATGCTCTACGAGAAGTAAGACTTTTGCGAGGACCAAGTGATGGCTGTGAATCTACAACCATGGTCAGGGTGCGAGAACAGCAAATTAAAAGAGGTGTGGCCAAACAAGAACACTACGCAGGAGGCAAAGAAGATTGATAAACCAACACAGAACTGGTGTCGTTAGTCGTTACACGCTGCGGGATTTGCTGAGGAGGGGATCCAGGCACTTATGGACTGAATGGTTTAGTGTGCAATGAGGACGTTATGTCGACTAACTAACTAACTAACTAACTAAAAAAAAAAAAAACAGTGGAAGCAGAATGAGAGATGTTCAATTCAAAAAGTTTAAATGCTGCAAAGATAACATTTGGAACAACGGAAAAACGCAAAACACAGATAGAGAAAGTAACAAGTTGATGGCACGCAGAGGCAAAGAAACGTGTAAAAGACAAAAAGGGAAAAAATAAAAAGCGAATAAAGAGCTAACATAACCCTGATAACATAGAATATAGAAAAGCAAGAAGACATGTGAATAGAATAGTAAAGAGAGAAAAACCTAAAAAGGGTGGAAGAAATATGGATAAACCCTAAATGAAAACTACAAGGAGGCAATTAGAAACGTCTACAAGAAGATCACTGCAATTAGAAACGTCTACAAGAAGATCACTGCAATTAGAAACGTCTACAAGAAGATCACTGCAATTAGAAACGTCTACAAGAAGATCACTGCAATTAGAAACGTCTACAAGAAGATCACTGCAATTAGAAAAGTCTACAAGAAGATCACTGCAATTAGAAACGTCTACAAGAAGATCACTGCAATTAGAAAAGTCTACAAGAAGATCACTGCAATTAGAAACTTCTACAAGAAGATCACTGCAATGAGAAACTTCTACAAGAAGATCACTGCAATGAGAACCAGAGAAGAACCATTTGACCCAACTGAAATAATTAACACGGGAAAAGGCGAACCAATACGAGAACAAGAAGAAATCAGAAAATGATGGAGGTAGTACTTAGAACAACTCATCATTCCATCAAATGTCATAAGAATTCAGGACATTAACACAGGTGCCATGGAAGAACTAGAACCAGACATATTGAAAGAATAAACTGGAGAAGCCATCACGTTAGCCCTATTGAATACATCGCTGGGGCAAGACGAAATACAAAATGAGCTAATTAAAGCAGCAAGAGAACTAGGAACTGCATGGCTACATAGAATGTTTAACCATGTTTGGGTAAAACAACAGACTTCACAAAAAGGGGAAACGCCATAATTATTCCAGTTTTAGAAAAATAGTTAACAAGAATAAGTGGAACTGCAGTAAAGCTTTAAGAGGCAATAAATGAATCACCAGAAAACGAGAAGTAGATTGTGAGCTTTACCAGAACACGATTTCACGTAACATAATGGGCGGTTTACGTGTAGTGTGCCTGTTTGTGTTTGTGTTTGTTTGTTCTGTGCTGACGAAGATGTTTGTCGTGTAGTGTGTCTGTTTGTGTTTGTTTGTTCTGTGCTGACGAAGATTTGTGTCGTGTAGTGTGTTTGTGTTTGTTTGTTCTGTACTGACGAAGATTTTTGTCGTGTAGTGTATCTGTCTGTGTTTGTTTGTTCTGTACTGACGAAGATTTTTGTCGTGTAGTGTGTCTGTTTGTGTTTGTTTGTTCTGTACTGACGAAGATTTTTGTCGTGTAGTGTGTCTGTTTGTGTTTGTTTGTTCTGTGTTGACGAAGGTTTGTGTCGTGTAGTGTGTCTGTTTGTGTTTGTTTGTTATGTGTAGTGTGTATGTTTGTGTTTGTTTGTTCCTGTGCTGACGAAGGCTTTTGTCGTGTAGTGTGTCTGTTTGTGTTTGTTTGTTCTGTACTGAAGAAGATTTTTGTCGTGTAGTGTGCCTGTTTGTGTTTGTTTGTTTGTTCTGTGCTGACGAAGATTTTTGTCGTGTAGTGTGTCTGTTTGTGTTTGTTTGTTTGTTCTGTGCTGACGAAGATTTTTGTCGTGTAGTGTGTCTGTTTGTGTTTGTTTGTTTGTTCTGTACTGAAGAAGATTTTTGTCGTGTAGTGTGTCTGTTTGTGTTTGTTTGTTATGTGTAGTGTGTCTGTTTGTGTTTGTTAGTTCTGTGCTGACGAAGATTTGTGTCGTGTAGTGTGTCTGTTTGTGTTTGTTTGTTCTGTACTGAAGAAGATATTTGTCGTGTAGTGTGTCTGTTTGTGTTTGTTTGTTTGTTCTGTGCTGACGAAGATTTTTGTCGTGTAGTGTGTCTGTTTGTGTTTGTTTGTTTGTTCTGTACTGAAGAAGATTTTTGTCGTGTAGTGTGTCTGTTTGTGTTTGTTTGTTTGTTCTGTGCTGACGAAGGTTTGTGTCGTGTAGTGTGTATGTTTGTGTTTGTTTGTTATGTGTAGTGTGTCTGTTTGTGTTTGTTTGTTCCTGTGCTGACGAAGGCTTTTGTCGTGTAGTGTGTCTGTTTGTGTTTGTTTGTTCTGTGCTGACGAAGATTTGTGTCGTGTAGTGTGTCTGTTTGTGTTTGTTTTTTCTGTACTGAAGAAGATTTTTGTCGTGTAGTGTGTCTGTTTGTGTTTGTTTGTGTGTTCTGTGCTGACGAAGATTTTTGTCGTGTAGTGTGTCTGTTTGTGTTTGTTTGTTTGTTCTGTACTGAAGAAGATTTTTGTCGTGTAGTGTGTCTGTTTGTGTTTGTTTGTTCTGTGCTGACGAAGATTTGTGTCGTGTAGTGTGTCTGTTTGTGTTTGTTTGTTCTGTACTGAAGAAGATTTTTGTCGTGTAGTGTGTTTGTTTGTGTTTGTTTGTTCTGTGCTGACGAAGATTTGTGTCGTGTAGTGTGTCTGTTTGTGTTTGTTTGTTCTGTGTAGTGTGTCTGTTTGTGTTTGTTTGTTCTGTGTAGTGTGTTTGTTTGTTCTGTGTAGTGTGTCTGTTTGTGTTTGTTTGTTCTGTGTAGTGTGTCTGTTTGTGTTTGTTTGTTCTGTGTAGTGTGTTTGTTTGTTCTGTACTGAAGAAGATTTTTGTCGTGTAGAGTGTCTGTTTGTTCTGTGTTGACGAAGGCTTTTGTCGTGTAGTGTGTCTGTTTGTGTTTGTTTGTTCTGTGTAGTGTGTCTGTTTGTGTTTGTTTGTTCTGTACTGAAGAAGATTTTTGTCGCGTAGAGTGTCTGTTTGTTCTGTGTTGACGAAGATTTGTGTCGTGTAGTGTGTCTGTTTGTGTTTGTTTGTTCTGTGTAGTGTGTCTGTTTGTGTTTGATTGTTCTGTGTTGACGAAGGCTTTGGCCGCAACGTCCATTTTGTTTCTTGTAATCGTAATCTAGTTAAGGTCACAATCTGCTTCTCTTTTGTTGGTGATTCATTTATTGCCAATTTGGAAACACAAAGGCAGGACATGAGACAGCATACAATACAAAGGCGTGTCCCTTAGGAATCTTGCTGGAAAAATATTTTGCAAAATTCTTGAGAAAAGATTATGAACTGCATTACCAGCCTAGCTAAGTGATATGGCACTTTGATTTAGGAAAAATAAAGGTGCATAGATGCCATCTTTGCTCTTAGACAACTTATAGAAAAATCAATAGAATTTAATGAAACACAATACTTAGCCTTTGTTGACCAAGAACTGGCATTTGATAGAGTAGATAGGAACAAGCCGTGAGAAATCCTTAAAAGATATGGAGTGACTACACATCCAACAAACTTATGCAGACGTTTATGCAACAACAGTGAATGCATTTTGAGAACAAATGGAGGACACTCAGAACCCGTCACAATAAGATGCGGAGTATGATAAGCTTGTGTCCTGTTCCCTCTCTTGTTCATAATCTATTTGCACAGCATATATAAAGAAACCAGCCAAACACAGACAGCAAAAACTGCGTGCTGAACAAAGCACAGAAGAAGCACCAAAGGCAAATTACACCATATAAGAACTCCTATTTGCGAACGATCAAGCACTAATGCTAAAATCAGAAGCAGAATGACAGACAAGACCACGGGAATAGTCTAATCGAAGTGTGTAAGGAACATAACTTGAAAATTAGCAAAAGTAAAACAAACATAATGTTTATAATCAAAGAAGAAAATACATCACAGTTTCATCTAACAGAACACCCCTTTAAACAAGTAAAGAGTTTCAAGTACTTAGGAAGTATAATATCATCAAATGACAAATACAACGACGAGATCGAAAATAGCCAACTCAATGAACAAATGGCACTAGTACTAAAGCACAATCATGTATCAATTATTTTCTTTTTAATTTTTTTACATTTCCTATCTACAGGACACAACACTGAGTACCGAGGGAGTGCGCTGAGCGATTGCTACTTTTGGCCTGCGTGTGCGTGAATAGTCCGTCTGTCCGATAGAAGGGGAGCGACTGGCCGAGTGGCTAGAACGCCGGATTCTCCTTCAGGAGTTCCGGGTTATAATCCTCTGTAAGGTGTGGGATTTATTTCTATCGGGAGCAAAAAGAAAATTCTAACCTGCACAGTTCGCGGTGGCTGCTCTAGCCAGGCGGCCTTAATTCCTCAGGCTCAAAGATCTGCCACACACCGCAAGGTACTATTTGGCAGTAAATGACAGCTGTCAACACCGCACTGCTGTTGTTGATGTCTTGGCAAGTTTACGTTCAGTAGTTTGCCATCAAGTATCAATAGTTACATTTAAAAAGCACTCTAAAACACAGTCTTCCTACCAACTTTATGCTACCAATGTCAAACCTGGAAAATTACAGAAAAATGGAGAAGAAAAAAATTACAACAACAGTAATGAGATTCCTGAGCAAATACTCAATGTATTAAGAATGAGAAAATTAGAAATGTAGAAACCAGGACTAAAGTAAGGGGTATATAAGCGCTAAATGTTATCAGAAGGCAAGTTAAATTGTTTGGCCATATAACTACATTACTTGGTCAACAAGTGTACGAGTAGTATAACAACTCATGTCCATCTCCATGACACAGTCATCGATGTTACAGTCGTAAGATAACACGATCAGATTGACTGGCAGTGATTGATCTGTAACCAACAAATCGATGTTTCAATGGTAAGATAGCACGATCTGATTGACTTTCAGTGATCGATCTGTGACCCAACAATCGATGTTACAATGGTAAGATAGCACGATCTGATTGACTTTCAGTGATCGGTCTGTGACCCAACAATCGATGTTACAATGGTAAGATAGCACGATCTCATTGAATCTCAGTGATCGCTCTGTGACACAACAATCGATGTTACAAACGTAAGAGGGACGCAGAGGTGTTTCCAAGGCACCAGGGCCGGGTTATATACTGGCCAAGACCTATTGACGCGTCCTGGTCGAGCATCCTGGGCAACAGGTCCCTTCGGGTTCCTGGCTAAGGTCAATAGGATCGCCGATTCCTCCGAAGTCGGAGAGTGTCTGCCTGTACGGCGAGGAACCACCAGTCTGCACACCAATAAGCCAGACATGGGACAACGGATACTCACGCAAACCTCAGGTCCTGTATGACATCACACTGATGTTGGACAACAGGATGCCTTCATCCGATATACAGGACTTCGCGTTGGAGCTCAAGCCAACGAACACAAGCAAGCAAGCCAGCACAAACGTAAGATAGCAGGATGAGATTGACTGTCAGTGATTAATCTGTACAGATACTGCACATGTAACTGAGAGGGTCATTTAGGCGTTAACAGTTGTAAATAAATGCCAAATGTCCAGATAGGGTTAATTATGAGTGAAAGACGAGACCTAAAGAGTTAAGATAGTGATACGATAGTTTAGCTGAAAAAAAAAATATATAATAGCGAGACGTAAACATTTGACTAGTCCCAGAAAGTCAGTCTAGAGGGTAGCCATTGAACACTAATGACAGTCATTTGAGTTTTCACGAATACATCTCACAAGTGAAGTTAACGAGGTGAATCGAGGACAGTCTCTCATTCAAGCACCAGGTTGCAATAATATTTAACGTACAATACATTTACAGCAAGGTTGGGATCGGCTAGTCTCTCCCAGGAGGGGTGAAAAGTGAAAATTAGTAGCCTGCCGATGACCCGCAGACTACACAAGTCAACCCCCACCTCCACGTGGTGCAGACCGGGCAACCATGACCGCGAGGTCATGGGCTAACGGGCTATGGCTCGCCATAGGGGATGGACTCCCTATGGTCAGATTTGTGTCCTAAACCTGCGACTGGCCTAGCAAGCCGACAGGGGCTCTTCATACTGCTCGTATAAATCTAAGAAGTATAAACGGACTGACCCAAGCCCATAATCGGGCACTCTCACGATGTTTATACTTCACCTCGACACCGCAAGGTTCAAGAGGAACAAGATGAGATGAGATGAGATGAGATGAGATGAGATGAGAATATATTTACAAGTAACATGATACAGGTCTCTATGCATAAGTACCATGATACAGGCCTCTGTGTGAGTTAGGCCTCCGTGGAGTTAGGTCTCTGTGTGAGACAGGCATCTGTGTGAGACAGGCATCTGTGTGAGACAGGCATCTGTGTGAGACAGGCATCTGTGTGAGACAGGCATCTGTGTGTGACAGGCATCTTTGTGTGACAGGCATCTGTGTGTGATAGGCATCTGTGTGAGGTAGGTCTCTGTGTGAGACAGGCATCTGTGTGAGACAGGCATCTGTGTGAGACAGGCATCTGTGTGAGACAGGCATCTGTGTGAGACAGGCATCTGTGTGAGACAGGCATCTGTGTGAGACAGGCATCTGTGGGAATGAGTACGCTGGCCCGCCAGAAACAGTGATCCAAGTTCAATGTCCATCATAGGCAACATTTACGGCTCTTATGTCGCTCCAACTTGTACAGCTCTGATGTTGGTACAACTTGTACAGCTCTGATGGCGGTACAACTTGTACAACTCTGATGTTGGTACAACTTGTACAGCTCTGATGTTGGTACAACTTGTACAGCTCTGATGGCGGTACAACTTGTACAGCTCTGATGTCGGTACAACTTGTACAGCTCTGATGTCGGTACAACTTGTACAGCTCTGATGTCGGTACAACTTGTACAGCTCTGATGTCGGTCCAACTTCATAGAACATGAGTACGGCACAATGTTCAGTCTTTTCTGAGAATTAATTTGAAAGGAAGCCGGCGAGGAAAAGATCCCCCTCCCCTACCTCCCCCCCCTCCTCCCCCCCCCCCCCCAATCCTCCTATAGCGTATTCTGTTTTTTTTTTTTTTTTATAGAATACTAGCTGACACGGCCCGGCTTCGCCCAGACTCTGGTGGGGAGCATCTCATTTAATTCATATAAGTAGTCATATAAGCTCCCGTTCCCGACTGTCTGTCTGTCTGTCTGTCTATCTATCTGTCTGTCTGTCTGTCTGTCTGTCTGACCCGGCCCAGCCCATGGTGGAGAGCATCTCATTTAAATCATATAAGTAGTCATATAAGATCCCGTTCCCGACTATCTGTATGTCTGTCTGTCTTGGGTAAATGGAGGAGGGAGGAGGAAGAGGGAGGTGGAGGAGGGAAGAGGAGGGAGGAGGAGGGAGGAGGAGACAGGAGGAATAGGAGGGAGGAGGAGGGATTAGGAAGAGGAGGGAGGAGTAGGGTGGAGGAGGAGGGGGAGGAGGAGGGAGGAGGAAGAGGGAGAAGGAGGGAGGAGGAGATCGCAGGAGGAGGAGGAGGAGGAGAGGGAGGAGGAGGAGGGAGAGGGAGGAGGAGGGAGGAGGAGGAGAGAGTAGGCGGAGGGAGGAGGCGGAGGGAGCAGGAAGAGGGAGGAAGAGGGAGGAGGAGGAGGGAGGAGAAGGAGGAGGGAGGAGTAGAGAGTGGGAGGAGGGAGGAGGCGGAGGGAGGAAGAGGGAGGAGGAAGAGGGAGAAGGAGGAGGGAGGAGAAGGAGGGAAGAGGATGAGAGGGAGGAGGAGGAAGAGGGAGGAGGAGGAATGTGAAGGGAGGAGGAGGGAGGAGGTAGAGGGAGGAGGAGGAGGGAGGAGGATAGAGGAGGAGGAGGGATGAGGAGGAAGAGGGAGGAGGAGGAATGTGAAGGGAGGAGGAGGGAGGAGGTAGAGAGAGGAGGAGGAGGGAGGAGGAGAATGGAGGAGGAGGGATAAGGAGGAGAGGGAGGAGGAGGGGGAGGAGGGGGAGGAGGAGGGAGGAAGAAGGAGGAGGGAGGAAGACGGATGAGGGGGAGGAGGGAGGGGTAGGAGGGGGAGGAGGAGAAGGGAGGAGAAGGGAGGAGGAGGAGGGAGCAGGAGGAAGGAGGAGGGAGGAGGAGGAGGAAGAGGGAGGAGGAGGGAGGAGGAAGAGAGAGGAGGGAGGAGGAAGAGAGAGGAGGGAGGAGGAGGGAGGAAGAGATAGGCGGAGAGAGGAGGAGGAGGGAGGAGGAGGAGTAGGGATGAATAGGAGGGAGGAGAAGGGAGGAGGAGGGATTAAGAGAAAGAGGGGGGAAAGGGGAGAAGGAGGAGGGAGGAGGGAGGAGGAGGAGGAAGAGGGATGAGGAGGGAGGAGGAGGGAGGAGGGAGGATGAGGAGGAGGGAGGAGGAGGAGGGAGGATGATGAAGGAGGAGGAGGAGGGAGGAGGGTGAAGGAGGAGGAAGAGGGAGAAGGAGGGAGGGGGAGGAGGAGGGAGAAGGAGGAGGAGGGAGGAGGGAGGAGGAGAACGTAGGTGGGGGAGGATGAGAAGGGAGGAGGGAGAGGGAGGAGGAGGGAGGAGGAGGAGAGAGGAGGAGGGAGGAGGTGGAGTGAGAAGGAGGAGGGAGGAAGAGGTAGAAGGAGGAGGGAGAAGGAGGGAGGAGTAGACAGGAGGAATAGGAGGGAGGAGGAGGGATTAGGAAGAGGAGGGAGGAGTAGGGTGGAGGAGGGGGAGGAGGAGGGAGGAGGAAGAGGGAGAAGGAGGGAGGAGGAGAGAGGAGGAGGAGGAGGAGGAGGAGAAGGGAGTAGGAGGAGGGAGAGGGAGGAGGAGGGAGGAGGAGGAGAGAGTAGGCGGAGGGAGGAGGCGGAGGGAGCAGGAAGAGGGAGGAAGAGGGAGGAGGAAGAGGGAGAAGGAGGGAGGAGAAGGAGGAGGGAGGAGGAAGGAGGAGTAGAGAGTGGGAGGAGGGAGGAGGCGGAGGGAGGAAGAGGGAGGAGGAAGAGGGAGAAGGGAGGAGGAGGGAGGAGGTAGTAGGATGATTGATTGCCATCCCAACAGGTTAATATGTTATCGCGGACCTCAGAGAGAAGTGTCTATGTAGAAGACCATTTCCTGGACGTACGTATTTTGGGAGGGGGAGGAGGGAGGAGGGAGGAGGAGGAAGAAGAAAAAAAAAACTACGACAGTTGGCATCTCTGGAATGAAAGGAAGGCGTGTAGAAAATTTCATCTCAATCGGATGGGCCGTTCGCGAGCGTATAAAGGACATACATACAGACAGACATACAGACAGATACGGACAGAGATACGGACATCCTAATTTATATATAAGATGTGACTGCCTGACAGATTACCCCACGCGGCTGGCTGTAATATCTTTACATTCACCAGACTGTTCCGGTTAGAATAGGATTTATACCTCAGCGTGACCACCCACTGGAAACGTCTGCCCCGCCATGGTTGGGCTTAGCTGTTCGGTCCCCTGCTCCTTGAGAACTAGAACATATCAGTGCCTGCTAATTTCCTCTAGATCTAGTTAGAGCCGGATACTAGAATGTATGGTTAGAACCAGACATAAGAAGATGTGGTTAGAACCAGACACAAGACGTGGTTAGAACGGGACACAAGAAGATGTGGTTAGAACTGCACTCAAGAAGATGTGCTTAGAGCTAGGGACAAGAAGATGTTGTTAGAACAGACAGCAGAAGATGTGGCTAGAACAGATACCAGAAGATGTGGTTAGAACAGACACCAGAGATGTGGTTAGAACCAGACACAATAAGATCATGTTCTCTCACCGATTTGAATTTATTAATTGAAAGCAGTTGTCAAATATGAAGTGGCGTTGCATACATTGTTTGTCTGATCTCTACTGTTCTCGCTGAGGGATGAACAATCGGCATGCGAACTCTACTGTTCTCGCTGAGGGATGAACAATCGGCATGCGAACTCTACTGTTCTCGCTGAGGGATGAACAATCGGCATGCGAACTCTACTGTTCTCGCTGAGGGATGAACAATCGGCATGCGAACTCTACTGTTCTCGCTGAGGGATGAACAATCGGCATGCGAACTCTACTGTTCTCGCTGAGGGATGAACAATCGGCATGCGAACTCTACTGTTCTCGCTGAGGGATGAACAATCGGCATGCGAACCACCCGTCTCCATACAACAACGGCGCAGCACCGTCACGTCCTCTTCGTCGCAAAGTCAGTTGGACAGCATGCACACTTGTTGTTTGACACTTGGTCAGTTGGACAGCACGCACACGTGTAGTTTGTCGCACTGCCATATGGACAGCACGGACACTTGTAATTTGACGCATTGTCAGATGGACAGCACGGACGCGTTGCCTGTGACGATGGGAGACACTTACAGGTGTCACTGATCAGCTACCGCCCGCCTCAAGCTGGACAGCCCACGGCCAATTGGGTGCTGATCCGCCACATCCTGCCTACTTCAATGGGTGCTTGGGGCTAGGACAAATTATGCATCGCAGACTGTAATACCAATGCACCAAGTACTAATAAAAAGAAATAAAAATAGAAACTTCAAGCTACGGCTTGCAACCTGGAACATAAGAACCATGTGTCCAGGATTTTCCACTGACTTGAAAAATACTGACGATGTGAGAAAAACGACTGTGATTGATGCTGAACTCAATCGTCTGAACATTGATATTGCTGGCCTGCAGGAGACTCGCCTCGCTGAGGAAGGGTCACTCAGGGAAAACAATTACACCTTTTTTTTGGAAGGGTAGAGGGCAGGCAGAAAAAAGGCAACATGGTGTGGGCTTTGCAGTGAAGAATTCGCTACTGGGAATGATTGATATCCCAGCTGGAGGTAATGAAAGACTATTATCCCTGCGCTTGGCAACCTCTTGTGGTTTTGCCACCATTATTACTGCATATGCACCGACACTCGCTTCCTCTCATGATGTGAAGGATTCGTTCTATGAGGAGCTATACTCCGTGATCAAGGCAGTTCCAAAATCCGACTACATTTATATGCTTGGTGATTTCAATGCTCGTGTGGGCAAGGACTCGAGTTCATGGCCAGTGTGCCTTGGAAAATACAACATCAGTCGAATGAATGAAAATGGGCAAAGGCTGTTGGAGCATTGCACCTGAAATGACCTTTTTTTAAAACAAAAGAGATGCATAAGGTCACATGCAAAATCCAAGATCCGGCCATTGGCACCAGCTGGACTTTATCATCACACGGAGACAACATCTGAACCATACATCATTAACGCGAAGTTACCACAGTGCTGACTGTGATACAGATCATTCTTTGGTTGTTGCAAGGGATAGATTGAGACCAAAGATTATCTACACAGCTAAACACAAATCTAGACCCAGGATTAATATTATTAACACTCACGATCCCGGATGGTGCTTTGAATTTCACCAGCAACTTGAAGACGATTTCACTGATACATCAGAAAATTGTACAGCAAATGAAAAGTGGAGTAAACTTAAGGAAACTATTTATAAAACAGCGGTAGGGGTTTACGGCACTGTGGATCATAAGAGGCAGGACTGGTTTGGGGCAAACAGCCAGATACTGCAGCCCTTGATTGATAAAAAGAATATAGCTCTCTTAAGAAACAAGGAAAGAACAACGCGTAACACTCTGAGTGAGCTGAAGCAAGCTAGGAAGGATGTGCAAAAGGCTGCCAGGCAGTGTGCGAATGACTATTGGATCAAGTTATGTGAGTCCATTCAAACCGCAAGTGATAAGGGATATATCAGAAGCATGTATGAAGGGATAAAGAAAGCCTGTGGTCCAATGATCAAAAGAAGTGCACCGATGAAAACCTTGACTGGAGACAACATCACTGATAAGAAACAGCAGATGGACAGATGGGTAGAGCACTATTTAGAGCTTTACTCAAGTGAAACCAAGCTAGCGGATGATGCCCTCAACGCCATAGAGGCCCTACCAACTCTTGACCACCTGGACACACTTCTCACCATAACAGAAGTTAAGTGTGCTATAAATGAACTTGCACCTGGCAAGGCTCCAGGTAAGGATGGGATACCAATAGGGGTAATCAGAAGTGGGCAAGACACACTCACTCTACAGATCCACCAGCTAATAGAGCTATGCTGGCGAGAAGGACAAGTCACACGGGATTTCAAAGATTCAAGCATCATAACGCTGTACAAGAACAAGGGCGATCGGAGCGACTGTAACAACTATAGATTATTTCACGTCTGTGTATTTTTGGGAAAGTATTTGCAAGAATTGTCTGCGCAGACTTCAAGTCCTGGGAGATCAAGTCTACCGTGAATCACAGAACCGGTCTACCATTGATATGATATTCTCATTGCGACAAATGCAGAAAAATGCCGGGAACAAAATAAACCACTGTTTATTGCCTTCATCGACCTCACAAAGGCATTTGATTTGGTCAGTCTTGAGGGTCTTTTCAAAGCACTAAAGAAGATTGGCTGCCCACCAACTCTTCTGTCCATTGTGGAATCGTTCCACACAGACATGAAGGATATAATCAAGTTTGATGGTGCAACTTCAGAAGAGTTTGAAATCAAGAGTGGAGTTAAGCAAGGTTGTGTACTATCCCCCACCCTCTTTGGGATATACTGTTCACTTCTACTGAAATATGCCTTTCGTGATCAGGATGCCGTGATCAGGAATACATTCACTCACGCTCAGATGGCGGCCTCTATAGTGCTCAGGGATTGAAGGCCAAGACCAAAATTATGAGGGTACTGATCAGAGAGTTGGTTTTTGCGGATGATGCTGCAATTACGACCCACTCTACATCTACTATCTGCATTCTCCCATGCTGGTTTAACAATTAACAAAAGAAAAGGACACAGATTATGTTACAGAGTGCACATGGGGTACTATCAATCTTTATAGACGACGCCGAACTGGAGATAGTAGACCATTTTACATATCTAGGATCAGAGGTAAATAGCAAACTATTCTTAGATCAGGAAATCAACATCAGGATTGGTTAGGCAGCAACAACAATGAATATGTTAGCAAAAAGAGTCTGGGAGAACAGGAAGCTTACTGCCAAAACAAAAGTCCTCGTCTACTAAGCCTGTGTCCTTAGTACTATTCTTTATGGCAGTGAAACCTGAACAGCTCACTCACACCAAGAGAAACGTTTAAACAGCTTTCATGTGCGGTGTCTGCGAAAAATACTTGGTATTAAGTGGCAAGACAAAATCACAAATACTGAAGTATTGGAAATATCAGTTTGTATGACGGTGAATTCCATGCTCAGTCTTCGTAGACTTAGATGGATAGGACACGTTAGGAGGATGGATGATGGTAGAATACCAAAGGACATCTTTTTTGGTGAATTACAGATGGGTAGGAGATCTCAGTGTCGGCCTTTACTACGATACAAGGATGTGTGTAAACGGGACATGATTGATACAGACATTGATAATGCACATTGGGAGCAAGTTGCCGCTGAACGTGTTGCATGGAGGGCAACTATCAGAAATAGAATAAAGACAAAGGAGAAAATGATTGCAGATAAAGCACACACAGAGCGAGAGAGACGTAAGATGGTGCATAATGGTGGAAACGACCATGTTTTCACATGCAACCACTGTGGAAAAACATTTGCAGCACGAACATCAGCCACACTCGCCACCGCCATGGATCGTAGTTATTAAGCCTTTTTGAAGCACAATGTACCAAACTATCGTCTGTCAAGACGGAAAGGTGCCAATGAAGTTGGACAACACGCACACTTGCAGTTTGACGCACTGCCATATGGACAGCATGGACACTTGTAATTTGACGCATTATCAGTTGGACAGCACGGACAAAGACGTCTTTAGTTGCCAGGCATATCAACCACCTGAATCCACACTAATGGGCAGGGTTGCCAGATCACTGTGATTTTTAAAAAATCCAAATCATGAAATAAAAAAGCCAAGAAAAGCCAAACACATCCCAATAAAGAATCTTATAATGCAAAAATATCTCTTCATGTAATTCGTAAAGATCTGCCTTACTTTTCTGGAAAAACAGGCTATTTAACCTTTCGAATTCCTGCACAATATGGGACGCAATATGAAAATAAAGGTAGTTTCTTTGATCAACAAGCATTTCCTTTATAAGTCGTGACTTAAATTAAGCGTCATAATCTGCTACTTCTAATTCAACAGAAAATTTTAAAAAAGCCTTGAGTTCTTCCCAATTCATTAGAATGTTGAACATTACTTTTCCTCGGACAAGCCAGAGAGTAGAAGAAATTTTCTCAAAAGGAAGTGGTACAGTTCTAGCGTGCTGAAATTCTGTCGATGAGTTTATAATTTTGAATAAATCTTAAAATGCGTCTCGTCTTAGATTGCTATGTCAAAACCAATTTGGTATTTCTGTCGTCGAAAATTCAATGTTTGAATGCAGTTTTGACAGCACATATTTGATACACTATAATAATGAATGGCAAATACATTTATACTGAACACATGAAGAAGATAATCTTTCATTCTGGACCAAACTGAATTGTTGCATCCAACCATACTGGAAGCACCATCTGAGGCAAAACCAATGCAATTTTTAAATTTTTGATTACATTTTTCAATTTCATTATTAATCAAATTAAATATATTCTCTCCTGTAGCCTCCTGAACTGGAATCAAACCTAGAAAACTAGTAGTAATTTCATTTCTTTTATCGCTGAGATATCTAACTAAAATGCACAAATACTTTTGGGTCGAGACATCAGTGGACTCATCAATGATGAGTGTATACTTCGTGCTTTGCAGATCTAGAATTAGATCATATTTTAAAGATGGTAAAATAACATTTCTTATTAGTGATATGCACTTCGTTCGGTGTGATTTTATCTGACCAAGAGTGTTGCCGCATCCATGGGCTACCATTATTTCACCTAAGTGATCGATGGTGTGTATGGCACTATGGCAGGCCATGCTAACAACAATTTGTAACTCTGCTAATTTGATTTTATCATCAATTTTCTTGCTTATTGTCATCACTGAAAGTGCTTTTTGTGAAGAAGATGGCGCGCTCCGCTTGTGTTTTTCTGTAGTTTCATGATTTGCTAGATTTGAAAATCTTGAAACAATATTACACCGGCACAATTTGCAATATGCCGATTCAGAACCATCAGTGGATTTCTTGAAGCACACAAATGTCTTTTCCCATTGATCATTATATTTCCGATTAGTATCATAAGATGGTTTCCACTTTGGCATGATAATGGGCTCAATAATAAGAAATACTTGCGACTTGCGATGAAGGTATAATGCATTTGAAAACTGAACTAAACAGTGAGATAGGTGGCTGCGCAATGCGCAAGTGCGCATAGAACAGGACCACGTACAAGTACAGTACGAAAACCATACATGTTAATTGTTAATGAACCAAAAGCAGAATAAGCTAAGCTTATTGTTTTGCATTTGTTTTAGACTAAAAATATTAAAACAAGACAAAAATTAATTTGACAAATTAACAAAAATAAGCATATGCCATTAAAAATGTTTTAGAAAAAAACCAAGAAAAAAGCCAAAATGATAAACTGATTTCCTGACGCCAAACCTGTTTTTAAAAAAGCCAGATTTGCTAGATTTGACGTTAAAAAAGCCAATCTGACAACCCTGCCTAGGGGCTACATATAAAACTGACATCTAGCCATTCACGTGACACCATAGGTACTAGAAATGCATTATAACAATGTCAACAAGTGCAACGGCTGGCTGATTCCATGCTCTTATATGTAACTCACAGACCTAGTCTCCAGACGGGGTTGGAACTCCGAATACTCACCCTCGGTCTGTCCACATACGACTCCAACCACAGCAAAGATTATACACCCGGCCAGCAACGTCATGGTTGTCACCTGTATTAGGGGATACACAACAACAGTTGGAGCAGGCTTACAGCAATGGGTGAGACAAGATGTGACGATGTCAGTCACGTGACCCTGCCATGTCATGTCAAGCTATTTGTGAGACAATATGAGGTGCTGTCAGTCACCTGATCAAGTAACGTCAAGGCGAGCTATGGTCACACATACATGTGATGGTAAATGCTGAGAAGAGGTTAGCTGAGATGTGTCGTCACAACGGGATGGTTTGAGGAGAGGAAAGCTGAAGTGTGTCGTCACAACGGGAAAATTGGGGGAGAGAAAAGCTGAAGTGTGTCGTCACAGTGGGAAAATTGGAGGAGAGAAAAGGTGAAGTGTGTCGTCACAACGGGAAGGTTGGAGGAGGAGAATGCTGAAGTGTGTCGTTGTCACGGAACGCCTGTATGTCTGTCCTTTCGACATTTAGTCGTACCGGGAATCTCCCGGCTAATTTTAGCTACGGGAGATCCCGGGGTACGAAACCCCTCCGGGAAGGTTCTGGTTGCCTCTAGAAACTGTGTTCTTGTAGATTTCTGTAGATTTTAGACAGTCCCGCTCTTGGGGATTTAGCTTTTCTCGTGATTACACCTTGTAATCACCGCAAATGGGGGGGGGGGGGGGTGATGATTAGTTGATGGGCCAAAAGCGTTGGCCGGTGGTAATACTGGCCGGTAGCCTGGCTATAGCTGGTACTGATATTAACAGTGTAACATTATACGTCCTACCCCAGCCTGTCCTGTTACAGTCGCCACAACGGGAAGGTTGCAGGAGGGGAGAGATGGAGTGTGTCGTCACAACAGGAAGGTTGCAGGAGAGGAGAGATGGAGTGTGTCGTCACAACGGGAAGGTTGCAGGAGAGGAGAGATGGAGTGTGTCGTCACAACGGGAAGGTTGCAGGAGGGGAGAGATGGAGTGTGTCGTCACAACAGGAAGGTTGCAGTAGAGGAGAGATGGAGTGTGTCGTCACAACGGGAAGGTTGCAGGAGGGGAGAGATGGAGTGTGTCGTCACAACAGGAAGGCTAGAAGAGAGGAAAGCTGAAGTGTGTCGTCACAACAGGAAGGCTAGAAGAGAGGAAAGCTGAAGTGTGTCGCCACAACGGGAAGGTTGCAGGAGAGGAGAGATGGAGTGTGTCGTCACAACAGGAAGGCTAGAAGAGAGGAAAGCTGAAGTGTGTCGTCACAACAGGAAGGCTAGAAGAGAGGAAAGCTGAAGTGTGTCGTCACAACAGGAAGGTTGCAGGAGAGGAGAGATGGAGTGTGTCGTCACAACAGGAAGGTTGCAGGAGAGGAGAGATGGAGTGTGTCGTCACAACGGGAAGGTTGCAGGAGAGGAGAGATGGAGTGTGTCGTCACAACAGGAAGGTTGCAGGAGAGGAGAGATGGAGTGTGTCGTCACAACGGGAAGGTTGCAGGAGGGGAGAGATGGAGTGTGTCGTCACAACAGGAAGGCTAGAAGAGAGGAAAGCTGAAGTGTGTCGTCACAACAGGAAGGCTAGAAGAGAGGAAAGCTGAAGTGTGTCGCCACAACGGGAAGGTTGCAGGAGAGGAGAGATGGAGTGTGTCGTCACAACAGGAAGGCTAGAAGAGAGGAAAGCTGAAGTGTGTCGTCACAACAGGAAGGCTAGAAGAGAGGAAAGCTGAAGTGTGTCGTCACAACAGGAAGGTTGCAGGAGAGGAGAGATGGAGTGTGTCGTCACAACAGGAAGGCTAGAAGAGAGGAAAGCTGAAGTGTGTCGTCACAACAGGAAGGCTAGAAGAGAGGAAAGCTGAAGTGTGTCGTCACAACAGGAAGGTTGCAGGAGAGGAGAGATGGAGTGTGTCGTCACAACAGGAAGGCTAAAAGAGAGGAAAGCTGAAGTGTGTCGTCACAACAGGAAGGCTAGAAGAGAGGAAAGCTGAAGTGTGTCGCCACAACGGGAAGGTTGCAGGAGAGGAGAGATGGAGTGTGTCGTCACAACAGGAAGGCTAGAAGAGAGGAAAGCTGAAGTGTGTCGTCACAATGGAGAGGTTAGAGGAGAGGAAAGCTGAAGTGTGTCGCCACAACGGGAAGATTGCAGGAGAGGAGAGATGGAGTGTGTCGTCACAACAGGAAGGCTAGAAGAGAGGAAAGCTGAAGTGTGTCGCCACAACAGGAAGATTGCAGGAGAGGAGAGATGGAGTGTGTCGTCACAACAGGAAGGCTAGAAGAGAGGAAAGCTGAAGTGTGTCGCCACAACGGGAAGGTTGCAGGAGAGGAGAGATGGAGTGTGTCGTCACAACAGGAAGGCTAGAGGAGAGGAAAGCTGAAGTGTGTCGTCACAACGGGAAGGTTGCAGGAGAGGAGAGATGGAGTGTGTCGTCACAACAGGAAGGCTAGAAGAGAGGACAGCTGAAGTGTGTCGCCACAACAGGAAGGTTGCAGGAGGGGAGAGATGGAGTGTGTCGTCACAACAGGAAGGCTAGAAGAGAGGAAAGCTGAAGTGTGTCGCAACAACGGGAATATTGCAGGAGAGGAGAGATGGAGTGTGTCGTCACAACAGGAAGGCTAGAGGAGAGGAAAGCTGAAGTGTGTCGTCACACAGGGAAGGTTGAGAGAGACGAGAGATGGAATGTGTTGTCACAACGGAAAGTTTGGGGGAGACGAGAGATGGAATGTGTCGTCACAATGAGAAGGTTGGGAGAGACGAGAGATGGAATGTCTCGTCACAATGAGAAGGTTGGGAGAGACGAGAGATGGAATGTGTCGCCACAACGGGAAGTTTGGGGGAGACGAGAGATGGAATGTGTCGTCACAATGGAAAGTTTCGGGGAGACGAGAGATGGAATGTGTCGTCACAATGGGAAGTTTAGGGGAGACGAGAGATGGAATGTGTCGATACAATCAGGCTTCGGTCATACAATCAGGCTCCGGTCATACAGCCAGGCTCCGGTCATACAGCGAGGCTCCAGTCATACAGCCAGGGTCCGGTCATACAATTAGGCTCCGGTCATACAGCCAGGCTATGGTCATACAGCCAGGCTCAGGTTATACAGCCATGACCTGGTCATACAGCCAGGTTTCGGTCATACAAGTAAGCTCCGGTCATACAGACCAGACCTGGTCATCCCCCAGTCAACACCCGGTCATACAGCCACGCCTCGATCATACAGCCAGCGTCCTGTCATAAAGCCAGGCCTCGGTCATACAGCCAGGCCTCGGTCATACAGCCAGGCGCCGGTCATACAGTCATCCCCCGGTCATACAGTCATCCCCAGGTCATACAGCCAGGCCCCGGTCATACAACCAAGCACCTGTCATAAAGCCAGGCACCGGTCATACAGCCAGGCCCCGGTCATACAGTCAGGCCCCTGTCATACAGCCAGGCCCCGGTCATACAGCCAGGTCCCGGTCATACAGCCAGGCCCTGGTCATACAGCCAGGCCCCAATCATACAGCCAGGCCCCTCTCGTACAGCCTGGCCCCTCTCGTACAGCCAAGCCCCGGTCATACAGCCAGGACCCGGTCATACAACCAGGCCCCAGTCATACAGCCAAGCCCCGGTCATACATCCCGGCCACGGTCATACATCCAAGCCCCTGTCATAAAGCCAGGCTCCGATCATAAAGCGAGGCCCCGGCCATACAGCCAGGATCCGGTCATACAGCCAGGCCCCGGTCATACAGTCAGGCCGCGGTCATACAGTCATCCCCCGGTCATACAGCCAGGCCCCGGTCATACAGTCATCCCCGGTCATACAGCCAGACCCCGGTCATACAGTCATCACGCGGTCATACAGTCATCCTTCGGTCATACAGTCATCCCCCGGTCATACAGTCATCTCCCGGTCATACAGCCAGGCCCCGGTCATACAGTCATCCCCCGGTCATACAGTCATCCCCGGGTCATACAGTCATTCCCCGGTCGTAAAGCCAGGCCCCGGTCATAAAGCCAGGCCCCGGTCATACAGTCAGGCCGCGGTCATAGTCAATCCCCGGTCATACAGTCATCCCCCGGTCATAAAGCCAGGCATCTGTCATACAGTCATCCCCCAGTCATACAGTCATCTCCCGGTCATACAACCAGGCCCCGGTCATACAGTCATCCCCCAGTCATACTGTCATCCCCCGGTCATACAGTCATCCCCCGGTCATACAGTCATCCCCCGGTCACACAGTCAGGCCTCGGTCATACAGTCATCCCCCGGTCATACAGTCATCCCCCGGTCACATATCCAGGCCTCGGTCATACAGTTAGGCCGCGGTCATACAGTCATCCTCCGGTCATATAGCTAGGCCCCGGTCACACAGCCAGGCTACTGTCATACAGTCAGGCCGCGGTCATACAGTTAGGCCGCGGTCATAAAGCCAGGCCGCGGTCATACAGTCATCCCCGGTCATAAAGCCAGACTGAGGTCATACAGTCAACCCCCGGTCATACAGTCATCTCCCGGTCATAAAGCCAGGCCCCGGTCATACAGTCATCCCCCTGTCATACAGTCATACCCAGGTCATACAGCCAGGTCCAGGTCATACAGTCATCCCCCAGTCATACAGTCATCCCCCGGTCACACAGCCAGGCCTCGGTCATACAGCCATGCCCCGGTCATACAGCCAGGCCCCGGTCATACAGTCATCCACCGGTCATACAGTCATCCCCCGGTCATACAGTCATCCCCGGTCATACAGTCATCCCCCGGTCATACAGTCATCCCCCGGTCACACAGCCAGGCCTCGGTCATACAGTCATTCCCCGGTCATACAGTCATCCCCCGGTCACACATCCAGGCCTCGGTCATACAGTTTGGCCGCGGTCATACAGTCATCCCCCGGTCATATAGCTAGGCCCCGGTCACACAGCCAGGCTACTGTCATACAGTCAGGCCGCGGTCATACAGTTAGGCCGCGGTCATAAAGCCAGGCCCCGGTCATACAGTCAGGCCGCGGTCATAGTCAGTCCCCGGTCATAAAGTCATCCCCCTTTCATAAAGCCAGGCATCTGTCATACAGTCATCCCCCAGTCATACAGTCATCTCCCGGTCATACAACCAGGCCCCGGTCATACAGTCATCCCCCAGTCATACTGTCATCCCCCGGTCATACAGTCATCCCCCGGTCATACAGTCATCCCCCGGTCACACAGTCAGGCCTCGGTCATACAGTCATCCCCCGGTCATACAGTCATCCCCCGGTCACATATCCAGGCCTCGGTCATACAGTTAGGCCGCGGTCATACAGTCATCCTCCGGTCATATAGCTAGGCCCCGGTCACACAGCCAGGCTACTGTCATACAGTCAGGCCGCGGTCATACAGTTAGGCCGCGGTCATAAAGCCAGGCCGCGGTCATACAGTCATCCCCGGTCATAAAGCCAGACTGAGGTCATACAGTCAACCCCCGGTCATACAGTCATCTCCCGGTCATAAAGCCAGGCCCCGGTCATACAGCCATCCCCCTGTCATACAGTCATACCCAGGTCATACAGCCAGGTCCAGGTCATACAGTCATCCCCCAGTCATACAGTCATCCCCCGGTCACACAGCCAGGCCTCGGTCATACAGCCATGCCCCGGTCATACAGCCAGGCCCCGGTCATACAGTCATCCACCGGTCATACAGTCATCCCCCGGTCATACAGTCATCCCCCGGTCATACAGTCATCCCCCGGTCATACAGTCATCCCCCGGTCACACAGCCAGGCCTCGGTCATACAGTCATTCCCCGGTCATACAGTCATCCCCCGGTCACACATCCAGGCCTCGGTCATACAGTTTGGCCGCGGTCATACAGTCATCCCCCGGTCATATAGCTAGGCCCCGGTCACACAGCCAGGCTACTGTCATACAGTCAGGCCGCGGTCATACAGTTAGGCCGCTGTCATAAAGCCAGGCCGCGGTCATACAGTCATTCCCCGGTCATAAAGCCAGGCCGCGGTCATACAGTCAGTCCCCGGACATACAGTCAGGCCGCGGTCATACAGTCATCCCCCGGTCATACAGTCAGGCCGCGGTCATACAGTCATCCCCCGGTCATACAGTCATCCCCCGGTCATACAGCCAGGCCCCGGTCATACATTCAGGCCCCGGTCTAACAGTCAGGCCGCGGTCATACAGTCATCCCCCGGTCATACAGTCTAGCCGCGGTCATACAGTCAGGCACCGGTCATACAGTCAGGCCGCGGTCATACAGTCATCCCCCGGTCATACAGCCAGGCCTAGGTCAAACAGCCAGGCCACGGTCATACAGCCAGGCCCCGTTCATACAGTCAGGCCCCGGTCATACAGTCTGGCCGCGGTCATACAGCCAGGCCGCGGTCATACAGTCATCCCCCGGTCATACAGCCAGGCCTAGGTCAAACAGCCAGGCCACGGTCATACAGCCAGGCCCCGTTCATACAGTCAGGCCCCGGTCATACAGTCTGGCCGCGGTCATACAGCCAGGCCCCAGTCATACAGTCAGGCCCCGGTCATACAGTCAACCCTCGGTCATTCAGCCAGGCCCCGGTCATACAGACAGGCCCCGGTCTAACAGTCAGGCCGCGGTCATACAGTCATCCCCCGGTCATACAGTCAGGCCGCGGTCATACAGTCATCCCCCAGTCATTATGACCGCCAGGCCCCGTTCATACAGCCAGGCCCCGGTCATACAGTCTGGCCGCGGTCATACAGCCAGGCCGCGGTCATACAGTCATCCCCCGGTCATAAAGCCAGGCCTTGGTCATACAGTCATCCCCCGGTCATACAGTCATCTCCCGGTCATACAGTAATCTCCCGGTCATACAGTCAGGCCGTGGTCATACAGTCATCCCCCGGTCATACAGCCAGGCCCCGGTCAAACAGCCAGGCCCCGGTCATACAGCCAGGCCGCGGTCATACAGTCAGGCCCCGGTCATAAAGCCAGGCCCCGGTCATACAGCCAGGCCCCGGTCATACAGCCAGGCCCCGGTCATACAGTCTGGCCGCGGTCATACAGCCAGGCCCCAGTCATACAGTCAGGCCCCGGTCATACAGTCTGGCCGCGGTCATACAGCCAGGCCGCGGTCATACAGCCAGGCCCCAGTCATACAGTCAGGCCCCGGTCACACAGTCAACCCTCGGTCATTAAGCCAGGCCCCGGTCATACAGACAGGCCCCGGTCTAACAGTCAGGCCGCGGTCATACAGTCATCCCCCGGTCATACAGTCAGGCCGCGGTCATACAGTCATCCCCCAGTCATTATGACCGCCAGGCCCCGTTCATACAGCCAGGCCCCGGTCATACAGTCTGGCCGCGGTCATACAGCCAGGCCGCGGTCATACAGTCATCCCCCGGTCATAAAGCCAGGCCTTGGTCATACAGTCATCCCCCGGTCATACAGTCATCTCCCGGTCATACAGTAATCTCCCGGTCTTACAGTCAGGCCGTGGTCATACAGTCATCCCCCGGTCATACAGCCAGGCCCCAGTCAAGCAGCCAGGCCCCGGTCATACAGCCAGGCCCCGGTCATACAGTCAGGCCCCGGTCATAAAGCCAGGCCCCGGTCATACAGCCAGGCCCCGGTCATACAGCCAGGCCCCGTTCATACAGCCAGGCCCCGGTCATACAGTCTGGCCGCGGTCATACAGCCAGGCCGCGGTCATACAGTCATCTCCCGGTCATAAAGCCAGGCCTTGGTCATACAGTCATCCCCCGGTCATACAGTCATCTCCCGGTCATACAGTAATCTCCCGGTCATACAGTCAGGCCGTGGTCATACAGTCATCCCCCGGTCATACAGCCAGGCCCCGGTCAAACAGCCAGGCCCCGGTCATACAGCCAGGCCCCGGTCATACAGTCAGGCCCTGGTCATAAAGCCAGGCCCCGGTCATACAGCCAGGCCCCGGTCATACAGTCAGGCCCCGGTCATACAGCCAGGCCCCGGTCATACAGTCATCCCCCGGTCATACAGCCAGGCCCCGGTCAAACAGCCAGGCCCCGGTCATACAGTCAGGCCCCGGTCATAAAGCCAGGCCCCGGTCATACAGCCAGGCCCCGGTCATAAAGCCAGGCCGCGGTCAGACAGCCAGGCCGCGGTACTACAGCCAGGCACCGGTCATACAGTCAGGCCCCGGTCATACAGTCAGGCCCCGGTCTAACAGTCAGGTCGCGGTCATACAGTCATTCCCCGGTCATACAGACAGGCCCCGGACAAACAGCCAGGCCCCGGTCATAAAGCCAGGCACCGGTCATACAGTCTGGCCGCGGTCATACAGCCAGGCCGCGGTCATGCAGTCATCCCCCAGTTATAAAGCCAGGCCCCTGTTATACAGTCATCCCCCGGTCATACAGTCATCCCCCGGTCATACAGTCATCTCCCGGTCATAAAGCCAGGCCCCGATCATACAGTCATCCCCCGGTCATACAGTCATCCCCCGGTCATACAGTCATCTCCCGGTCATAAAGCCATGCCCCGGTCATACAGTCATCCACAGTCATCCCCCGGTCATACAGTCATCCCCCGGTCATACAGTCATCCCCGGTCATACAGTCATCCCCCGGTCATACAGTCATCCTCCGGTCATACAGTCTGGCTGCGGTCATACAGCTAGGCCGCGATCATACAGTCATCCCCCGGTCATAAAGCCAGGCTCAGGTCATACAGTCATCACCCGGTCATACAGTCATCTCCAGGTCATAAAGCCAGGCCCCGGTCATACAGTCATCCCCCGGTCATACAGCCAGGCCCCGGTCATACAGTCATCCCCCGGTCATACAGTCATACCCCGGTCACACAGCCAGGCCTCGGTCATACAGCCATGCCCCGGTCATACAGTCATCCGCCGGTCATACAGTCATCCCGCGGTCATACAGTCATCCCCGGTCATATAGTCATCCCCCGGTCATACAGTCATCCCCCGGTCATACAGTCATCCTCGGTCATACAAACAGACACTGGTCATACATTCATCCTCCGGTCATACAGTCATCCCCCGGTCACAAAGCCAGGCCACGGTCATACAGTCATCTCCCGGTCATACAGCCAGGCTCCGCCCATACAGTCATCCCCCGGTCATACAGTCATTCCCCGGTCATAAAGCCAGGCCCCGATCATAAACCCAGGCCCCCGTCATACAGTCATCCCCCGGTCATAAAGCCAGGCCTCGGTCATACAGTCAGGCCTCGGTCATACAGCCAGGCCCCGGTTATACAGTCATCCCTCGGTCATACAGCCAGGCCACGGTCATACAGTCATCCCCCGGTCATACAGTCATCCCCCGCTCATATAGCCAGTCCCCGGTCACACAGCCAGGCCTCGGTCATACAGTCAGGCACCGGTCATACAGCCAGTCCCCGGTCATACAGCCAGGCCCCGGTCATACAGTCAGGCCCCGGTCATACAGTCAGGCCCCGGTCATAAAGCCAGGCCTCGGTCATACAGTCAGGCCTCAGTCATACAGCCAGTCCCCGGTAATAAAGCCAGACTCCGGCCATACAGTCATCCCCCGGTCATACAATCATCTCCCAGTCATACAGTCATCCCCCAGTCATACAGTCATCCCACAGTCATACAGTAATCCCCCGGTCATACAGTCATCCCCCGGTTATATAGCCAGGCCCCGGTCACGCAGCCAGGCCCCGGTCATACAGTCAGGCCCCGGTCATACAGTCAGGCCCCGGTCATACAGTCAGGCCCCGGTCATACAGTCAGGCCCCGGTCATACAGTCATCCCCGGTCATAAAGCCAGACTCCGGTCATACAGTCATCCCCCGGTTATACAGTCATCTCCCGGTCATAAATCCAGGCCCCGGTCATACAGTCATCCCCCGGTCATACAGTCATCCCACGGTCATACAGTCATCCCCCGGTCATACAGTCATGCCCCGGTCATACAACCAGGCCCCTGTCATACAGCATACAGCCAGGCCCCGGTCATATAGTCATCCCCCGGTCATAAAACCAGGCCCCTTTCATACAGTCATCCCCCAGTCATAAAGCTAGGGCCCTGTCATACAACCAGGCCCCGATCATACAGTCATCCCCCGGTCATACAGTCATCCCCGGTCATACAGTCATCCACTGTCACACAGTCATTCCCCGGTCATACAGTCATCCCCCGGTCATACAGTCACCCCCCAGGCATACAATCATCCCCCGGTCATACAGTCATCCCCCGGTCATATAGCCAGGCCCCGGTCACACAGCCAGGCCTCGGTCATACAGCCAGTCCTCGGTCATACAGCATACAGCCAGGCCGCTGTCATGCAGTCATCCCCAGGTTACACAGTCATCCCCGGTCATACAGTCATCCCCCGGTCATAAAGCCAGACTCCGGTCATACAGTCATCCCCCGGTCATACAGTCATCTCCCGGTCATACAGTCTTCCCCCCAGTCATACAGTCATCCCCCAGTCATACAGTCATCCCCCGGTCATACAGTCATCCCCAGTCATACAGTCATCCCCCAGTCATACAGTCATCCCCCGGTCATACAGTCATCCCCCGGTCATACAGTCTTCCCGCCAGTCATACAATCATCCCCCAGTCATACAGTCATCCCCCAGTAACAATCATCCCCTAGTCATACAGTCATCCCCTGTCATACAGTCATCCCCCGGTCATACAATAATACCCCGGTCATAGTTATCCCCCAGTCATACAGTCATCCCCCGGTCATACAGTCATCCCCCAGTAACAATTATCCCCCAGTCATACAGTCATCCCCCAGTCATACAGTCTTCCCCCCAGTCATACAGTCATCCCCTGGTCATACAGTCATCCCCCAGTTATACAGTCTTCCCCCCAGTCATACAGTCATCCCCCAGTCATACAGTCATCCCCCAGTAACAATCATCCCCTAGTCATACAGTCATCCCCGGTCATACAGTCATCCCCCGGTCATACAATCATCCCCTGGTCATAGTCATCCCCCAATCATACAGTCATCCCCCGGTCATACAGCCAGGCACCGGTAATACAGTCAGTCCGCGGTCATACAGTCAGGCCGCTGTCATACAGCCAGGCCCCAGTCATACAGTCATCCCCCGGTCATAAAGCCAGGCCCCGGTCATACAGTCATCCCCTGGTCATAAAGCCAGACTCCAGTCATACAGCCATCCCTCGGTTATACAGTCATCTCCCGGTCATAAAGACAGGCCCCGGTGATACAGTCATTCCCCGGTCATACAGTCATCCTTCGGTCATACAGTCATGCCCCGTTCATGAAGCCAGGCTCCGGTCATACAGTCATCGCCCGGTCATAAAGCCATCCCCCGGTCATAAGGCCAGGCCCCGATCATACAGTCATCTCCCGGTCATAAAGCCAGGCCCCGGTCATACAGTCATTCCCCGGTCATACAGTCATCCTTCGGTCATACAGTCATACCCCGGTCATGAAGCCAGGCTCCGGTCATACAGTCATCGCCCGGTCATAAAGCCATCCCCCGGTCATAAAGCCAGGCCCCGGTCATACAGTCATCCCCCGGCCATGCTTGCTTGCTTGTGTTCGTTGGCTTGAGCTCCAACGCGAAGTCCTGTATGTCGAATGAAGGCATCCTGTTGTCCAACATCAGTGTGATGTCATACAGAACCTGAGGTTTGCGTGAGTATCCGTTGTCCCATGTCTGGCTTATTGGTGTGCAGACTGGTGGTTCCTCGCCGTACAGGCAGACACTCTCCGGCGATCGGCGATCGGCTATCAGCGATCCTATTGACTTCAGCCAGGACTCAGAAGTGACCTGTTGCCCAGGACGCTCGACGAGGACGCGTCAATAGGTCTTGGCCAGTATATAACCCGGCCCTGGTGCCTTGGAAACACCTCTGCGTCCCATCCCCCGGTCATAAAGCCAGGCCCCTGTCATACAGCCAGGCCCCGGTCATACAGTCATCCCCGGTCATACAGTCCTCCCCGGTCATACAGTCATCCCCCGGTCATACAGTCATCCCCCGGTCATACAGTCATCCCCTGTTCATAAAGCCAGGCCCCGGTCATACAGTCATCCTTCGGTCATAACGCCAGGCCCCGATCATACAGTCATCCCCCGGTCATACAGTCATCCCCCGGTCATACAGTCATCCCCCGGTCATACAGTCATCCCCCGGTCATAAAGCCAGGCCCCGGTCATAAAGCCAGGCCCCGGTCATACAGTCATCCCCCGGTCATACAGTCATCCCCCGGTCATAAAGCCAGGCCCCATGATACAGTCAGGCCTCGATCATTCAGTCATCCCCCGGTCATACACTCAGGCCCCTATTATACACGCCATCCAGGATCATCTCTGAACTTAAAAATGTTTGATAATTTTTTAACAGGATCATGTAAGATAATCTTTGAACAGAAAAAATGTAAGATAATCTCGGAACTGGATAGAACTACAAGAAACACATGAACACCGTAAATTGATTAGAGAAATTAGACTTAGGCTGTCACAAGTTTTTTTGGTCACGTTATGAGAAGAAATCAGTTGGTGTACTTGGTGACAACTGGCAAGATCGAGGAGAAGAGAACAAGGGGAGGGCAGAGAAGTAAATACCTGGATGGCTTGGCCACGTGACATGGTCGAGACAAGAACACTGAACTGATCCACGACTCTGGTGATCGAGTGAGATCGCCTACGCTTACCGTAATGGGACATGATGATGACGACAAACTGGAAAATGTCAGACAATCTCTGAACAGGAAAATGTAAGATATCTTTAAATAGGAACATTTGAAGTTTATAGAAACATAAGTTTTGTTTGTCTATTTATGATATTCCGATTGAGAGATTGTTTGCTGTTGTTGGTTACCTCAATGTTGATCAGTTACTTACGGTGATCTTGTGAGAGGAAGTTTGCTGTTGTTGGTTACCTCAATGTTGATTAGTTACTTACGGTTATCTTGTGAGAGATAGTTTGCTGTTGTTGATTACCTCAATGATGATCAGTTACTTACGGTTATCTTGTGAGAGGAAGTTTGCTGTTGTTGGTTACCTCAATGTTGATTAGTTACTTACGGTTATCTTGTGAGAGATAGTTTGCTGTTGTTGGTTACCTCAATGTTGACTAGTTACTTACGGTGATCTTGTGAGAGGAAATTTGCTGTTGTTGGTTACCTCAATGTTGATTAGTTACTTACGGTGATCTTGTGAGAGATAGTTTGCTGTTGTTGGTTACCTCAATGTTCATTTGTTACTTGCGGTAATCTTGTGAGAGATAGTTTGCTGTTGTTGGTTACCTCAATGTTGATTAGTTACTTACGGTGATCTTGTGAGAGATAGTTTGCTGTTGTTGGTTACCTCAATGTAGATTTGTTACTTACGGTGATCTTGTAAGAGATAGTTTGCTGTTGTTGGTTACCTCAATGTTGATTAGTTACTTACGGTTATCTTGTGAGAGATAGTTTGCTGTTGTTGGTTACCTCAATGTTGATTAGTTACTTACGGTAATCTTGTGAGAGATAGTTTGCTGTTGTTGGTTACCTCAATGTTGACTAGTTACTTACGGTGATCTTGTGAGAGGAAGTTTGCTGTTGTTGGTTACCTCAATGTTGATTAGTTACTTACGGTTATCTTGTGAGAGATAGTTTGCTGTTGTTGGTTACCTCAATGTTGATTAGTTACTTACGGTTATCTTGTGAGAGATAGTTTGCTGTAGTTGATTACCTCAATGTTGATTTGTTACTTACGGTGATCTTGTGAGAGATAGTTTGCTCTTGTTGGTTACCTCAATGTTGATTAGTTACTTACGGTGATCTTGTGAGAGATAGTTTGCTGTTGTTGGATACCTCAATGTTGATTAGTTACTTACGGTTATCTTGTGAGAGATAGTTTGCTGTTTTTGGTTACCTCAATGTTGATTAGTTACTTACGGTGATCTTGTGAGGGATAGTTTGCTGTTTGTTACCTCAATGTTCATTTGTTACTTGCGGTGATCTTGTGAAAGATAGTTTGCTGTTGTTGGTAACCTCAATGTTGATTAGTTACTTACGGTGATCTTGTGAGAGATAGTTTGC
The DNA here is from genome assembly GCA_963921405.1 of Cepaea hortensis. Classification (NCBI taxonomy): domain Eukaryota; kingdom Metazoa; phylum Mollusca; class Gastropoda; order Stylommatophora; family Helicidae; genus Cepaea; species Cepaea hortensis. The sequence continues at coordinate 1,284,493 of OY992888.1, read as the reverse complement.
TGTTGTTGGTTACCTCAATGTTGATTAGTTACTTACGGTGATCTTGTGAGAGATAGTTTGCTGTTGTTGGTTACCTCAATGTTGATTAGATACTTACGGTGATATTGTGAGAGATAGTTTGCTGTTGTTGGTTACCTCAATGTTGATTAGTTACTTACGGTGATCTTGTGAGGGATAGTTTGCTGTTGTTGGTTACCTCAATGTTCATTTGTTACTTGCGGAGATCTTGTGAGAGATAGTTTGCTGTTGTTGGTTACCTCAATGTTGATTAGTTACGGTGATCTTGTGAGAGATAGTTTACTGTTGTTGGTTACCTCAATGTTGATTAGTTACTTACGGTGATATTGTGAGAGATAGTTTGCTGTTGTTGGTTACCTCAATGTTGATTAGTTACTTACGGTGATCTTGTGAGAGATAGTTTGCTGTTGTTGGTTACCTCAATGTTGATTTGTTACTTACGGTGATCTTGTGAGAGATAGTTTGCTGTTGTTGGTTACCTCAATGTTTACTAGTTACTTACGGTGATCTTGTGAGAGGAAGTTTGCTGTTGTTGGTTACCTCAATGTTGATTAGTTACTTACGGTTATCTTGTGAGAGATAGTTTGCTGTTGTTGGTTACCTCAATGTTGATTAGTTACTTACGGTTATCTTGTGAGAGATACTTTGCTGTTGTTGGTTACCTCAATGTTGATTTGTTACGTACTGTGATCTTGTGAGAGATAGTTTGCTCTTGTTGGTTACCTCAATGTTGATTAGTTACTTACAGTGATCTTGTGAGAGATAGTTTGCTGTTGTTGGTTACCTCAAGGTTGATTTGTTACTTACGGTTATCTTGTGAGAGATAGTTTGCTGTTGTTGATTACCTCAATGTTGATTTGTTACTTACGGTGATCTTGTGAGAGAGATAGTTTGCTGTTGTTGGATACCTCAATGTTGATTAGTTACTTACGGTTATCTTGTGAGAGATAGTTTGCTGTTGTTGGTTACCTCAATGTTGATTAGTTACTTACGGTGATCTTGTGAGGGATAGTTTGCTGTTGTTGGTTACCGCAATGTTCATTTGTTACTTGCGGTGATCTTGTGAGAGATAGTTTACTGTTGTTGGTTACCTCAATGTTGATTAGTTACTTACGGTGATATTGTGAGAGATAGTTTGCTGTTGTTGGTTACCTCAATGTTGATTAGTTACTTACGGTGATCTTGTGAGAGATAGTTTGCTGTTGTTGGTTACCTCAATGTTGATTTGTTACTTACGGTGATCTTGTGAGAGATAGTTTGCTGTTGTTGGTTACCTCAATGTTTACTAGTTACTTACGGTGATCTTGTGAGAGGAAGTTTGCTGTTGTTGGTTACCTCAATGTTGATTAGTTACTTACGGTTATCTTGTGAGAGATAGTTTGCTGTTGTTGGTTACCTCAATGTTGATTAGTTACTTACGGTTATCTTGTGAGAGATACTTTGCTGTTGTTGGTTACCTCAATGTTGATTTGTTACGTACTGTGATCTTGTGAGAGATAGTTTGCTCTTGTTGGTTACCTCAATGTTGATTAGTTACTTACAGTGATCTTGTGAGAGATAGTTTGCTGTTTTTGGTTACCTCAAGGTTGATTTGTTACTTACGGTTATCTTGTGAGAGATAGTTTGCTGTTGTTGATTACCTCAATGTTGATTTGTTACTTACGGTGATCTTGTGAGAGATAGTTTGCTGTTGTTGGTTACCTAAATGTTGATTAGTTACTTACGGTTATCTTGTGAGAGATAGTTTGCTGTTGTTGGTTACCTCAATGTTGATTTGTTACTTACGGTGATCTTGTGAGAGATAGTTTGCTCTTGTTGGTTACCTCAATGTTGATTTGTTACTTACGGTGATCTTGTGAGAGATAGTTTGCTCTTGTTGGTTACCTCAATGTTGATTAGTTACTTACGGTGATCTTGTGAGAGATAGTTTGCTGTTGTTGGATACCTCAATGTTCATTTGTTACTTACGGTTATCTTGTGAGAGATAGTTTGCTGTTGTTGGTTACCTCAATGTTGATTTGTTACTTACGGTGATCTTGTGAGAGATAGTTTGCTCTTGTTGGTTACCTCAATGTTGATTTGTTACTTACGGTGATCTTGTGAGAGATAGTTTGCTGTTGTTGGTTACCTCAATGTTGATTAGTTACTTACGGTGATCTTGTGAGAGATAGTTTGCTATTGTTGGTTACCTCAGTGTTAATTAGTTACTTACGGTGATCTTGTGAGAGATAGTTTGCTGTTGTTGGTTACCTCAATGTTGATTAGTTACTTACGGTGATATTATGAGAGATAGTTTGCTGTTGTTGGTTACCTCAATGTTGATTTGTTACTTACGGTGATCTTGTGAGAGATAGTTTGCTGTTGTTGGTTACCTCAATGTTGATTAGTTACTTACGGTTATCTTGTGAGAGATAGTTTGCTGTTGTTGGTTACCTCAATGTTGATTAGTTACTTACGGTTATCTTGTGAGAGATAGTTTGCTGTTGTTGGTTACCTCAATGTTGATTTGTTACTTACGGTGATCTTGTGAGAGATAGTTTGCTCTTGTTGGTTACCTCAATGTTGATTAGTTACTTACAGTGATCTTGTGAGAGATAGTTTGCTGTTGTTGGTTACCTCAATGTTGATTAGTTACTTACGGTGATCTTGTGAGAGATAGTTTGCTCTTGTTGGTTACCTCAATGTTGATTAGTTACTTACGGTTATCTTGTGAGAGATAGTTTGCTGTTGTTGGTTACCTCAAGGTTGATTTGTTACTTACGGTTATCTTGTGAGAGATAGTTTGCTGTTGTTGATTACCTCAATGTTGATTTGTTACTTACGGTGATCTTGTGAGAGATAGTTTGCTCTTGTTGGTTACTTCAATGTTGATTAGTTACTTACGGTGATCTTGTGAGAGATAGTTTGCTGTTGTTGGATACCTCAATTTTTATTAGTTAGTTACGGTTATCTTGTGAGAGATAGTTTGCTGTTGTTGGTTAGCTCAATGTTGATTAGTTACTTACGGTGATCTTGTGAGAGATAGTTTGCTGTTGTTGGTTACCTCAATGTTGATTAGTTACTTACGGTGATATTGTGAGAGATAGTTTGCTGTTGTTGGTTACCTCAATGTTGATTTGTTACTTACGGTGATCTTGTGAGAGATAATTTGCTGTTGTTGGTTACCTCAATGTTGACTAGTTACTTACGGTGATCTTGTGAGAGGAAGTTTGCTGTTGTTGGTTACCTCAATGTTGATTAGTTACTTACGGTTATCTTTTGAGAGATAGTTTGCTGTTGTTGGTTACCTCAATGTTGATTAGTTACTTACCGTTATCTTGTGAGAGATAGTTTGCTGTTGTTGGTTACCTCAATGTTGATTTGTTACTTACGGTGATCTTGTGAGAGATAGTTTGCTCTTGTTGGTTACCTCAATTTTGATTTGTTACTTACGGTGATCTTGTGAGAGATAGTTTGCTGTTGTTGGTTACCTCAATGTTGATTAATTACTTACGGTGATTTTGTGAGAGATAGTTTGCTGTTGTTGGATACCTCAATGTTTATTAGTTACTTACGGTTATCTTGTGAGAGATAGTTTGCTGTTGTTGATTACCTCAATGTTGATTTGTTACTTACGGTGATCTTGTGAGAGATAGTTTGCTCTTGTTGGTTACCTCAATGTTGATTAGTTACTTACGGTGATCTTGTGAGAGATAGTTTGCTGTTGTTGGATACCTCAATGTTGATTAGTTACTTACGGTTATCTTGTGAGAGATAGTTTGCTGTTGTTGATTACCTCAATATTGATTAGTTACTTACGGTCATCTTGTGAGGGATAGTTTGCTGTTGTTGGTTACCTCAATGTTCATTTGTTACTTGCGGTGATCTTGTGAGAGATAGTTTGCTGTTGTTGGTTACCTCAATGTTTATTAGTTACTTACGGTGATCTTGTGAGAGATAGTTTGCTGTTGTTGGTTACCTCAATGTTGATTAGTTACTTACGGTGATCTTGTGAGAGATAGTTTGCTGTTGTTGGTTACCTCAATGTTGATTAGTTACTTACGGTGATCTTGTGAGAGATAGTTTGCTGTTGTTGGTTACCTCAATGTTGATTTGTTACTTACGGTGATCTTGTGAGAGATAGTTTGCTGTTGTTGGTTACCTCAATGTTGATTAGTTACTTACGGTGATCTTGTGAGAGGAAGTTTGCTGTTGTTGGTTTCCTCAATGTTGATTAGTTACTTACGGTTATCTTGTGAGAGATAGTTTGCTGTTATTGGTTACCTCAATGTTTATTAGTTACTTACGGTTATCTTGTGAGAGATAATTTGCTGTTGTTGGTTACCTCAATGTTGATTTGTTACTTACGGTGATCTTGTGAGAGATAGTTTGCTCTTGTTGGTTACCTCAATGTTGATTAGTTACTTACAGTGATCTTGTGAGAGATAGTTTGCTGTTGTTGGTTACCTCAATGTTGATTAGTTACTTACGGTGATCTTGTTTGAGATAGTTTGCTCTTGTAGGTTACCTCAATGTTGATTAGTTACTTACGGTTATCTTGTGAGAGATAGTTTGCTGTTGTTGGTTACCTCAATGTTGATTTGTTACTTACGGTGATCTTGTGAGAAATAGTTTGCTGTTGTTGGTTACCTCAATGTTGATTTGTTACTTACGGTGATCTTCACACTCATTCTGTCTTACTCTCTCTCTCTCTCTCTCTCTCTCACACACACACACACACACACATTCACTAACTCTCTCACTCAATCTCTCAGTTTCTCTCTCACTTTCTCTAGCTCACTCTCTCTCTTACTCACTCTCTCACTTATTCTCTCACTCACACTATCTTAGTCTCTCACAGACACATTAACTCTCTCACTCAATCTCTCACTGGCTCACTAATTCTGTCACTTGCTTACTCTCTCGCTCACCCTCTCAAACTTACACTCACTCGCTCACTCTATCTCACTCATTCAATCTATAAATTACACTCACTAACTCACTCTCTCTCACACACACACACGTATAAGCAGGCACATACACACCCTCACTCACTCTCTCAATAAATTTCTCTCTTAATCGCTCACTCTCTCATTAATTCACTCTCTCTGTCCCTCATTCACTCTCTGTTATCTCTCTGTATTATCTCTCTGTATTATCTCTCAATGTTATGTTTCCGGTTACGAGCGGACGTGTTTTCACAAGCTCTCCCAGTTTTTATAGAATTTATCAAGTTTTGTCTAATTTCAATCGAGATGCTGTGTATGACATTGTGTTAGTTCTGAAATTGGATCTAATACGAATTAATATCTTAAGTTTATGTGACTGTGGTGTAGTGAAATGGGGATTCCTTTGATAAATGGACGGTAAGGTCATTCAATTTCGAAATTACCAATTGTCGATTAGCGACAACGTGTGTAAACCATGCTTGACTAGCGCGTGGTAAGTCGCCTGCACACAATATCGCAAGTTACCGATCAGCCCTGTGTTATTGTCTCAATTGTCAAAACAAACGAACCGCAAAACATGACTTCAAGTGGCCCGCGGAGCGTCTAGACTACGATGAGTTCGCAACATTCTTCAAACGGGTTTGATAACATGGTGCAGTAATGTCATCTATAGGAGAGGCCTCTCTGGAGGTGACTGGTGTTAAAACAAGATCCGGTTTACGATCGGCCGTGAATAAACCATACACACTAAACAAAGAGAAGGCGGTGAAGACCAAGCTAGCCAGGTGTGCGAATCCAGTCGGCCGAGTCGTCCAACACACCAACTCCGGCCAATGTGTTACAGTATCCTTTAACAATACACTCCATTATGAGGCATTTCGAACGTGCCTCATCAATTATTACAAGCCTGAACGAATACAACACAGACAAGATAGAAGCGGGGCCTACGTGGAAGATCTGATTACGACGCCAGTCCTTACAATACATTTATATCACTCAAAAAAGAATTAGACTTTGTCGAGCTGGAGAACTCAATAATTACATTCACGAGTAGAGACATATCAAAGACACAAGATATCCTCAACATGCTCGTCTCGAGTGAGGACTCAGAATCTACACAGCCCACAACTACAGCTGTGGACACCACAGCAGACAATGTTTCTTAACTAACACATACAATGAATGAACAGGACAATACCATCAACACGAGGTCAGCTACCCCATCAGTACTCTTGGCCATTGAATATCCAATGGAGCACCTCCAAAACAACGTGGAGACCAACGTAAGTGTAGCAGAAGAAATACCAGCCTTAGATAACACGCCAACTATCAATGGACAATCGTGCGATTGTCATAGGCGCATTGAGGTAATAGAGCAATCCTTAAAGGCGCTCACTGCTACTGTTACAGTGAACATTGCAGCTAACAGCAAGACCAGCAGTGACTACACTGCTCTCAAAGAAGAAATTACGCTCCTGAGAGAGGAAAATCTGTTGCTAAGAAAAACAATAGAAACTTTACAGCACGAGTCCTCCACCAACTCAACTGAACAAGCGTGTAACTCCCAAGCAGCTGTATCAAATTCGGAGAATCTTGAAGCCCATTTTCACCAAAAACAAGACGCGGAAAAACCTCAACGTGCAGAGGAAGATAGAACGCTACAAGCAGTCTATCCCATTGGTGTAAAGATAAGCAACAGATTCGAAGTGCTTCAAGAAAATTCGTCAGAAAACGTACAGTGCTATAGTGCACTGCCAACAGACAACACACGCCTCCAGGAAACACAGGGAGAGTCACATGGAGACGTACAGACTGCTGCTAAATGGGAGAAACAACGAGCAAGGCGTACTGACAACCAACATGTGCAGACAGCACGACCCGACTGTACACACATTATAATAGGCGACTCTCTAATGAAAGGTCTTTATAGCGACCGGATGGCTACTACAGACAAAGACATTGTTTCCATAATTCCACTGCCTGGGGCTGGTGTTGACCGGCTAACAGACAAGATTAGGAGGTTGGCTGTAAATCTTAACGTAAAAAGGGCAAGCGTCCATATTGGTATCAATGACACCATGAACAACCAGCAAATCACAACATCTCAACTGCTGGCGCTCTTGAACGGATTACGTCACACTTTTCCTAACTCGTCCATCTTCTTCTCCTCCATCATATCACCGAGTTATGGATTCCAGCGTCGTCTAGCTGACATAAATAACAACATATTGCAGAAGTTTTGCTCTCACAACAACATACAGTTCATCAACAACACACCGGTGTTTACTTCACAGTCAGGAGCACCTAAAAAGCGACTTTATAAAGATCAAGTACATTTGTCTACATTGGGCACCAGCTTGCTCGCCAAAAATCTTAAGTACCCTGAACGTACACAACCTACATCCAATACTGGATCGCGTAGGACACTTTTAGCTACACCACCTCAAACTCAAGCCAGACGACATACTGCCGCCACATCAAGTACCAATAAACCAGAAGAGAGCAGACCACGCATAACCACGGCACCTGATATCCAAGCCAGACGGAACATTTCCATCACACCAAATCCGTACAATACGCCTTATTTCACGCAGGAGGGTGATAATTATGAAGATACGTTCCCTCTTCTCCACAGCAAGGATCAATCCAGTAGTAACAACAACGTGCCACCGCAGCCTCCTGTTAGCCACGAATCAGAGCCTATAGTTGGAAGCCGTTACACACCCGTAAGAAATCAACAGTATCCATTCCATTGTAATCCAGAGTTGTTATACCTCACACGGTTTAGCCCAACTTCACTTCGGCAGGCATTTATGATGTCGCTGTACCAAGGACCAACACAGCCTGGTATTTACTAGCAATTCAGCACAAAGCAACACCGGATTTCGGTACAAGAAAGGGCCTCTCCTATACAGTTTATGCGCGTACTTGGTTATTGATTTATATAGCAACGTATTAGACTGTACGCGGCTGTAAACATTGACTCGTATTGAAGTCACAGAGATTGACACTTAGATATCTTTTATAATACTTTTTATCGCCTTAATACCCTGAGTGAGAGGGTCTTCACTTCCCGCTTTAAACAGAGACATTGACTTGTATAGTCATTTATTGATTCTTTTGGATAACAGTTGGTACTTAGCTTGTGAAGTAGTTTTTTTTTCAAGTTAATTATTTGTTGTATGTTCTTTAATTCGTTTTGTTCCTTGTTTGCATTATATTCGTTGGTCTAATTAGTTATATCGTTATAATATTGTCATTTACTTATTGATTTGTATTACTGATATTTTGTAAGTTAATGTAATTGTGATTTTTTTTTTATGATCTTGTATTTTAGCTTAACTTTGACGAATTTACACTTTCTTCATGGATGAAATGTCTGAGAAGTGGCAACACTGGCTCAATAAGTCAGGAATACGCCTTGGACACTTAAACATTTGCAGCTTATTTAACAAGCTACCAGAGTTATCTTCTATTCTTAATCAAAATTTTCATTTATTCGGCCTTAGTAAAAGTAGGCTTAATGATACAATTTCAGATGAGGACATCTCTATTAAAGGGTACAAAGTTTTTAGAAGAGATCCCTGTAGGAAACAAGAGACAGGCATAATAACCTATGTTTCTAATTTACTAAATGCTCACCGTAGGCTAGACTTTGAAACTTGCGAAATAGAATGTATCTGGCTAGAGCTAAAACTTCAAAACCACACACCCCTGATAATTGGCTACCTTTATAGAAATCCCAGCGCTGTACACGTCTGGTACGGAAACTTCACTACCATGATGGATGTGGTTTTCGCTTCTGGGAAGGAAATTATACTACTCGGAGACTTTAACATTGACACCAACAAATCCAACATAATATGGGGAAATATAATTGCATCATACAATTTCCAACAAATAGTACAACAAGCTACTAGAGTAACAAAGTCATCCTCAACAGTCATAGATCACATTTATGTAACTTGCTCAGACAACATCATAGAATGCACCGTACCAAATTGTGCAATGAGCGATCACTACCCAATATGCTGCACGTGGTCTAAAAAAGGAATTAAAACTCCTAAACATAAACACATAAGTGTAAAATATAGAAGTTACAAAACTTTCAACCAAAACGCATTTTTACAGGACTTGCTCAGTTCACCTCTAGACAGCGTTTATCAGCTTCCTGACCCGGATGATGCTCTGGAATTCTGGATGAAAACCTTTATTGATGTTTTTGATAGACATGTGCCAGTCAAGGAAGTTCGAGTAAAACACCACGTCAAGCCACCTTGGATCACCCAGGAAATACTTGAAATTATGAGAGACAGAGATAAAGCACATAAAAAGCGGGATCTCAGTGCATACCGTACTCTTAGAAACAAAGTTCAATATAGCATACGACGGGAAAAGAAAAATTACTTTAAGAACTTAGTAATGGATAAAACAAATAGTAAGGATATATGGAAGGCAATTAACACCTTGACAAACAAGTATAACTTCCGAAATTCTTTACCATCAAATCATATTACATGTGACCAATTCAGTAAATTTTTTCAAACTGACATAGACCAGTTGAAGGCTTCAATACCTAATTCTCCTTGCAACTTATCTTTATTGTCATCGTTTTGCGAGAATAGATGCTCCCGCGATATTCTTTCCGACATACCGCTAATGACAATTACTGAAGTATTCACTTACCTCAGTAACCTAAAAAACACAACCTCATCTGGGTTAGATGGAATCAGCAACCGGATTCTCCGTTGTGCTGCGCCAGTGATTTGTACATGACTAACCTATGTATATAATCATTCTCTAACCAAAGGCCACTTTCCATCAGCTCTCAAAATCGCTAAAGTGTACCCTCTTCTTAAATCTGGTTCATTGGACAATGGTCTCCCGAACAATTACAGACCCATTTCCTTACTATCATCACTATCTAAGCCACTAGAAAAACACATCCATAAAGTAACATTACAGTATCTAGTTCGCAACAAGCTTATTGTTGACAGCCAATCAGGATTTCGACCAAAATATTCTTGCCATACGGCCCTAACAAACATGATTGAAAATTGGCAAAAGAATATAAACAACAACAGTCTATGTGGAACTGTGTTTATTGATTTCAAGAAAGCATTTGATATGATAGACCATGTTATTTTAATTAAAAAACTCGAGACAATGAAAATTGGCCTTAATGTAGTCACTCTAATATCATCTTTTCTATCAAGCAGAAAGCAAGTAGTATCACACAATAAATCTCTGTCTCAAACAACTACCTTCAATATTGGAGTACCGCAAGGCTCTATTCTTGGCCCTCTATTATTTGCCATATATATTAACGATCTACCTTTGCATCTTTCGTCGTCCTGCGATCTATTTGCAGATGACTGTACGGTGTACACAAACGCTGAAAACTGTATTTTACTGGAGTCGTCTTTATAACAAGAATTAAATAATGTAGTTAAGTGGAGCTATTCAAACCGTATGCAAATTAACATCACTAAAACAAAAGCAATGTTATTAACAACCAGACAAAGACTTCAAACTCTAAGCCCACACACATCACTTCAACTTCACATCGATAACATGCCAGTAGAAAGTGTAATTGAGCACAAAACATTAGGCCTAATCATTGATAGAAACCTAACCTTTAATTCCCATGTTCAAGCGCTCATTAAACAAACAGCAAAAAAAGTCTATCAACTCGCCAAGATTAAAAACTTCCTTGATGAGGACACAAGGAAACTATTCTATACTTCTCATATACAGACACACTTTGACTACTGCTCTACAATCTGGGACGGTTGTTCTCATTCAAACACTAAGCGACTTTACTCACTCCAGAAACGGGCCATGAGTCTAATTTATAGCAAACATTTATCTGACAATCCTAGCCTGTATAAACGCCTTCAGTTACTACCATTCCGCAAATGCCTGCTTTTCAATAAAGCTAAACTAATTCACAAAATCCTGCATCGGAATGCCCCAAATTACCTTTGGCCTTTGTTTAAATATAATGCTAGACACAGTAAACGTTTAAATATACTACACATTCCGAAGCCTAGGATTGACTTATACAAAACAAGCTTAACGTACTCTGCATCTCAGCTGTGGAACAATCTTCCACAAGAAATCAAAGACATCACCAATCCCTATTCATATAATCGCAAAATATTCGAACACTATCTCAATACGGATTACCTTCCCCCTTAATAATTGAGATAATAATAATAATAACAAAACCCTAGTATAACAGCCAGGCACCTTTTTGTAGGCCAGTATATTCCACATGGCTAATAACAAGTGTCAGACCATTATCTAATATTACTGTGTCGTGTAGTTTTGATGTTTGCATTTTGCCCATGCCTTTATAATGCATATCTTTTATATTGTTACTGTTCTTTGTTAGCCTTGAATGATGTGTGAATGAAATAATGTATGAAAGAGAGTGATAGAAGGGCAGAATGTTAGACGGGCCTGCGTGCCCAATTCTTAACCCTTTGAAAATAAAGTTTGTTCGTTCGTTCGTTCGTTCTAACTCACGCTCTCACCCAGCCACTCACTCTCTATCTCTCTTACTCACTCTCTCTCTCTCTCTCTCTCTCTCTCTCTCTCACACACACACACACACACACACACACACTGACTCACTCTCTCCCTCTAACACACTCACACAGACACACCCATACACACACAAACTCACTAATTTGCTCTCAACCATTAACTCTATCATACTCAATCACTCACTCGCTGAATCTCTAATTCACACTAACTCACTCGCTTTATTACCCTCTCTCAATCACTCACACAGACAGACTGGCACATACACACACTCACTCTCTCATACTCAATCTCTCACTCGCTCACACACCCTCACTCAATCTTTCACACATACACCCACATATGCACATATACACACATACATACATACACAAATACACAAACATACACATACACCTACAAACCACCCAAGCACACACACCTTCACACCCCAACCCACCCACACACACTCACACATCTAGACACAAACACGCTGTCTCATATAAACACTGAATCTAA
>OY992888.1:1250000-1262500 GCA_963921405.1 Cepaea hortensis | reverse complement strand
TATGGATGTGTTTTTCTAGTGGCTTAGATAGTGATGATAGTAAGGAAATGGGTCTGTAATTGTTCGGGAGACCATTGTTCAGAATGCATGTGTTTTAAGTGCCCGTTAATCTTTTTTATGATTCCATTGCTGGCAGGGTGGTAGGGACTCGTGAAATGTTGTTTGATCCCTAGTAATTTTGTAAGGGCTTGCATAGCAGCCGATATAAACTGGGTTCCCCGGTCTGATAAAATTGTTCGAGGGAATCCGAATCGAGAAAATAGATGTAAAAATACATTAGCCACACCTTTGGAGGTAATATATTTTAGGGCCACCGCCTCGACCCACCTCGTAAAGAGATCCACGAGGGTTAGTATGAACTGGTTTCCTTTGTTCGACACCTGATTTATGGGTCCCACAATATCAACCGCTACACTTTCAAACGGTCTAGAGGCCAATGTTGAAGGTTTGACCTCAGCTGTTACATGCTTTCCCTTTCTCACTAAATGTTGGCAAATGGTACATGACTGACAAAATGATTTTATATCGTTACAAAACTTAGGCCAATAGAAATGTGCCAAAATTCTGGCTCTAGTTTTGTCATAAGCCAAATGTCCAGCAAACGGTGAGTCGTGTGCAATGTTTAACACGTTTTGTCGATGTTTCAAAGGTAACACCGTCTGCTGAATTTCATGGTTATTGGTGGTATAATATCGCATGAGAATTCCATTGTGGAGCTTAAAATACCAGGAGGCATTTTTGGTTAATTTTGCTTTCTCACCTAATAATCTAAAATAAGGTTCAATGGTTGGATCGGCGCGTTTTGCCTCGATAAACTCTTGTCGAGTGGTATTGTCAATAGTACCGTTAGGTGTTAATAATTGTAACATTTCATCTTGTAGGTCATTCTGATGTGTTTGGGTCTCTGACCTAGTTACTGCATTAGCCGTGTTGGTGTGTTTCCACGCTAATATTTCGTCATCATTGCAGTGTCTTAACCCAGGCAGGCACCCCAAAATGAGGTCGGTACAGGGGTTCTGTAAAATAGCGCACGTAAATGTGCCGGAAAGAAACGGGGTGTTTATACGGACTTTTGCCAGCGGGTATTTCTCAATATTTCCAGAAAAAGTGCGGCATTTAACAAAATCGCCCGTATAATCCTCTGGGTTAATTAGTTCTTTCCTTACCCCGATTAAAGTACTTCCGCTTTCAAGTAAACATTGGCATGGATATTCATTGACCAGTGCATCGTGGAACTTTAAATTGCCTCTGGAGGCTAAAGCTGAATTTGCATCTTCATTAGAAAATGGTACAATGTGACCACATTTGAGTTTACCGTCCGTATGGAACTGGTGACAAGTATCACATTTATCGAAGTCTAAAATATCAGTAACAACAGCAACACTTTCACACTCATTGAATGGTAATACATTTTCGTTCTCGCACTCAACTTCACTATCACTATCAGAAGATGTATCAATCAGCACAGCATTGCTGACCTTCATTCTCTGCCTGCCCAAACATTTGGAAGAATAATGTCCATAAGACGAACAAAATAAACACTTAACTGCACGTTTATATGAATTCCTTTTGTTCTCCTGCTTTTTGATCATCATTTCAAGATGTGCAGGATATGCGGGATTCTTATCACACATCGAGAATTCTTGGTGATATAAATTGCAGTATCCACACTTAGGTGGCTTTTTTGGTATGGTTTATCTTTCTTCAGATATGATTTCTGGTTGAAATATATGTTTGGTTGGTGTTTTGCAAACGCTGTAATTTCAGAATCATGTATAGATGACTTAAATACATCTCGGTTGGAAGAGAAATATGCCTAACCACGTTTCTCTAACTGTTCTAGAGATTCAATGTCTGCTTGTTGAAGGAACATAGCAAAAGGAGTTGGCACTGTGGATATCACTTTATCCATAACCATTAAGTCTGTAACTTGTCAAAATTCTTTCCTACTTTCGCCGCCTTAAGCCATTTACTGAATATACTCTGAACGTTAGATACATAATCTAGGAACGTTTCGTTCGGTTTAGGTCTAATTTGTGAGTACTGGATCTGATATCCAGGGGCATCGAGTAGAAAATGCTGCATGATTCTGTCATGAATATATTGGTAGTTGTTTCTTAATTCTGTTGGTATAGACTCAATAACTTTTACGGGCTCCCCAGAGAGATTTCTCATATAAATCATGGCCCAATCTTCTAACGGTATTTTCTGAACTCTGAGCTGAAACTCTATATTCTCGGTCCAAGCTGAGATTGAATCTCCTTGACTATAGGGCTTGATGATTCCCTTATATTTAGCAAATTTGTTCTGCTCTTCCTGACTCTTCTGTTTAGTGGTAGCTTTTTGAATGTTTGAGTCGACTTCCATTTCCTTCATCTTTAACTTTGTTTGTGCGTCTACCTCTATTTGCTTTTGTTTGGTGGCTTGATCTGATTCTATCTGTTTTTGTTTGGTGGTGTTATCTAATTCTAATTGCTTTTGCTTAGTGGCGTCATCTAATTCTATTTGCTTTTGTCTTATTTCTAAATCTTTCTGTTTAGTAGCTTCCACTACTTCTTTCATCTCTTTCTGATGTTGTCTTTCGAGTGCTCGTGCATCTCTCTCTGTTGCAGCTTTTCTTTCTGTTTCTTCTTTGTATCTCTGTTCTGCCCATTTCTCTAATTTCTCACCGCTATGGCCTAGGTCTTTGCCAGCTTGGATGCACTCACCTAATGTTGCCATTGTATGGCTTTATGTTCTTACACAAATGGTATATAAGTAATTTCAATTAATTAATTTCACACGTTCACAATCAATCACTGAAAAGTAAGATGCATTGTTAATTGTGATTATCAAAATAGTGAAAAAATACTCATCTAATCAGATGAAAATACGGCCCCTCGGGATGTTACACCGCTGTCTTGTACATACAGAATCGATAGGCTTGCTCGTACACGTGATGTCTCTGTTTTATAGAGCATCAACAATTAGGACATAATATATGTTGCAAAATACATGGTGGTGAACAATTTAAATGTTACAGTTCTTACGATCGGCAAATTACAAATGTGATGTGAATTCGGGTAGCGGGGTAGGGGTATCCCCTATCAAAGGAGAAGTAAGGCGCCTCCTTCCCTCCGCTAGCCTACGGGACACCCTTGGGCAAGGTGGAGTACCCGTTTAGCCCCCCGATCAGGGTTACGTGAAGCCATGGGTGCAGGTGGTGGATGAAGATGAAGAGCAGCCGACAGATAGTTGTAGGTTATGGTCTACACCTTCACGACGGTAGGCAGAGGATCTCCTTTTTTGAGGAGACAATGGCTACGGTCACTGACCAGTATGGTCACTGCTGGGAAGGAAAGCAATGGCAAACTACCTTCTTTACACATGCCAAGAAAATCATGTTGTGTTCACTTATCGATAATCAGAGAAACGGCGTAAATGGGTGCTCCATAGGAGCAGCCTCGCCCGGTAGGGATAGTCATGCGCACCAGGTGACTCCACACCGTCAACAGGCTACTAGGTGCAAAAGATTAATATCATTGAAAGTAGGAACTTGGAATGTTAGAACAATGAATGCAGATGAAAAGTTGGAGGACATCAAAAAAGAAATGGAGAGAGAGAAGATTAACATATTAGGAATATCGGAAACGAGATGGAGAGGAGCAGGGATAAGGACAGGAGAGGATTGTAAGATTATTTACTCGGGGGGAGAAGAACAGCAAAGAGGTGTAGCCATTATATTAGATAAGCAAACATCAAATTCTGTCAAAGGATATTGGGCTGTGTCAGACAGAGTTCTATTAGTAAAATTAAACGGAAGACCTTTTAAAATAAATGTAATTCAAGTATATGCCCCAACAAGTGAAAGCAGTGAAGAAAGTATAGAGGAATTTTATAATGACATGGAGTCTGCTTTGAAGAACTGTCAAAAATCAGAAATAAATATCATAATGGGTGATTTCAACGCAAAAATAGGAAAGGAAAGCGATGGATACAGTGTAGGCAACCATGGTTTGGGAGAGAGAAATGAAAGAGGTTACAGACTTGTAGAATGGGCAAAAGAACAAGAATTGGTTGTAGGAAACACCTGGTTTAAACAACATCCTAGAAGATTATGGACATGGAGGAGTCCAGACAGCAGGATTAAAAACCATATAGATTACATCCTGATAAGCAAAAGGTTTCGAAATGCATTAACAGTTGTAAAAACAGTTCCAAATGCAGACTGTTACAGTGATCACAGATTAATTACTGGCACATTGAGGGTAAAGTTAAAGAAAGTCAAGTATACAGCAGGAAACCCTAAATATGACTTGTGCAAATTGAAAACTGACAAAGAAATACAAGATAATTTTAACATAGAAGTAAAGAACAAATTTGATTTATTGTCTGATCTAGAGATCCTATTTCAAGATGTAGATGATCAATGGGAAATGCTGAAGAATTCAATCAGTTGTGCAGCAGAAAAAACTATTCCAAAAGTAAAGAAAGTTGGCCGTAAGACATGGATGACTGAAGAAATTTTACAACTAATGGAAACAAGAAGACAGAATAAAAATAATCCTGCCAAATATGAAGAAATTCACAGAAAAGTCAGAACCTTATGTAAGGAGGCTAAAGAAACATGGCTTGAGAAAAATTGCAGAGAAATTGAAAAACAACACAACAGTAAAAATGCGAAACTAATGCACAAAAGAATTCAGGAGATTACTAATCAAAGAACACGTACATCAGCAGGCTGCCTAAAGACAAAAGATGGAAGAGTCATAATAGAAAAAGATCAGATTTTACATGTATGGTCAGATTACGTGAAAAACCTTTATGACGATAGCAGAGACGAACAATATATTGTTCAAAATAACAATGAAGGGCCAGCAATTTTGAAGATGGAGGTTCAGAATGCTCTTAATCATATGAAATCTGGCAAAACCCTCGGTCCAGACAGCGTCACAACAGAAATGATTAATGCTTTAGAAGAATATGGAATAGATAAAGTTACCAGTCTGCTTAATACAATATATGATACTGGAAACATACCTCATGAGTTATGTAATTCTGTATTTATTGCAATCCCAAAGAAATCAGGAGCCTTGGAATGTGATTAACATCGAACAATTAGTATAATGAGTCACATCACGAAGATTTTGCTAAGAATTATCATGCAAAGAGTTAGGAGGAAAATACAACCTGAAATAGGAGAAGAACAATGTGGGTTTGTAGTAGGCAAGGGTACAGTAAATGCTGTGTATATACTGAGAACCGTAATCGAACGTTCTATAGAAGTAAACAAAGATCTACACCTTTGCTTCATTGACTACACAAAGGCTTTTGATAAAGTGAGACATGTCAACATGATAAGGATGCTTGAAGATCTACAAATTGATGGGAAAGACCTTAGACTTGTAAAAAACATATATTGGAAACAACAAGCTGCCATAAGAGTTGATAATGAAGTAAGCCAATATCAGCCTATTAAGAGAGGTGTGAGACAGGGATGTGTAATGTCTCCAGATCTGTTTTCCCTGTACAGTGAAAATATTTTCAGAAATATTGAAAATATGGAAGGAATCAACATTGGGGGACGATGCATCAATGACATTAGATATGCAGATGATACAGTCTTGATTGCAGATAATGAACAGGACCTGCAAAATTTAGTAGATGCGGTTGTTACACACAGTGAACAACAAGGGTTAGAATTAAATTGTAAAAAGACACAGATTATGGTCGTCACTAAGAAGAACGAAATACCACAGTGTAATATACAAGTAAATGGGAATATTCTTCAACAAGTGAATAGGTACAATTACCTCGGAACAGTAATAACATCTGATGGGAGATGCCTTGAAGAGATTAGAACAAGAATCGCCATGGCAAAAGTAGCCTTTAGCAAGATGAAAAACATACTGACCAATAAAAAGATGTCAATTGAAACGAGAAAAAGAGTGTTGAGATGCTACATAGAACCTGTACTTTTATATGGATGTGAAGCTTGGACAATGAGCAGCCAGGCTGAGAAACATCTGATGACTGTAGAAATGTGGTTTCTGAGGAAAATGCAAAGAATACCATGGACAGCCAGAAAGACCAATGAACAAGTCCTTCAAGAAACAAATGAAGATCGTAAACTGATCAGAGACATTAGACGTAGACAGTCACAATTTTTTGGGCATGTTATGAGAAGAAATGATTTGGAGAACTTGGTGACAACTGGTAAGATCGAGGGGAACAGACCAAGGGGAAGACCTAGAAACAAGTATCTGGATGGCTTGGCCTTGTGGCATGGTCGAGACAAAAACACGGAACTGATCCACGACTCTGTTGATCGAGTGAGATGGCAGAACATGACCGCCCACGCTTACCGGCATGGCACATGATGGATGGATGGATGTGAATAACATGGATGATATAATGATATGAATGGTATGATCGTATTAATGAATCGTCAAATGAATGGTGATATGAATCGTCGAATGAACAGTCGATTGTCGTCTTGTCTTCACTTTCTACTGTCTCTGACTGAGCTGTGCTGTATGACCTTAGCTTGACTTCTAATTTACTTCCCTTGTACAAAATAAATTTGACTTTGCACAAGTTCGTGGGTAAATTCCATGAATATTGACATAATGAATGTAATACCACAAATATTCATAAATAATCGTTAAACTTGTGATTTAGATACATATCTACCGTTTACAGAAATCACAGTTTAAATTTCCAAATTTACATCGATGGAATAACACATCGTATTTTAGTACAAATTTTTACACTTTATGTGGGAAAATGGTCTTGAAAAGTGCTTGAAGGTGGTTCAAGCCCCACCTTCTGACACCAAATCGGATCCTGCCTGTCAACAACTTAACTTTGACAGGCATACAAGGATTCCGCTTTTGTACCACTCGAAATGAGAACGTACAAAAGGATACAATTATAATACAAGTTTATTAGCTCGTTGTACAGTAGCTCTGCGAGCGGATAACCACATAGGTAATACACATCATGGTATATCGTAATGATGTTGTATGAAAGATGAGATCGATGGTAATATCTATCGAAGCTAAGGCTAAGTCATAAACTATTGCTATTGTCCTTTGTAAGCAACAAAGTATTCAGAGCGAATACTGCCGTCTGTCCTCTACGCTGTCGAGTCGCGGTCTCCCGATCTTCGTGGCGTGTCCAGCCACGATCAGTTGACTCTACGTGCAGCAGCTAGTTTGCGTGCTCGGAGTTCCAGCACGCAGTTAGTAACTGGTCAACTGTTTAACGTTACTGATGTTTCCTTAACACTTCTCGTGATGTGGGTTTCCCCACTCTATTGTGGGCAACTACAGCTCACGTCTTACAGTGTCCCCTTTTTGGACACGAGTGTGTCCAGTCGGAGAACTATTTATAGTTCTCAATCGTGCTTCTGTCCCTTCTGTCCCTATTTCCTAGATAGCTATGTTCTCTTGATCCTGTCTAGATCTCTTTCCATAGTTCTACCTCTATCTTCTCTATTAGGTTCCTTGCAGCTCTTTGACAGTGGAATAGCACTGGCATCTTCACTTAGCAAATACTTACCTTCACATTCCAATGAAATAAGAACACCTTGTTTCCAGGAATTAATAAACACCACTGATGTAAGGCATAAGTTAAAACCCTATTCTAGCTAAGCAAATAACACATCACTGGCTAGCTCATGCTAATAACTCACTATTAATGCCTCTAACATAATTTCCTCATGGTGTGCTGATGCCGGTGCCCTTGTCAACCATGCAAAGGCATCGGTTACATGGTTCTCCCTAAACAACCATATTGTGAACACAGACCTGCCGGCAGTAAGAATTGATGTGACTATTTTGAGTAGAATCCAGTCAATAACATATCTTGGCGTGAGACTTGATCGTAGCCTGTCCTTCAGAGATCATGTCGATTATGTCATAACGAAAGCTCGAAAAGGTTTGTCAGCAATGAGAGTCATGGCAACTGCCAATATTGAGCGAAGACTGCTAATACTTGTATACTGTTAACAACATATGCCCATATAACACAACAGGTATATTAGGGGAACTGACAACATCTGCCCATATAACACAACAGATATATTCAGGTTTGTCCATGGGACATATTTTACATTGTGTGGTAATTTATGCATGTCCCATTCCATCCCGTCCCATGGAACTTTCCCATGGGATTCCCATGGAAATAACATTCCCATGGCCAAGCCTGGCAGGCTTGTCTATGGGACACGTTTTTCTGTCCCAACCAATGGTAATTTATGTCTGTCCCATTCCGTCCCATCCCATCCTTACACTTCGTTATGTTGACTGCTGACCGCTCGGAGAACACACGTTGTTCCGCCATGTTGAAAAAACGTAAACACAGACTGCTGAGAACCACACACGCTGCTGAAAATTCACTCAAGGATGGCTTCGCTCGATGCACGAACTCCGTAGCACCCGCGCAGATCTTGAGTAGAAACTCCTGGTTTTACATCCTGGCACACCAATTACACGCAAGAGATGAATAAATCCATCCCCTACGCGAAAAAGTTAACGAACACAAAACAACACGACCGTCCGTCGCCATCTTGAAACTGGAAGTTGACTTCCTCCAATAAACAAGGGGAGGAGCTCGAGACTGCACTGGAAACCATCGACCTCGTTTGTATCAGTGGCTGTGTCACCAGGACAGCAAGCCGTCCAGGCGATGAGGACAGTGCTATTGATCTGGCGCTAGTTTCACCTTCACTCACTACAGTGTGTAGATGGGGTGTCCTAGGACACCATGGCAGCGACCACCACCCTTGCAGCATATTGGTGGAGAAAGGCAGAACCAGGCAGCACAAGCTAAAGGTAAAGACTTTCCAGTATGACAGTACAGGGCAAGATATGGTGAGTAAAATAAGACGTGACAAGCGCAGAACGTTTCAGGGCAGGAAAAAAAGCTGGGAGCAGCCACCGTGGTGGAGTTTCGAGGTGGAGAAGGCTTGGGTGGATAAGCGTAGTGCTGTAAGGAGATGGCAAAATGCCAAGAAGAACAGAGCTGGTCATCCTAGTCCCTGCTTGCACTTAGAAAGAGAGATGCACACAAAAGTAAGCTATTTCAAAAAACTGGTCAAGGTGGTTAAAAGCGAAAAATGTGCAGAGGTGTGTCAAAGAGTAAGCACAGACAAGTCACTGAAATTGTTCTGGCGACTACATAAAAGCATGAGTGGTGCAGTCAAGAATAAGAGCATTTCTGACTTCCAAGGTGCTGACCTCATCTGGCAGAGGACTGACGAGGACAAGGGCAAAGCCCTCTTTGAACGCTACCTTGAGCAGAGCAACCAGACAGACATGGGAGGCCGAAATCTGGCCAAGGAGGTCACCTCAGACAGATGCAAGGCCCAGAACACTTCGGATGAAGACACAGTGACAGTGAAAGAAATCAAGGCTGTGCTTCGACGATCAAAAAACAGTGCTCCAGGTCCTGATGGCATAAGATACGACGACATAAATAGGTGTACCGACAATGAGCTAGAGAAACTAGCAGACATGTACAACAACAGTATAGGGAGTGCTAGCATCAAGGGGGAATGGTTACACAGCTATCTGATTCCCTTGCCGAAGCCTGACAAAGACCACAAAAAAATTCAGGGATATCGAATTATAACCATGCAGAATACAATAGGCAAGCTGCTGGAGAAGGTAATTGCCAGGAAAATATCAAGCCAACTAGAGAGGCAAGGTGTTTTCCCACCTACCCTGGGTGGGTACCGTCCAAAAAGAGAAACCTGGACCAATGCAACAGTCTTTGCCCATGATGTCTATGAAGGTTTCCACTCAGGCACTGAAACCGTTGCTGCAGCGATTGATCTTGAGGACGCATACAACAGAGTACCACTGGATTTTTTAATGTTTCAGCTTCTTGAACTAAACGTAAGTCCATTCCTCCTTAGTTGGATCGCTGCAGCCCTCTTCCAACGGAAAGTAGTTTTTAGATGTGGCAGTTGGACTTCGGAACCAACAACAATATATCCTGGCCTACCACAGGGATCACCATTATCTCCGGTACTGTTCAACGCCTACACAGTGAGAATCACCAGTGAGCAGATCACTGGACCTGGCAGGACATTGTCATATGCCGATGATGTTTTAGTGTATCGTCAGGGTAAGGATAGAGAGGAGGTTGCTGTGGAACTACAAACCGAACTCAATCGCATAAGTACTTGGTGTGATGAAGCTGGGGCAATGGTCAACCCAACAAAGGCAACAGTGACTTGGTTCTCGTTGAATAATCATATTGTCAACACTCCAACACCAACTGTAATGCTGTGTTCAGAGACGGTGGAAAGAACGCAGGCAATGAATTACCTGGGGATACGGTTTGATCGAAGCCTTGCTTATAATGTGCACATAGACCAGGTGATAACAAAGGCCAAGCGGGGTTTGGCAGCGATGCGGGTGATGGCGGCAGCAAACTGTGAGCAGCGCCATCTATGTCTTCTGTACGAGGGGCTGGTCATGTCTGTTTTGGAGTGTGCAATGGCAATCCTGACTCTCAGCCATAAGCAGATAGAAAGGATGGAAAGGATACAGAATGAAGCTATGCGCATTATTCTTGGATGTACAAGAGATACAGCATGCAGGGCGATGCGCTACCTTCTTGATATTCCAACCATTGAAGAGAGAATACAAGTTTGCAGGGCACGCGCCTACCTCAGAATTAACGCAAACACACAACATCCACTGCATAGTGAAATTAGGAAGGTGAAGGGCAGCAGGTTAAAAAGAGGACGGTCGTGGATGGGTCAAGCCGAAGACATTCTTCAACAGGTGTGTTCACTTGAGGACTTAGAACCTGGCGAGGAGTGGGTGCAAGTGCCAACAGACTTCTGCACATCCTTTTCAGTTTGCATCCAACTAGATAGAAAATGCAGACAAGAAAATCCGGCTGCTGTTGAGGCTGAAGTACAAGCTTTGATTTTCGAGAATTCGCTAGACGGTGACACGATCATCTACACAGATGGGTCGGTCGTCCGACATGTGAGAAGCTCATGGGCCTTTACAGCTCGGGCCGGAGGGAGAATTGTGAAGGAGGACTCTGGTGCTTTCACTGAAACCACAAGTAGCCTGACCATGGAAGTCATGGCAGTAAGTAAAGCAATAACATGGCTCGAGACACAGACATTCACTAGGGCTTGTTTCCTTAGCGACTCAATGAACATGATCAAGAGGATAGAGGAGGGGTCGATCCGAAGAGAATGGTTGCTGCCTCTGAAGCGGTCTCGGCTGGCAAAGATTAGTTTCATCTTCGTGCCAGGGCATGCGGGAGTACAAGGAAATGAGCGGGCTGACAAGCTCGCAGGTGAGGCTACTGTGGAGGGCGGACGCGCCATGGACCAGGCTGACATTCTGAATGCTCTACGAGAAGTAAGACTTTTGCGAGAACCAAGTGATGATTGCGAATCTACAACAATGGCCAGACTACGAGAGCAGCAAATTAAACGAGGGGTGACCAAACAAGAACACTACGCAGGAAGCCAAAGAAGATTGATAAACCAACACAGAACTGGCGTCGTTAGCCGCTACACGCTGCGGGATTTGCTGAGGAGGGGATCCGAGCACTTATGGACTGAATGGTTCGATGTGCAACGAGGATGATCTGTCGACTAACTAACTAACTAACTAACCATCCCTACACTATTCAGAAAATCCCCCCTTCTCCCCATGGGATTCCCAAGCCTGGATATATTAGAAACACGAGAAAAATCTGCCCATTGGCAGGTTCTGCCCACATGGCAGGATAGACACATTAGCAGTTACTGCTGGTGTCAATCCAACATAAGAACACATCTACAACATGACCTTACAGTGTCTGTCTATCCAACATATCAATATTTTGTATAATGATGTATTGACATTCTGTTATTCAGTTTCGACTTTACCTGAATTTGTATTGTCAATTATCCCTGATGCTGCACATTTAATTCTGGCTCGTGCTGGACTCAACCAGAGAAGGCTATACTTATCGACAAGCTCCGAGTGTTTACGACGCCCGTGCAGTGTAAACTTGTCAAAGCTCCAGTTTTCTACAGGGGCGGAAGATAATTATGTTTGAATCTTCCCTATATAACGTTGTGGACTACACGGTTTCGCCTGCATCCCTGAGATAGTCCATTTAAAACTCCGGTCAGGCAATTTGTGGCTCCAACTTTCTAGGTAACTATTATGTTCACTGGTTGCAACTGCTTGCATAGTCACGAGGATGTTTATTGATGGTTGTTGTCTTTTGATACCTGCTACCTTCTATGATGGTTGTTGACTGTTTGTTGACACCTGCTACCTTTTATGATGGTTGTTGACTGTTTGTTGATACCTGCTACCTTTTGCAAGGATAAGTTATTAAGTAAGTCACCAATGGCTGTAGAAAAATAACTAAATATGATAACAACGTGAAACCATTTTATTTTTATAATGCATTGACCCTTTATTTCTCAACATAATTTCCACCATCATTGATGCTCTTATAACATAATTTTATCAGTCCTACCAAGC
>OY992888.1:907500-1245000 GCA_963921405.1 Cepaea hortensis | reverse complement strand
GTAAGCCTGCCGCAACTGTTGTTGTGTATTCCCTAACATCGCCACATCTCACCCATTGCTGTAAGTCTGCTCCAACTGTTGTTGTGTATTCCCTAACATCGCCATATTTTGTCTCACCCATTGCTGTAAGCCTGCCCCAACTGTTGTTGTATATTCCCTAACATCGCCACATCTCACCCATTGCTGTAAGCCTGCTCCAACTGTTGTTGTGTATTCCCTAATATCGCCACATCTTGTCTCACCCATTGCTGTAAGCCTGCTCCAACTGTTGTTGTATATTCCCTAGCATCGCCACATCTTGTCTCACCCATTGCTGTAAGCCTGCTCCAACTGTTGTTGTGTATTCCCTAACATCGCCACATTTGGTCTCACCCATTGCTGTAAGCCTGCTCCAACTGTTGTTGTATATTCCCTAGCATCGCCACATCTTGTCTCACCCATTGCTGTAAGCCTGCTCCAACTGTTGTTGTGTATTCCCTAACATCGCCACAACTTGTCTCACCCATTGCTGTAAGCCTGCTCCAACTGTTGTTGTGTATTCCCTAACAT
This sequence comes from Cepaea hortensis, assembly GCA_963921405.1. Taxonomy (NCBI): domain Eukaryota; kingdom Metazoa; phylum Mollusca; class Gastropoda; order Stylommatophora; family Helicidae; genus Cepaea; species Cepaea hortensis. The sequence goes on along the minus strand of OY992888.1, from coordinate 1,244,451 downwards.
CGCCACATCTTGTCTCACCCATTGCTATAAGCCTGCTCCAACTGTTGTTGTGTATTCCCTAGCATCGCCACATCTTGCCTCACCCATTGCTGTAAGCCTGCTCCAACTGTTTTTGTGTATTCCCTAACATCGCTACATCTTGTCTCATCCATTGCTATAAGCCTGCTCCAACTGTTGTTGTGTATTCCCTAACATCGCCACATCTTGTCTCACCCATTGCTATAAGCCTGCTCCAACTGTTGTTGTGTATTCCCTAACATCGCCACATCTTGTCTCACCCATTGCTATAAGCCTGCTCCAACTGTTGTTGTGTATTCCCTAACATCGCCACATCTTGTCTCACCCATTGCTTTAAGCCTGCTCCAACTGTTGTTGTGTATTCCCTAACATCGCAACATCTTGTCTCACCCATTGCTATAAGCCTGCTCCAACTGTTGTTGTGTATTCCCTAACATTGCCACATCTTGTCTCACCCATTGCTATAAGCCTGCTCCAACTGTTGTTGTGTATTCCCTAACATCGCCACATCTTGTCTCACCCATTGCTTTAAGCCTGCTCCAACTGTTGTTGTGTATTCCCTAACATCGCCACATCTTGTCTCACCCATTGCTGTAAGCCTGCTCCAACTGTTTTTGTGTCTTCCCTAACATCGCCGCATCTTGTCTCACCCATTGCTGTAAGCCTGCTCCAACTGTTGTTGTGTATTCCCTAACATCGCCACATCTTGTCTCACCCATTGCTGTAAGCCTGCTCCAACTGTTGTTGTGTCTTCCCTAACATCGCCACATCTTGTCTCACCCATTGCTGTAAGCCTGCTCCAACTGTTGTTGTGTATTCCCTTACATCGCCACATCTTGTCTCACTCATTGCTGTAAGCCTGCTCCAACTGTTGTTGTGTATTCCCTAGCATCGCCACATCTCACCCATTGCTGTAAGCCTGCTCCAACTGTTGTGTATTCCCTAACATCGCCACATCTTGTCTCACCCATTGCTGTAAGCCTGCTCCAACTGTTGTTGTGTATTCCCTAGCATCGCCACATCTCACCCATTGCTGTAAGCCTGCTCCAACTGTTGTTGTGTATTCCCTAACATCGCCACATCTTGTCTCACCCATTGCTGTAAGCCTGCTCCAACTGTTGTTGTGTATTCCCTAACATCGCCACATCTTGTCTCACCCATTGCTGTAAGCTTGCTCCAACTGTTGTTGTGTATTCCCTAACATCGCCACATCTTGTCTCACCCATTGCTGTAAGCCTGCTCCAACTGTTGTTGTGTATTCCCTAACATCGCCACATTTGGTCTCACCCATTGCTGTAAGCCTGCTCCAACTGTTGTTGTGTATTCCCTAACATCGCCACATTTGGTCTCACCCATTGCTCTAAGCCTGCTCCAACTGTTGTTGTGTATTCCCTAACATCGCCACATTTGGTCTCACCCATTGCTGTAAGCCTGTTCCAACTGTTGTTGTGTATTCCCTATTACAGGACACTACCATGACGTTGCTGGCAGGGTGTATCATCTTTGCTGTGCTTGGCGTGACATTTGGCCAGATCGTCGGTGAGTATTCGGAGTTCCAGCCCCGTCTGGTGACTAAGTCTGTTCATTACGTATAAGAGCATGGAACCAGCCATCCGTATCTCTTATTGACATGTTTCTAAAACCTATGGTGTCATGTCAGCGTCTAGATGTCAGCTCTGTCCATAGCCCATAATTGTGGGTTCTGGTGGAAGATATACCTGGCAACTAACGACATCATTGTCCGTTCTGTCCAATTGGCCGTGGATAAAACTACACTTGTCCGTGATGTTCAATTGGCCGGACATCAAACTACACTTGTCCGTGCTGTTCAATTGGACGGACATCAAACTACACTTGTCTGTGCTGTTCAATTGGCCGGACATCAAACTACACTTGTCCGTGCTGTTCAATTGGCTGGACATCAAACTACACTTGTCCGTGCTGTTCAATTGGCCGGACATCAAACTACACTTGTCCGTGCTATCCATTAGGTCTTGTGGCGAAGAACACGTGCCCGAGCTGCGCTGCTGTTATATGAAGGCGGGAGGTTTAAATACAAATTATTAATTTCTCAGAGAGAATAGTAAGGTTTTTATCGTGTTTTGTGTCTGGTTCTAGCAATATCGTCTTGTGTCCGGTTCTCTAGACAACTATCTACCCCTGTCCAGGTGTCTCCTCATAAATGTTATATACAGGAAATTAATTTGGGAACGAGTCGAGGCCACTGAAACAGTTATATAAATACATAGTATTGTCTGGCGCTCACAGAAGAAGAAGAAGTAGAGACTAGAGGACGCACTAGTCAACATACAATTTGAAAGCTATAGTTACCGATCGGGACTCGAACCTGTCACCTCCAAGTGTTCAAAGTACACATGTTCATCATAATCATCATATAACAGATGAATGTATGCGACTTCACCGTTATGTGTATGTATAATCATTATATAACATATAAATGTATGACTTCACTGTTGTGTGTATGTATAATCATTATATAACATATAAATGTATGACTTCACTGTTGTGTGTATGTATAATCATTATATAACATATGAATGTATGACTTCACTGTTGTGTGTATGTATAATCATTATATAACATATGAATGTATGACTTCACCGTTGTGTGTATGTATAATCATTATATAACATATGAATGTATGACTTCACTGTTGTGTGTATGTATAATCATTATATAACATATGAATGTATGACTTCACCGTTGTGTGTATAATCATTATATAACATATGAATGTATGACTTCACCGTTGTGTGTATAATCATTATATAACATATGAATGTATGACTTCACCGTTGTGTGTATGTATAATCATTATATAACATATGATTGTATGACTTCACCGTTGTGTGTATAATAATCATTATATAGCATATGAATGTATGACTTCACCTTTGTGTGTATGTATAATCATTATATAACATATGAATGTATGACTTCACTGTTGTGTGTATGTATAATCATTATATAACATATGAATGTATGACTTCACCGTTGTGTGTATAATCATTATATAACATATGAATGTATGACTTCACCGTTGTGTGTATGTATAATCATTATATAACATATGATTGTATGACTTCACCGTTGTGTGTATGTATAATCATTATATAACATATGAATGTATGACTTCACCGTTGTGTGTATAATCATTATATAACATATGAATGTATGCGACTTCACCGTTATGTTTATGTATAATCATTATATAACATATGAATGTATGACTTCACCGTTGTGTGTATGTATAATCATCATATAACATATAAATGTATGACTTCACCGTTGTGTGTATGTATAATCATTATATAACATATGAATGTATGACTTCACTGTTGTGTGTATGTATAATCATTATATAACATATGAATGTATGACTTCACCGTTGTGTGTATAATCATTATATAACATATGAATGTATGACTTCACCGTTGTGTGTATGTATAATCATTATATAACATAGGAATGTATGACTTCACCGTTGTGTGTATAATCATCATATAACAGATACATGTACAAACAGCACTTACTTTGAACAGGATTGTTTAGCACGATTGATATAACTGTTGACACAAAGTGATGAATATAAGATGGGCCTCATTGTATCGTTCTTTGCCCTTTTAAAATACTCTTCGTTCTATCTCTTTATCAATATTTATATCTGTCTGTCTGTCTGTCTGTCTGTCTGTCTGTCTGTCTGTCTGTCTGTCTGTTAGAATGTCTGTCTATTAATTGTTTATGTATCTGTATTGTCTACCGCCTCACATATGTTGATAATAACCTCCTACACACTTGAAGCAATCACGCTTCAGTCAAGAATGGGCGTGCCCATAGAATGTTCCCAGACATGATTCCTGATCAAATTCCACAAGATATTCTTATTTGACAGAACCAACTGTGGCCTTCACGGCTGTGCTTGATAAAAACCTTGTTCTTGAAAACGGCGACACACTGATCCCGAACAAGATTCTCATCAACTACGGCGGCGGCTACAACGATAAGACTGGGATCTTCACTGCGCCCAAGGTGAGAACCATCGACCACTTGTCGCATACATCTCTTGTGCCGCTAGTTCTGCGATCTACAAGTGATGCCTAGTTAGTTGCATATCCTTTACAAAATTTACCTCATTTGGCTGTTTGTGATTTCTTAGCAAGTTTACTTTCAACAGCTTGCCATAGCTTTCTGAACGGCCGGCTCACATACCATTTTATGAAAAAACAACACAAGACCGTCTGCTGCCAAATAACCTACAGATGTGTTTCGAACGCGGTTGACGCGATTACGGATTGCGTCCGTAAACCCTTCGCCACAGATCGGGCTATACAGCAGTTTGTTTGTAAATAGATACACGTCAGTCAGTCAGTCAGTCAGTCATTCAGTCAGTCAGTCAGTCAGTTAGTCAGTCAGTCAGTCAGTCATTCAGTCAGTTAGACGCCCCCCCCCCCCCCAGGAGTCTCCGAGAAAAATCCACACGTGAGACGAAAACGCAATCCAGTCAATTTCAAGCGTTCCGAACATGCATTACACGCTACAACAACCGCGGACATATGTAAAAACGAAATTCACATCTCACAGTGTCGCGCCACGCACTCAACTCTGTAGCAAGGCGACGGAACCATGCACTATCAGTCCAACATGAGGACAATGCGACTGCGAACTGTAGCCAGAAGCTACAGGTCGCAGTTACATATCCATGTGTATGTCTTCATTGTGGCATTTATAAATCCATGTGTATGTCTAAATGGTGGCATTTACATATCCATGTGTATGTCTTCATTGTGGCATTTATATATTCATGTGTGTGTGTGTGTGTGTGTGTGTGTGTGTGTGTGTGTGTGTGTGTGTGTGTGTGTGTGTGTGTGTGTGTGTCCGGCATCTCACTCACTCGGTGGCTTTTATATATCCATGTGTATGTTTACATGTTAACATTTATATATCCATGTGTATGTCTACATGTCCTCTAAAAGTACTGGAGAGTTTTGGTCGTAGACCATAACTTTATGAAGGGAAAATCCCAACTGCACCTCCCCGCGGTAGAGGATGGAACCACACCACGGTGTGGCTAACACAGCTCCGGGGACCGAGTATCCACCGGAATAAGTGGACAACTCTGCAGCTGAGCAGAGCAGGGCACTCACTTGCCCTGACAGTCGGAAATGGCTGTCAAAGGTAGAGGTAAAAGACCACCATGGGAATGTGGAAGGCAAGGGAAACCACCACATTATCTTCCCAAGACTTCATGGCAAAACACATTTCAGAAATAGTGAACGACGTTAATGGCTGTCTTAGGACATCCTCGTCCGGTAGGGACAGTCATGAGCCACAGGTGACACCAGACCGTCATCCAGCTACTGATGGCAAAACTAAAACAATAACTAAACTAAATAAATTTAGAGTAGGAACATGGAATGTTAGGACATTAAATGAGCTAGGAAAGTTAAACAATGTTTTAAGAGAAATTGAAAACATGAAAATGAATATACTAGGCATACGTGAGATGAGATGGAAGGGATCTGGCAAAATTATAACTGACAAACACACAATAATTTATTCTGGAGGGGACACACATGAAAAAGGTGTAGGAATCATATTTGACGAAAAAACAGCCAAATCTATGAATGGATACTGATGTATTTCAGATAGAGTTATAATGGTCAAAATCAAAGGCAAACCAATAGATATAAATATTATACAAGTATATGCACCAACAACAAGCAGTAGTGAAGAAGAAATACAACACTTTTACGATGAAATAGAAATGGCAATAGCTCAAATAGGATCACAAGAAATAAAAATAATACTGGGAGATTTTAATGCAAGAGTAGGAAAGGGAAAAATAGAGGATATAGTGGGGAATTGCGGTTTAGGTACAAGAAATGAACGAGGAGAGAAACTAATAGAATGGGCAAATATTAATGGTATGATAATTGGAAACACATATGGTTTAAACACCATAAAAGACGACTATACACATGGAAAAGCCCTGATATGAAAATACGCAACCAAATTGACTACATACTTATTAATAAAAGATTTAGAAATGCTTATGTGGTTGTTTCGAGATTTGAAATTTAAATATTGAGCACAACCCACTACTGGCAACGCCGATCGCATTCCGGTATGAACCTAAGACCTATCCACGTCAATATGGAATTGACGTGGATAGGCCTTAGGTTCATACCGGAATGCGATCGGCGTTGCCAGTAGTGGGTTGTGCTCAATATTTAAATTTAGAAATGCATTAATTAATGTAAAGACAATGCCTGGTGCTGACGGTAATAGTGATCATGTACCACTATGTGGACAAATAAAAGTAAGATTAAAAGAAAAAGATTAAAAGAAAAAAGTAAGATTAAAGAGAGGGAAAAAAATGGTTAAGAACCTGAGATTTAATAAAGAGGTTCTGAAAGTAGATAAAGAAAATTCAAGAACAATACAGAGTGACTGTGAAAAATAGGTACAATGCAATAGCTAAATTACAGAGTATAAATGAACAATGGGAAATGTTAAGGGACTCCATTCATCAAACTAGCAAAGAAATATTACCGGAGAGAAGCCAAAAAGCTAAGAAAAAATGGATTAATGAAGAAATCTTAATGCTGATGGACAAAAGGAAACAGAATAAAAATGACAACCAAGAGTATGCTAAGGTAAAGAAAGAAATAAGAGATAAATGTGTGAAGGCAAAAGAAAGTTGTTTAAACGAGCAATGCAAACAAATTGAATTAAATTCCATTAAAGATAAAAAATGTCTGCACAGACAAATCAGTGAGCTCACAGGAAGAAAAATAAGAATAAATACAGGGTGTTTGAAATCAAAAACAGGAAAGATATTATTGGAGGAAGGTGCTATAATTAAGAGGTGGAATGAGTATTTAAGAGAATTATATAATGGAGAAAGGGAAGAATTAACAGAAGAAAGTAACTTAGAAGGCCCACCTATTCTAAAAGAAGAAGTCGCTGACGCTATGAAACATATGAAGAAAAGGAAAAAAAGCTGGGCCAGATGAAATCACAATAGAAGAATTAGAAGTACTGGGAGAAATTGGGGTAGATATATTAACCAAAATGCTAAATGATATTTACAACAGTGGATATTTACCGAGCGATATGGTAAAATCAGTATTTATAGCAATAACAAAGAGACCAGGAGCAATTGAATGTGAAGATTTTCGTACAATTAACCTCATAAACCATGTCACTAAGCTTCTACTCAGAATTATAATAAGAAGAACAAGAAAGAAAATAGAGCTATGGGCAATGTGGCGGCAGACCGCCTCACGTTGGTTTTGTTATGAAATGGTATGGATGTCATTCGTTCAGAAAGCAATGGCAAACTACTGAACGTACAAGAGATTACGAACAAACAAATAATGCTGAGGTGGACTGCTACGTCCTTTACAGGATATGCAACTAACTTTTTAAAATGTCCACAGAGTGGAATCTACCACTTGGGAGTGCATGCACAGACCTCCCTTCAATCCAACTTGTGGCTAGCTCTCTACCACAATGACAATTACGTCTTTTCCATATACGGACGTCAAACTGAATACTCGGATGGGGGAGGTGAGGCTGGATTTTGTCGTGTAGAATGTTGTGTAGTTTGTTGTTTAGTTTGTTGTGTAATTTGTTGTGTAGTTTGTTGTGTAGTTTGTTGTTTAGTTTGTGGTGTAGTTTGTTGTCTAGTTTGTTGTGTAGTTACTTTGTGTAGATTTTTGTTTAGATTGTTGTGTAATTTGTTGTGTAGTTTGTTGTTTAGTTTGTTGTGTAGTTTGTTGTTTAGTTTGTTGTTTAGTTTGTTGTGTAGTTTGTTGTTTAGTTTGTTGTTTAGTTTGTTGTGTAGTTTGTTGTTTAGTTTGTTGTTTAGTTTGTTGTGTAGTTTGTTGTTTAGTTTGTTGTTTAGTTTGTTGTGTAGTTTGTTGTTTAGTTTGTTGTTTAGTTTGTTGTTTAGTTTGTTGTTTAGTTTGTTGTGTAGTTTGTTGTTTAGTTTATTGTGTAGTTTGTTGTTTAGTTTGTTGTGTAGTTTGTTGTGTAGTTTGTTGTTTAGTTTGTTTTGTAGTTTGTTGTGTAGTTTGTTGTTTAGTTTGTGGTGTAGTTTGTTGTGTAATTTGTTGTGTAGTTTATTGTTTAGTTTTTTGTTTTTGTTATTATGTAATTTGTTGTGTAGTTTTTTGTGTAATTTGTTTTGTAGATTTTTGTGTAGCTTATTATGTAGTTTGTTGTGTAGTTTGTTGTGTTGTTTGTTGTGTATATTGTTGTGTAGTTTGTTGTGTTGTTTGTTGTGTATATTGTTGTCTATTTTGTTGTGCAGTGTAGCATTTTGTGTTTTGTTTGAGTGTTATACAGTTTGTTATCATGACTGTTTATACTGTTCATTGTCATGGTTGGCTATACCGTTTTCTTTCATGTCTGCCTATATTGTTTTTCTTGACTATTTGTAATGTTTGTTGTCATGACTGTTTATATTGTTTGCTGTCATGGCTGTTTATATTGTTTGCTGTCATGGCTGTTTATATTGTTTGCTGTCATGACTGTTTATATTGTTTGCTGTCATGACTGTTTATATTGTTTGCTGTCATAACTGTTTATATTGTTTGCTGTCATGACTGTTTATATTGTTTGCTGTCATGACTGTTTATATTGTTTGCTGTCATGACTGTTTATATTGTTTGCTGTCATGACTGTTTATACTGTTTGTTGTCATGACTGTTTATAGTTTGTTGTCTTGACTGTTAATAGTTTGTTGTCTTGACCAGTTATAATTATGTTTCACATTTTAATATTGTTTGTTGTCATGACTGTTTATATTGTTTGCTGTCATGACTGTTTATATTGTTTGCTGTCATGACTGTTTATATTGTTTGCTGTCATGACTGTTTATATTGTTTGTTGTCATGACTGTTTATATTGTTTGTTGTCATGACTGTTTATATTGTTTGTTGTCATGACTGTTTATATTGTTTGTTGTCATGACTGTTTATATTGTTTGCTGTCATGACTGTTTATATTGTTTGTTGTCATGACTGTTTATATTGTTTGCTGTCATGACTGTTTATATTGTTTGCTGTCATGACTGTTTATACTGTTTGTTGACATTGCTGTTTATACTGTTTGTTGTGAATGTTTATACTGTTTGTTGTGAATATTGTTTATACTATTTGTTGTCATTATTGTTTGTTATGTTTGTCATGACTGTTGATATATAAATAGCAATAATAAAGACACTGGCTGTATGTAATCTGACCCTCCAGCAAACGCGGCCATTCTGCCACTGAAGAAAGGCGACAAGGTCCACGTGAAAGCTCGAGATAAATCATCCCTTCTGGGCAGACCTGACAACATCTACACCACCTTCACTGGCTTCCGCCTGGGTCCGCTGCTAGAGGACGACAGCGAGTGAGGACAAGCGCCCCTCCCACAAATAGCATCGTCCTGTGATGGTGTATGACTGTCGTGCCTAAAGAATAAAGTCAACAGATGCATTCAATACTGATCTTGTTATTCGTCTCTAGTCTCTAGTTGAATCATTTCCTCTGGATATCTCTGGTGTAATCACTTTCTCTGACTAACTCTGGTTCAATCACTTTCTCTGGCTGTATCTGGTTAATTAAATAACTATCTCTGCCTAACTCTGGCTGTATTACTTTCTCTTGTTGAATCGCTTTCCCTGGCTACTCCTGGTTGAATCACTTTCTCTGGTTAACTCTGGTTGAACCACTTTCTCTGGCTAACTCTGCTTGAATCCATTTCTCTATCTAACTTATGTTGAATCTCTTTCTCCATCTAACTTATGTTAAATCATTTTATTTATCTAACTCTCGTTAAATCACTTTATCTGGCTTATTCTAATTGAATCACTTTCTCTGACTAACTCTAGATTAGTGACTTTCTCTATCTAACACTGGTTAAGTCATTTTATCTAGCTAATTATGGTTGAATCCCTTGTTCAACCCATCACTGGCTCAGTCAATCCCTGGCTCAATCGATCACTCACTGGCTGAGTCAATCATTCACTGGCTCAGTCAATCACTAACTCAGTCACTCGCTGGCTCAGTCACTTAATCACTGGCACAGTTATTCATTGGCTCAGTCAACCACTCACTGGCTGAGTCACGCACGCTTTGGCTTAGTCAATCACTGGCTCAGTCAATCACTGGCCGAGTCAATTACTGGCTAAGTCACTCAATCACTGGCTCAGTTATTCACTTGCTCAGCCACTAGCTCGCTCAGTCACTCAATCACTAGCTTAGTCAATCACTGGTTGAATCAGTCACTGGCTCAGTCACTTAATCACTGGCTCAGTCAATCTCTGCCTCAGTCAATCACTGGCTCAATCACTCACTGACTCAGTCAATCATTGGCTCAGTCACTCACTGGCTCAGTCACTCAATCACTGGGGCAGTCACTCACCGGCTCAGTCAATGAATGGCACAGTCACTTTTTGGCTCAGTCACTAAATCATTGGCTCAGTCACTCACCGGCTCAGTCAATCACTGGCTAAATAACTCATTGACTCAGTCACTCAGTCACTGGCGCAATCACTCACTTTCTCACTCAAACATTGGCACACTGATTCATTCGCTTACTGGCTCACTCAATCTATGGCTCACCAGTTCACTGTTTCATTCACTCACTCTCAGGCCCATTCACTCAGGATAACTCATTCACTCACTCACTCACTCACTCACTCACTCATTTACTATATCACTCACTCACTCAAACATTTACTCATTCACCCAGTAACTCACTCATTTACTCATTCACTCAATCACTTACTCACTCATTCACTCACTCACGCACTCAATCACTCACTCACTATATAACTCACTTACTCATTCACTCAATAACTTACTCACTCAATCACTCACTCACTCACGTAATAATGTGTTGTATGCCAATGGTCTGACTACCGGCATGGGACTTCTATTGTTAAACATTGTTAAACAAGTGGAGCAATTAAAGTGTTCCCGCAAGGCACGAAACACTGAGACAAGTAACACAGACAGCTTCTGAAGACACGGGGTCCAGACAAGTAGCACAGACAGCTTCTAACAAATCAATGAGCTGACCGGAAGATAAATAAGAATATTTTTGACATTAAAGTAAGGAACCACATTAATATAAGAAGATGCAATGGAATGGGAAGAGAATGAATACATACAATAGTTATATTATGGAGAAAGAGCAGAATTAACAGAAGAAAGTAACTGTGCCAGGCCTTCTACACTAAAATAAGACATCTGTGACGCTATCAAAGACACGAAGAAACAACACAAACCTCGTGAATCACATGTAATGACGGTAGATTCATTAGAAGTATTGGCAGCATCTGCAGTAGGTGTATTATATACAATGTTGAATGATATTTTACAGCAGTTTATATTCAGATGTTAGTAGACTGAAGTTATAGCTTCGCTCAAAAGACCAAGAGGAGACGCATGTGCCGAATTGTGTTCTATCAAAGTCAGCAATAATGTCACTGTGACGACGCGCAACCCCATCATTAGCATTATGTGTCCTGCCAGCTGGCAAAGACGTCCATGTCTCTCCACAGATCTCGGTCTTTGGTGTTCTGGATCAACTCATCATTTCTCTTACTCTGTCTCTGCCTCTTTTCCTATTGATCAGTCCAGTCGACACAATGTTCTCCAATGCCTGTGTTCTCGTCACATGACCAAAGAAAACAGCTAGTCTCTTCCTTATTGTTGTATATAACGTTCTTGTTTCAGTAACCTCTTCCAGGCAAACATTGCTATTACTTTGGCAGTCCAAAGAATTCGCAACATTTGTCCCAGGAACCTGTTTCATCCAAGTTCTTCTAATTTGTTCATTTACTTTCCAAGATTCACTCCATACATCAGAACAGGCTGTATGCAACATTTCGACATTCCCTTTATTACATTTATTGATAGTACCAAGTTGCACAAGATACTTTTTCATTTAATGTAATGCAGCTTTCGTTTGCCCTATTCTGTTTGTAATCTCTGTTTTGCATCTGCCATGTGATGTTATACGTGTCCCTAGGTATTTAGATTTATCCACTTTGTTAAACATTCTTCCTTATATTGTTATTCCATATTTTAGTGTTACCTATTACTTTGATATAACTAATCTAAAAGTATATCATCATCATCAAGTGCCGTACCGGCTGGCGTAGGCGTTCATGGCTCTCCACAGATCTCGGTCTCTGGTGTTCTGGATCAACCCTGCTGATGATATTCCTCCATGCCACCGTCTCAATCCGTCCAGCATCATTTATCTTGGTCTGCCTCTGCCTCTCTGTGGGCTGGGGAATATGGGAGATTATGTGGGTGGGTGCGGAATTTGTGTGTGGGTAGGTGCGAGATATGTAAGATGGCGGAGAGATGTGTGTGTGCATGGGGGATGTGTCGTTGAGGGACGTGTGATTGGCTGGATGGTTGGAGGTGTGTGGGTGGAGGAGGATATGTGGGTGGGTGATTGTTGGTGGGTAATGGGACGTGTGGAGGATATGTGTGTGGGAGGGGAGATGTGTGTCTTTGGGGGATGTATGGGTTGGGGAATGTATGTGTGCTTTGGGTGTGGGTGGATGGGATGTGTGGTTGGGGAGATGTGTAGGTGTGGGGATGTGGTGGATGGGTGAGGGCATGTATGTGTGCCTGGGGTGTGTGTGTGTGTGGTTGGGTGGAGGGATGTGTAAGTGAATGGGGTATGTGAGTGGGTGGTGGATGTGCTTCATAACATGATAATATGCATTGTTTATGTTTACAAAATTCATTTGACAATGTTTTTCCTATGCTCTATTGATGAACGAAAGATGAGTGATTGGAAGGGCCGATTGTAAGACGGGCCTGCGTGCCCAATTTGTTACCCTTTGAAAATAAAGTCCGTTCGTTCGTGCTCTTCTCCTCGATATTTCCAGTTGTCACGATGTTCTCCAATACCTCTCTTCTCATCACATGACCAAAGAAAGCTGTTTGTCTCTTTCTTATTGTTGTATATAGTGTTCTAGTTTCATTAGCCTCTTTCAGGTAATCGTTGTTAGTTACTCTGGCAGTCCAAGGAATTCGTAACATTCGTCTTAAAAACCACACCTCTGTTGCTTCTAAGTTCTTCCTAATTTGTTCATTTACATTCCAAGATTCGCTGCCATACAGCAAAACTGGTTCTATATATCATTGTAGCACTCTCTTTCTTACATTCATTGATAGCGACTTATTGCATAAGATACACTTTATTTTCTGAAATGCGGCTTTTTTCTGCCCTATTCTGCTCTTGTTGTACATCTTCCATCCTATGTTATAAGTGCCCCTAGGTATCTAAAATTATCCACTTGGTTGAGAATTTCCCCTTCTATTTCTATGTCACATTTTGGTGTCCCCATTTTCTTTGATATCACCATTGTTACTGTTTTCTTGATATTCAAGGAGAGTCCTTTCTGTGCACTCTCTGTTACTACAATGTCCAACAATTGTTGTAGGTCTATTGCATTATCCTCCACCAATACTGCGTCATCTGCATAGCGTATATTGTTTATATTACATGCTCCGATTAGTATTCCTGGCATCTCTTTGATCTCTCTCATTATTAATTCGCTATATAGGGAGAAGAGATCGGGTGACAAGACACACCCCTGTCGTACTCCTGGCTTTATATGTTCGTAACTACCCTCTTTATTTCCCATTTTAATTGCTGCTACTTGGCTCCAGTATATATTCTTTATTATTCTTACATCTTTCTTATCAATGTTGATATCTTCCAACATTATAATCAGCTCATCATGTTTTACTTTATCAAATGCCTTAGTATAATCTATGAAGCATAAATATATGTCTCTCTGTTTCACTATTGGCCTTTCTATTAGTGTTCGTAATATATATATATATATATATATATATATATATATATATATATATATATATATATATATATATACACACACACACACACATATATATATATATATATATATATATATATATATATATATATATATATATATATATATATATATATATATATATATTGCATTGTTTGTACCCTTTCCTTCCATAAAACCATACTGTTCTTCACTAATTTCTATTTTTATTTTCTTTCTTGTTCTTCTCATTATAATTCTGAGTAGAAGCTTAGTGACACGGTTTGTGAGGTTAATTGTACGAAAATCTTCACATTCAATTGCTCCTGGTCTCTTTGGTACTGCTATAAATACAGATTTTAGCATATCGCTCGATAAATATCCACTGTTGTAAATATCATTCAGCATTTTTGTTAATATATCTACCTCAAATTCTCCCAATACTTCTAATTCTTCTACTGTGATTTCATCTGGCCCAGCAGATTTTTCTTTCTTCATATGTTTCATAGCGTCAGCGACTTCTTCTTTTAGAATAGGTGGGTCTTCTAAGTTACGTTCTTCTGTTAATACTTCCCTTTCTCCATTATATAATTCTCTTATATACTCATTCCACCTCTTCATTATAGCACCTTCCTTCAATAATATCTTTCCTGTTTTTTATTTCAAACACCCTGTATTTATTCGTATTTTTCTTCCTGTGAGCTCACTGATTTGTCTGTGCATACTTTTTTGATCTTTAATGGAATTTAATTAAATTTTTTTGCATTACTCTTTTAACCAACTTTCTTTTGCCTTCACACATTTATCTCTGTTTTCTTTATTTATCTTAGCATACTCTTATTTGTCATTTTTATTCTGTTTCCTTTTGTCCATCAGCATTAAGATTTCTTCATTCATCCATTTTTTCTTAGGGTTTTGGCTTCTCTCCGGTAATATTTCTTTGCTAGTTTGATGAATGGAGTGCCTTAACATTTCCCATTGTTCATTTATACTCTGTGTTTTAGCTATTGCATTGTACCTATTTTTCACAGCCACTCTGTATTGTTCTTGAATTTCTTTACCTTTTTTCAGAACCTCTTTATTAAGTATCATGTTCTTAACCATTTTTTCCCTCTCTTTAATCTTACTTTTATTTGTCCACGTAGAGGTGCATGATCACTATTACCGTCAGCACCAGGCATTGTCTTTACATTAATTAATGCATTTCTAAATCTTTTATTAATAAGTATGTAGTCAATTTGGTTGCGTATTTTCATATCAGGGCTTTTCCATGTGTATAGTCGTCTTTTATGGTGTTTAAACCATGTGTTTCCAATTATCATATCATTAATATTTGCCCATTCTATTAGTTTCTCTCCTCGTTCATTTCTTTTACCTAAACCGTAATTCCCCACTATATCCTCTATTTTTCCCTTTCCTACTTTTGCATTAAAATCTCCCAGTATTATTTTTATTTTTTGTGATCCTATTTGAGCTATTACCATTTCTATTTCATCGTAAAAGTGTTGTATTTCTTCATCACCACTGCTTGTTGTTGGTGCATATACTTGTATAATATTTATATCTATTGGTTTGCCTTTGATTTTGACTATTATAACTCTATCTGAAATACACCAGTATCCATTCATAGATTTGGCTGTTTTTTCATCAAATATTATTCCTACACCTTTTTCATGTGTGTCCCCTCCAGAATAAATTATTGTGTGTTTGTCGGTTATAATTTTGCCAGATCCCTTCCATCTCATCTCACGTATGCCTAGTATATTCATTTTCATGTTTAACTTTCCTAGCTCATTTAATGTCCTAACATTCCATGTTCCTACTCTAAATTTATTTAGTTCAGTTATAGTTGTAGTTTTGCCATCAGTAGCTGGATGACGGTCTGGTGTCACCTGTGGCTCATGACTGTCCCTACCGGACGAGGATGTCCTAAGACAGCCATTAACGTCGTTCACTATTTCTGAAATGCCTCGTTGTCTTTTTCGTCATTCGCACTGCGAGCGCTAACAAGACAAGTCGCCTTAATCAGTCAAGAAGCCTGATACGGGGAAAAATGGCACGTGGAAAGAACGTAAAGAAGCACTATGACTATGATACCGCATCGAGTACTATATAGAGGACAGAGAGATCATCCCATGGCTGACCACGGAGGAAGCAATCGGAAGTCAAGAAGAACTTAAATGCGAAAGTGGAAAAAAAATAGCAAGGAGGTAAATAACACCGAAAAGCTTCTACAGGCACTACAAAAAAAAAAAAAACTGATTGCCTGCCAAACAAAAAAGTGGTCCTGACCAAACAGAAATTCAAGGCAGAAAATTTGAAGTAGGGGTGTGTCACAATAATGCTTTGAAAATGGTTAAAGTGGTAGCAGATGTATTGTATTACATCTCAAATTAAAAAGGATTGCACAGGGAACATGACAGTATTAATAATTAATTGATAGGTTACAAATATTATGACAATAATGAGAGGTTTAGTAATAACAATTGACATTAAAGTGTTAAAAATTATGAAATAAATTCACTTACCAAGGTGTTATTTTATATCCGTCGCAGCTAATCCAGTTAAATTTCGTGAATAAAGGTACACACACCTCTTGTGTTCAAGAATATCACAAGAACTGCTCCATAACACGAATAAAACACAATGAAATCATAAAATTATGAAGCACATAATTTTCACACAAAATGGAAAATGTCCGGAACACATCAGGCAGATTACTGAGGAGTAGAGCACCGAGAAACAATATAACACTATTTTCTATTTAGTTATTATTATTATTATTATTCTAAATTTAATTATTTATATACTCCTTAAATACTTTGTGATAGGCAAAGCAAATTTAGTGGCACAAGTGTGGCCCATTAGCACAAGCATAAGTGGACATATTCTGAGTAACTGTAACTGTTAGATTTCTTCTAAATTTCTTCTAAAAGATTTCTTCTGTTAGACCATCTTCTAAATAATTAACTGACTACTGCACATGGTTGATTTTAGAATCTTTCACAACGTCCTTTACATCACAATAACTATAATATAAAACTGTTTAAAACGGTAATTGTATTAAAATATATGAGGTCCAGAACCGGAAGGTATTGTCACTTCGAATTTCGAATCACAACAATCAATTTCGAATCTCATACCATGCATGTTTTCATGTGTTAGCTTGTTGGCCATGCGTGGTTTTGCACAGGGACGGAAGGGAAATCTTTAGCTGTAAAGTTTAATTCAATGGGACACTAAAAATTGTGGGCTGGAAAGGAGAAATGGATCAATTAAAGCACTATACATAAAAGATCAATAGGTAGGCTCTTGGGTGTCAAATTTGGGTTACGGGGTCTATCAATAGGTCTCTGGCAGAGAATCAGTTACTGCAACCAGTCAAGCCAGACGAGCCAGGAGCCTGCACCAACAAAGAAAACCACAAGAGGAAACATGCACAAAGGACAGCCGCCAACCTATCCCCCTGCTGACGGCACAGACACAAACGCTACATAACCAGTCTGAGATAGGACTCAAAAGACAAGACTTAGGGTGAATGAACCAACAAAAACCACGGACCTCAACAATAACCACAGCTGAAGAGGCAGGTTGAACGAGGCCGAATTTTGAATTTTTGTTTTGAAAATTGGAATTGGAATTCTGAAATGTGTGTCGCCGTGAAATCTTGGGAAGATAATGTGGTGGTTTCCCCTTGACTTCCACATTCACATGGTAGTCTTTTAACTCTGCCTTTGACAGCCATTTCCGACTGTCGGGACAAGTGAGTGCCCTGCTCTGCTCAGCTGCAGAGTTGTCCACTTATTCCGGTGGATACTCGGTCCCCAGATCTGCGTTAGCCACACCGTGGTGTGTTTCCATCCTCTACCACGGGGAGGTGCAGTTGGGATTTTCCCTTCCTAAAGTTATGGTCTACGACCAAAACTCTCCAGTACTTTTAGAGGTTTAAAAGTATATAGCCACCAATAGTAGGGACAGCATTTATTTCCATGTCATCTATGTTAATGACGTCAAAGTTTGTTTTCCGTGCCTTCTCCCTTATCTTCAATACCAAGTCTTATTGACTGGGGATTTAGATGTCGGTGACCCTTTTGCCCAGCGGGAATACGGCGATACGCTACGAGTGCTACCGTAGCGGAAATTGTAAATAACGACTTCCGTCCGCTTAAAAACAACCATACCTGCAGGGTTGCCAGACTGGCTTTGTTTAAACGCCAAACCTGACAAATCTCGCTTTTTTAAAACGGATTTGGCGTCAAAATATCAGTTTCGCGTTTTGGCTTTTTTAATGGCATAATAATTAGCTATAAATGCCTCTTTTTTAAATTGGTCAAGTTAATTTTTATCTTGTTTTACCACTTTTTAGCTAAATCAAATGCAAACCAGTAAACTTACCTTATACTGCTTTTGGTTGTGCCACATTTGCCTTTGACGTTTATGAGGAGTAGAAAGGAAACGATGGCGGCGGCGCTTGATCTCGAGGATGCGTACAATAGAGTTCGATATGATATTTTGATGACCGTACTGATGGAGAAGGGGGTCAATCCCTGGTTGGTGAACTGGATAGCAGCTGTCCTGCATCCTCGTCGGGTTGCACTCCGTCTGGGTGAATGGACCTCAGAGCCACATATTTTAACCCCGGGACCTCCACATGGATCTGCAATCTCACCGGTGCTCTTTAATGTGTATAAGAGCAAAATTGCAAACCTAGAAGCACCAGGGGTTGGAAGAATACTAACATTTGCAGATGATATTCTTGCATATAGGCAGGGGAGAGATAGGGAGCAAACAGCCCAGGAGTTACAGGCGACAGTAGACAAAGTGATTGACTGGTGCACTGAAATGAGTGCTGTCATCCACCCGGAAAAGGCGGCTGTTTTATGGTGCTCTCAGGACAACAGGATTGTGAGAGCTGATGTCCCAAGCCTCACGATAGATGGTAGAAAAGTCAACAGAGACAACAAACTGAAGTATCTGGTAATCACATTTGACAGGAGCCTGTCCTTCAAGGACCATGTGGAGACGGTTGTGACAAGGTCTCAAAAGGGACTCAATGCACTTAAAACTATGGCTGCAATGGACACAGAGCAGGGAATGCTTTTCACACTATACCAGCACTTGATCTTCTCAGTGATTGATTATGGACTAGGACTGCTAACTGTCTCAAAGAGTCAGCTGGTGAAGTTAGAGCGCATACAGAACGAAGCTATGCGGGTCATTCTGGGATGCACCAGAGACACTCCATTAGTGTGTATGCGTTACATCCTTGGTCTGCCTACTGTTGCTGGTAGGCTTAAGGTTATGCAGGCGAAGGCATACCTCAGAGTAGCTGCAGACACAGACTACCCACTGCATGAGGCGCTGCACGCAGTTAAGGGTCAGCGACTGATAAGAGGGAAATCGTGGATGGCTCAGGCGGAGGATACGATCAGACAGGTGTGCATCTTGGAGAACATTAAGCGAGGAGATGAGTGGGTCAGAGTGCCAGCGGAATAGTCAGACTTGTGCAGAGTTATAATCACATTGAGCCGGGAGTGCAGGGAGTGGCCAGCAGGGGCCACGGTAGTGGAAATCCAGCAACTAATTCAGGACAATGCTCACTCGGGTGATGTGATTATCCACACAGATGGTTGGTGTCGAGAGGTAGAAGTGCCTGGGGAGTTCATAACAAAAACTAATGGCCGACGTTTGGTGCTGGAGAGCCTGGCATATGATACCACAACATCTAGCTTAAGAATAGAGGTGGAGGCGGTCACTGCAGCTTTTCGCTGGATGGAGAATATGATACATACACACATCGTGATTGTAACTGACTCAGAAATCATGCTGGGGAAGGTGAGGACAGGCATGCTTCGTGCAGAGTGGATTGCTTCGCTTCGAATGTCACGGGTGGCAAGTATCGCCTGGATCTTTTCTCCAGGACATGCCGGTGTGCTGGGGAATGAACAGGCGGACAGATTGGCTGGATCCGCAAAACTTGGTGGAGTATTGATGCATGACAAGGCAGACGTGGTTGCGGCCTTGTGGGAGCACGTGTATACCTCGGAGGAGCAAATGGATCACCATGGTCTGGCAAGAATGCGACAGCGAGGAGTGACGAGGGGATCTGGCCGACGCTCAACGCTCAGAGGAAAGGCGAGACGCACATATAATCAGATTGCTACTGGTACTATTGGTGTTGGAACTCTTGCTGGTACTTCAATTTTTATTCACCGCAACAAAGAAGAATCCCTTCGAGCCTCATTTGCATCAGTCCGGCAATCATTTTCCGGTTTAGTGTTCGGTGGACTGCTAGACCGATCGATGGATGTTTTTTTTAGTTTTGGGCCCGTAGGGCCCTCACTGTCGTCGACAGTGAGGGCTCTACGGGCCCAAAAACTTAAAAACATCCATCGATCGGTCTAGCAGTCCAGATGCAAATGAGGCTCGAAGGGATTCTTCTTTGTTTGCGGTTGTTTGCGGTGAATTAAAATTGAAGTACCGAACTCTTCGCTGGCTGCTGAGGATGGGGACGGAGCGCCTATGGGAATGCCCCGAATGTTGTGAAGTCGGTTCCTAGATCAATCAATCAATCAATCATTGGTTCGTTCTCAAGAGCAAACGTAACAACTAACAAGTATTAAACACGTATGGTTTTCGTACTGTTTGTACTGTTCTATGCGCACTCATGCACTGCGCAACCACCTTACTGTTCAGTTCAGTTTTCAAATTCAGTATACCTATATAATGAAATATAATGAAATATAATGAAAATATAATGAAAAAAATATTTGTGTGGCTCAAGAAATCCACTGATGGTTCTGAATAGGCATATTGCAAATTGTGCCGGTGTAATGTTGTTCCAAGACTTTCAAATCTCGTGAATCATGAAACAACAGAGAAACACAAGCGGGGCGCGATATCATCTTCACAACAAAAACTTTCAGTGATGAAAAAAGTAAGAAAATTGATGATGAAGTCAAATTAGCAGAGTTACAAATTGTTGTTAGCATGGCCGGCCATAGTGCCATACGCACCATCGATCACTTAGGTGAAATAATGGTAGCCCATGGATGCGGCAACACTCTTGGTCAGATAAAATTGCACCCAACGAAGTGCATATCACTAATAAGCAATGTTATTTTACCATCTTTAAAATATGATCTAATTCTACACCTGCAAAATAAGACACTTTATATTCTAATGAATCCTGTACTGAATTTCTCAACAATGAAGAGGAATACTTATTTGAAGAAGAGGTTTTCATGTGATGAAAATATATTTTTAATTTATTGGGTAATGTTTGTTTTTATTTCGGTTGTTTTAAATTTCATGACTTGGCTTTTGTTTATCACAGTGATCTGGCAACCCTGCATACCTGCCGGGGAGAACAGACCTAACTGAAGTGAGCTGCCGTATCCCATTTCATCCTTAATAGGGAAACTCGAAAAAGATCTTAATCTCTGCAAAATGAATGGAAGCGCTGCATTGCTGGAACCTAAACTGGTGAATGGGTACCGAAACGCCGACCCACGAAGGGAACCTTGAATCCAGAGGAGCATCGAATACCTGTTAATGTCGACTCCAAGACACAACCAGGACGAAAGCCAACGCTAGCCCTAAACTAGATCAGATCGTCCCAGTGACTCCGTGTCTTCCTGTTGTCTGAGTGTGTCTATGCCTGCACGGTGTGTAAGTGATGAAAAGCCACGGAGCTAAACATCAGACAATCTTTTTTGTACCAACCTGTCACATAAATTTTACTGTCCTAGTTCACTAATTGAACGACGATAGTTATTTAACTATCTCTTTTACTATTAAAGAGTAATTTTGTTTGAAATTGCAACCATTTCCTGCATTCATGATCCTTTGCAAGCAAGGAGTGCAAGTGAGTGAGTGAAAGTGTGGCTCACAACAGGGGGCTCCATAAATTGACGAAGGACCACCGACAGATAAACTAGACCAGTGGTTCTCAAACTTTTTTGGCCCGTGCCCCCCTTCACCATATTTTCAGAACGTCACCCCCCCCCCCCTGGAAACCCTAACATTCCCCACTGGGGGGGGGGGAATTCCCCACCGGTTGAGAACCACTGAACTTGACATTCGTGTTAAGTCTTGCTACATACACGAGTGTTCTTCACCTTCTGCCTTTGTCTACCAAGCGAATCCCAGTCTCTTCTATCGGGACCATCCCTTTAGACATTCTTGTAACGAGCCATAATTTCTAGAGACTGTCGGCAAACTCTCGGTAGGGATTTCTGTCTATTTTAATAGAATTATCATAACGGTCGGTGACAATATTATAATTGTATAGCTCACAATGTGCGCATACACGATCACGGGCGTCACAAGGCAGTCTAACATATGGGTAATTACGGGAAATCACAACACAGCAGGTAACCGCTAGCCTGCTACTGGGTCATCTTTACCGTTACTGACGTCGCCCAGTGCAGACCTTTAGATCTAGAACCTGGCCTTATCATGTCCTTCAAGAGGCCATGGATATGTTAGCCCCTCACATTAACATAATTGGGCAGGGGGAGACATGGGCAGGGTCTGCAGGGGAAGACGAGGTTAAAACATGCGGTTCAAGACCTAAGTCAGTGGAATAACAATGCCAACGAGGTATAGGGTATAAAGTGATAGATTTGGGGTCTGAGCTGGAACTTACTAAATATATATGTGGCGGTAGATTGGTTTGAACATTGAGGATAAAGTTGAAGAAAGTCAAGTATATAACATGAAACACTAAATATGATTTGTGTACATTGAGTAATGACAAGGAAATACAAAACAAATTCGACATAGAAGTACATAATAGATTTGAAATTTTGTCTGATCTAGAGATCCTATTCCAGGATGTGGATGATCAATGGGAAACGTTGAAGAATTCAATCAATGTGGCTGCAGAAACAACTATTCCAAAATTTAAAGAAGGTGGGTCGTAAGAAATGGATGACTGAAGAAATTTTACACCTCATGGAAACAAGAAGACTCAACAAAAATAATTCTGTCAAATATGAAGAAATTCACAGACAAGTCAGAACATTATGTAAGGAGGCAAAAGAAGCATGGCTTGAGGAAAAGTGCTTAGAAATTGAAAGCCAACACAACAGTCAAAATACCAAATTAGTGCACACAAGAATTCAGGAACTTACTAATAAAAGAACAAGTACATCAACAGGGTGTCTAAAAACTGAAGATGGCAAAATCATAATAGAAAAAGACCAGATTCTACAGGTATGGACAGATTATGTGAAACACCTTTATGATGATAACAGAGACGAACAGTTAGTTAGTTAGTTAGTCGCGGTTCCAACTTCACGGCAACGGGTTGTCCCCATATTGCTCCGTTCCTGTGCCAGTGAATATCACAAAATGCTCACAGTATGATATTAGATTTAATAATGAAGGACCGCCAATTTTGGAGATGGAGGTTCGAAATGTTCTTAAGCATATGAAAGCTGGCAAGGCCCCCGGTGCAGATAACATCACATCAGAAATGATTAAAGCTTTAGAAGAATTTGGACTAGATCAAGTCACCAGACTGCTGAACACATTATATGATACTGGAGATATACCTCCTGAATTATGTAACTCTATATTTATTGCAATCCCTAAGAAATCAGGAACCTTGGAATGTGATCAACATAGAACAATTAGTATAATGAGTCACATCACAAAGATTTTGCTAAGAATTATCATGCAAAGAATGAGGAATACGATACAACCTGAAATAGGGGAAGAACAATGCGGGTTTATAGAAGGAAAGGGTGCAGTAAATGCTGTGTATATGCTGCGAACAGTTATTGAACGTGCTATAGAAGTAAACAAGGATATACATCTTTGCTTTATTGACTATACAAAGGCTTTTGATAGCATTAGACATGTCAGCATGGTGGATATGCTTGCAGATCTACAAATTGATGGGAAAGACATTAGACTTATAAAAAACATATATTGGAAACAACAAGCTGCAATAAGGATTGATAATGAAGTGGGACAGTATCAGCCAATTAAGAGAGGTGTTAGGCAGGGATGTGTGATGTCTCCAGATCTTTTTTCCCTGTACAGTGAAAATATTTTCAGAAATGCAGAGGATATAAATGGAATCAGCATTGGAGGACGAAACATCAATAACATTAGATATGCAGATGATACAGTATTAATTGCAGACAATGCGCAGGACCTGTAACAATTAGTAGATGCGGTTGTTGTACACAGTGAGCAACTGGGGTTAGAATTAAATTGTAAAAAGACTCAGGTTATGGTCGTCAGTAGGAAGGAAGAAGTGCCACAATGTAATATACAAGTAAATGGAAATATTCTTCAACAAGTTAATCGGTACAATTATCTTGGAACAGTTATAACATCTGATGGGAGATGCCTTGAAGAGATTAGAACAAGAATCGCCATGGCGAAAGTAGCCTTTAGCAAGATGAAAAACATTCTGACCAATAAAAAGATGTCAATTGAAACGAGAAAAAGAGTGTTGAGGGGATACATAGAGCCTGTTCTTTTGTATGGATGTGAAACTTGGACAATGAGCAGTCAAGCTGAAAAGCATCTGATGGCTGCAGAAATGTGGTTTCTGAGGAAAATGCAAAGAATACCATGGACAGACAGAAAAACCAATGACCAAGTACTACAGGAGACAAATGAACATCGTAAACTGATTAGAGAAATTAGACGTAGACAGTCAAAATTTTTTGGACATGTTATGAGAAGAAATGGATTGGAGAACTTAGTGACAACTGGCAAGATCGAAGGGAACAGACCAAGAGGAAGACCGAGAGGAAAATACCTGGATGGCTTGGCCACATGGCATGGACGAGACAGGAACACTGAGCTGATCCACGACACTGGTGATCGAGTGTAATGGCGAGTCATGACCGCCCACGCTTTCCGGCATGGCACATGATTGATTGATTGAGATTGGTTTGTCATAAAGGAGCGATGGGACCTACTTAAGGCACAAGAGGAGATTCCAGGCAGTAGGTGTCTCATTCTTGGACACTTTAAGTGACCAGCCCAGCGAATCAGATTCTTCATTATTAGAGTGTTGATACTGGACATGGACGCTCTCTCTAGAACTTCAGTGTATGGGATCTTGTCTTGCCATTTAATCTTCAATAGAGGTGTGGCCGAATAAGAACATAGATGAACACACATAGTATTGCTTGGCGCTCATAGAAAGAGAAGAGGGGGGGGGGTGGAAGTAGAGATTAGAGGACGCACTAGGCAACGTAAAGTTTTAAAGCTATGTAACTATAGCTTTCAAATGTTATATTGTTTAGTGTGTCCTCTAATCTCTACTTCCCTCTTCTCCTTCTATGTAACTATAGCTTTCAAATGTTATATTGTTTAGTGTGTCCTCTAATCTCTACTTCCCTCTTCTCCTTCTATGTAAACTGGTCAAGGTTGTTAAAAGCGAAAAATGGGCAGAGGTGTGTCAAAGAGTAAGCACAGACAAGTCACTGAAATTGTTCTGGCGACTACATAAAAGCATGAGTGGTGTAGTCAAGAATAAGAGCATTTCTGACTTCCAAGGTGCTGACCTCATCTGGCAGAGGACTGACGAGGACAAGGGCAAAGCCCTCATTGAACGCTACCTTGAGCAGAGCAACCAGACAGACATGGGAGGCCGAAATCTGGCCAAGGAGGTCACCTCAGACAGATGCAAGGCCCAGAACACTTCGGATGAAGACACAGTGACAGTGAAAGAAATCAAGGCTGTGCTTCGACGATCAAAAAACAGTGCTCCAGGTCCTGATGGCATAAGATACGACGACATAAATAGGTGTACCGACAATGAGCTAGAGAAACTAGCAGACATGTACAACAACAGTATAGGGAGTGCTAGCATCAAGGAGGAATGGTTACACAGCTATCTGATTCCCTTGCCGAAGCCTGACAAAGACCACAAAATAATTCAGGGATATCGAATTATAACCATGCAGAATACAATAGGCAAGCTGCTGGAGAAGGTAATTGCCAGGAAAATATCAAGCCAACTAGAGAGGCAAGGTGTTTTCCCACCTACCCTGGGTGGGTGCCGTCCAAAAAGAGAAACCTGGACCAATGCAGCAGTCTTTGCCCAGGATGTCTATGAAGGTTTCCACTCAGGCACTGAAACCGTTGCTGCAGCGATTGATCTTGAGGACGCATACAACAGAGTACCACTGGATTTTTTAATGTTTCAGCTTCTCGAACTAAACGTAAGTCCATTCCTCCTTAGTTGGATCGCTGCAGCCCTCTTCCAACGGAAAGTAGTTTTTAGATGTGGCAGTTGGACTTCGGAACCAACAACAATATATCCTGGCCTACCACAGGGATCACCATTATCTCCGGTACTGTTCAACGCCTACACAGTGAGAGGTGATGTGTGTTCACTTGAGGACTTAGAACCTGGCGAGGAGTGGGTGCAAGTGCCAACAGACTTCTGCACATCCTTTTCAGTTTGCATCCAACTAGATAGAAAATGCAGACAAGAAAATCCGGCTGCTGTTGAGGCTGAAGTACAAGCGTTGATTTTCGAGAATTCGCTAGACGGTGACGCGGTCATCTACACAGATGGGTCG
Source organism: Cepaea hortensis (assembly GCA_963921405.1). Taxonomy (NCBI): domain Eukaryota; kingdom Metazoa; phylum Mollusca; class Gastropoda; order Stylommatophora; family Helicidae; genus Cepaea; species Cepaea hortensis. Next base: position 1,218,009 of record OY992888.1, on the reverse strand, counting down.
GTCGTCCGACATGTGAGAAGCTCATGGGCCTTTACAGCTCGGGCCGGAGGGAGAATTATGAAGGAGGACTCTGGTGCTTTCACTGAAACCACAAGTAGCCTGACCATGGAAGTCATGGCAGTAAGTAAAGCAATAACATGGCTCGAGACACAGACATTCACTAGGGCTTGTTTCCTTAGCGATTCAATGAACATGATCAAGAGGATAGAGGAGGGGTCGATCCGAAGAGAATGGTTGCTGCCTCTGGAGCGGTCTCGACTGGCAAAGATTAGTTTCATCTTCGTGCCAGGGCATGCGGGAGTACAAGGAAATGAGCGGGCTGACAAGCTCGCAGGTGAGGCTACTGTGGAGGGCGGACGTGCCATGGACCAGGCCGACATTCTGAATGCTCTACGAGAAGTAAGACTTTTGCGAGAACCAAGTGATGACTGTGAATCTACAACAATGGCCAGACTGCGAGAGCAGCAAATTAAAAGAGGGGTGGCCAAACAAGAACACTACACAGGAAGCCAAAGAAGATTGATAAACCAACACAGAACTGGCGTCGTTAGCCGCTACACGTTGAGGGATTTGCTGAGGAGGGGATCCGAGCACTTATGGACTGAATGGTTCGATGTGCAATGAGGATGATCTGTCGACTAACTAACTAACTATAGCTCTAATCTCTACTTCCCTCTTCTCCTTCTATGTAACTATAGCTTTCAAATGTTATATTGTTTAGTGTGTCCTCTAATCTCTACTTCCCTCTTCTCCTTCTATGAGCGCCAAACAATACTATGCATGTTTATTTATAGGCTGTCTCAGTGCTCTCAAAGGGTTTCCCATCTGATTTCCAAACAAGAAAACAAGGCGGGAAGCCAAGGAAGATTAATTTAATAGTAACTATAGAACTGGCATCGTTAGCCGCTACACGCTGCGGGATATACTGAGGAGGGATTCCGGGCACTTATGACTAATGATTTGATGTGCAATGAGGATGCTATGTCGACTAACTAACCACCTCCGTGTCTCTCCATCTGTCCCCATGGCCCCATTCGCGTCTCTCCACCTGTAACCTTACCCCCAGCCGTGTCTCTCCACCTGTCCCCGTACCCCCTGCCGTGTCTCTCCATCTGTCCCCGTACCCCCTGCCGTGTCTCTCCACCTGTCCCCCGTACCTCCCCCCCCCGCCGTGTCTCTCCACCTGTCTCCGTACCCCCTGCCGTGTCTCTCCACCTGTCCCCCGTACCTCCCCCCCCCCCCGCCGTGTCTCTCCACCTGTCCCCGTACCCCTAGCCGATTTGATTTATATAGCAACGTATTAGATTGTATGTGGCTGTAAACATTGACTCGTATTGAAGTCACAGAGATTGACACTTAGATATCTTTTATAATACTTTTTATCGCGTTAATACTCTGAATGAGGGGGTCTTCACTCCCCGCTTTAAGCAGAGACATTGACTTGCATAGTCATTTATTTGATTCTTTTGGATAACAGTTGGTACTTAGCTTGTGAAGTAGTTTTTTCAGGTTAATTATTTGTTGTATGTTCTTTAATTCGTTTTTTTTTTTTCCTTGTTTGCATTATATTCGTTTGTCTAATTAGTTATATCGTTATAATATTGTCATTTACTTATCGATTTGTATTACTGATATTTTGTAAGTTAATGTAATTGTGATTTTTTTTATGATCTTGTATTTTTGCTTAACTTTGACTAATTTACAATTTCTTCATGGATGAAATGTCTGAGAAGTGGCAACACTGGCTCAATAAGTCAGGAATACGCCTTGGACATTTAAACATTTGCAGCTTATTTAACAAGCTACCAGAGTTATCTTCTATTCTTAATCAAAATTTTCATTTATTCGGCCTTAGTGAAAGTAGGCTTAATGATAAAATTTCAGATGAGGACATCTCTATTAAAGGGTACAAAGTTTTTAAGAAGGGATCCCTGTAGGAAACAAGAAACAGGCATAGTAACCTATGTTTCTAATTTACTAAATGCTCACCGTAGGCTAGACTTTGAAACTTGCGAAATAGAATGTATTTGGTTAGAACTAAAACTTCAAAACCGCACACCCCTGATAATTGGCTACCTCTATCGAAATCCCAGTGCTGGATACGTCTGGTACGAAAACTTCACTACCATGATGGATGTGGTTTTCGCTTCTGGGAAGGAAATTATACTACTCGGGGACTTTAACATTGACACCAACAAATCCAACATAATATGGGGAAATATAATTGCATCATACAATTTCCAACAAATAGTACAACAAGCTACTAGAGTAACAATGTCATCTTCAACAGTCATAGATCACATTTAAGTAACTTGCTCAGACAACATCATAGAATGCACCGTACCGAATTGTGCAATGAGCGATCACTACCCAATATGCTGCACGTGGTCTAAAAAGGGAATTAAAACTTATAAACATAAACACATAAGTGTAAAATATAGAAATTACAAAAATTTCAACCAAAACGAATGTTTACAGGACTTGCTCAGTTCACCTCTAGACAATGTTTATCAGCTTCCTGACCCGGATGATGCTCTGGAATTATGGATGAAAACCTTTATTGATGTTTTAGATAGACATGTGCCAGTCAAGGAAGTTCGAGTAAAACACCACGTCAAGCCACCTTGGATCACCCAGGAAATACTTGAAATTATGAGAGACAGAGATAAAGCACATAAAAAGCGGGATCTCAGTGCATACCGTACTCTTGGAAACAAAGTTCAATATAACATACGACAGGAAAAGAAAAATTACTTTAAGAACTTAGTAATGGATAAAACAAATAGTAAGGATATATGGAAGGCAATTAACACCTTGACAAACAAGTATAACTTCCGAAATTCTTTACCATCAAATCATATTACATGCGACCAATTCAGTAATTTTTTTCAAACTGACATAGACCAGTTGAAGGCTTCAATACCTAATTCTCCTTGCAACTTATCTTTATTGTCATCGTTTTGCGAGAATAGATGCTCCCGCGATATTCTTTCCGACATACCGCTAATGACAATCACTGAAGTATTCACTTACCTCAGTAACCTAAAAAAAAACACAACCTCATCTGGGTTAGATGGAATCAGCAACCGGATTCTCCGTTGTGCTGCGCCAGTGATCTGTACATCACTAACCTATGTATATAATCAGTGTCTCACCAAAGGCCACTTTCCATCAGCTCTCAAAATCGCTAAAGTGTACCCTCTTCTTAAATCTGGTTCATTGGACAATGGTCTCCCGAACAATTACAGACCTATTTCCTTACTATCATCACTATCTAAGCCACTAGAAAAACACATCCATAAAGTAACATTACAGTACTTAGTTCGCAACAAGCTTATTGTTGACAGCCAATCAGGATTTCGACCAAAATATTCTTGCCATACGGCCCTAACAAACATGATAGAAAATTGGCACCAGAATATAAACAACAACAGTCTATGTGGAACTGTGTTTATTGATTTCAAGAAAGCATTTGATATGATAGACCATGTTATTTTAATTAAAAAACTTGAGACAATGAAAATTGGCCCTAATGTAGTCACTCTAATATCATCTTTTCTATCAAACAGAAAGCAAGTAGTATCACATAATAAATCTCTGTCTAAAACCACTACCTTCAATACTGGAGTACCGCAAGGCTCTATTCTTGGCCATCTATTATTTGCCATATATATTAACGATCTACCTTTGCATCTTTCGTCCTCCGGCGATCTATTTGCAGATGACTGTACAGTGTACACAAACGCTGAAAACTGTATTTGACTGGAGTCGTCTTTACAACAAGAATTAAATAATGTAGTTAGGTGGAGCTATTCAAACCGTATGCAAATTAACATCACTAAAACTAAAGCAATGTTATTAACAACCAGACAAAGACTTCAAACTCTAAGCTCACACACATCACTTCAACTTCACATCGATAACATGCCAGTAGAAAGTGTAATTGAGCACAATACATTAGGCCTAATCATTGATAGAAACCTAACCTTTAATTCCCACGTTCAAGCGCTCATTAAACAAACAGCGAAAAAAGTCTACCAACTCGCCAAAATTAGAAACTTCCTTGATGAAGACACAAGAAAACTATTCTATACTTCTCATATACAGACACACGTTGACTACTGCTCCACAATCTGGGACGGTTGTTCTAATTCAAACACCAAGCGACTTTACTCACTCCAGAAACGGGCCATGAGTCTAATTTATAGCAAACATTTATCTGACAATCCTAGCCTGTATAAACGCCTTCAGTTACTACCATTCCGCAAACGCCTGCTTTTCAATAAAGCTAAACTAATTCACATAATCCTGCATCGGAATGCCCCAAATTACCTTTGGCCATTGTTTAAATATAATGCTAGACACAGTAAACGTTTAAATATACTACACATTCCGAAGCCTAGGATTGACTTATACAAAACAAGCTTAACGTACTCTGCAGCTCAGCCGTGGAACAATCTTCCACAAGAAATCAAAGACATCACCAATCCCTATTCATATAATCGCAAATTATTTGAACACTATCTCAATACGGATTACCTTCCCCCTTAATAATAGAGATAATAATAATAACAAAACCCTAGTATAACAGCCAGTCCCCTTTTCGTAGGCCAGTATATTCCACATGGATAATAACAAGTGTCAGACCATTAACTAATATTACTGTGTCGTGTAGTGTTGATGTTCGCATTTTGCCCATGCCTTTATAATGCATATCTTTTATATTGTTGCTGTTCTTTGTTAGCCTTGAATGATGTGTGAATGAAATAATGTATGAAAGAGAGTGATAGAAGGGTAGAATGTTAGACGGGCCTGCGTGCCCAATTCTTAACCCTTTGAAAATAAAGTTCGTTCGTTCGTTCTCCATCTTTCCCCATGTCCTCAACAGTGTCTCTCCACCTGTCCCCATACCCCTAGCCATGTCTCTCTATCTGTCACTAGCCGTGTGTCTCCATCTGTCCCCGTGTCCACAGCCGTGTCTCTCCACCTGTCCCCATACCCCGAGCCATGTCTCTCTATCTGTCACTAGCCGTGTGTCTCCATCTGTCCCCATGTCCACAGCCGTGTCTCTCCACCTGTCCCCGTACCCCTAGCCATGTCTCTCTATCTGTGACTAGCTGTGTGTCTCCATCTGTCCCCATGTCCACAGCCGTGTCTCTCCACCTGTCCCCATACCCCTAGCCATGTCTCTCTATCTGTCACTAGCCGTGTGTCTCCATCTGTCCCCGTACCCCCCGCAGTGTCTTTCCATCTGTGCCCGGACCCCTAGCCGCGTATCTCCATCTTTCACCATGTTCTCAGCCGTGTCTCTCCACCTATCCCCGTACCCATATCCATGTCTCTCTATCTGTCACTAGCCGTGTGTCTCCATCTGTCCCCATGTCCACAGCCGTGTCTCTCCACCTGTCCTCGTACCCCCCGCCGTGTCTTTCCATCTGTGCCCGGACCCCTAGCCGCGTCTCTCCATCTTTCACCATGTTCTCAGCCGTGTCTCTCCACCTGTCTCCGGACCCCTAGCCATGTTTCTCCATCTGTCCCCAGCCGCAACTCCCCATCTGTCACCATGTCCCCAGCCGTGTCTCTCCACCTGTCCGCGTACCCCCCGCAGTGTCTCTCCACCTGTCCTCGTACCCCTAGCCATGTCTCTCCATCTGTTCCCAGCAGTGTGTCTCCATCTGTCCACAGCCGTGTCTCTCCATCTGTCCCCATGTCCCAAGCCGTGTCTCTCCACCTATCCCCGTACCCCCAGCCGTGTCTCTCCACCTGTCCCCGTACCCCCAGACGTGTCTCTCCATCTGTCCCCATGTTCCCAGCCGTCTCTCCATCTGTCCCTATGTCCCCAGCCGTGTCTCTCCATCTGTCCCCAATGTCCCAAGCCGTGTCTTTCCACCTATCCCCGTACCCCCAGCCGCGTCTGTCCATCTCTCCACCTATCCCCGTACCCCCAGCCGTGTCTGTCCATCTCTCCACCTATCCCCGTACCCCCAGCCGTGTCTGTCCATCTCTCCACCTATCCCCGTACCCCCAGCTGTGTCTCTTCATCTGTCCCCATTCCCCCAGACGTGTCTCTTCATCTGTCCTCATGTACCAAGCTGTCTGTCTCCATCTGTCCCCAGCCATGTTCCCCATCTGTCCCCGGGTCCCCAGCCGTGTCTGTCCATCTGTTCCTGGGTCCCCAGCCGTGTACGTCTCACACACACCCCGACATGTTTTGTTCCGCTATCGGCGCCGTGCTGACTTTTCACACACCAACACGACAAGATGGCGGGCGATGACGGCAAGCTAAAGTTTCTGCCCCGACATCTCCAACGATCTCAACCCGCGGCCTCACAGAACAAGTCCAAGCGTCGGGTCACTGTCGAGGAGGAGCATCCTGCGGACGAAGAATCCGATCGCAGGAGTGTCTTTGATCGTCTGGGACCTGGAGGTTCGCAGAGAAATGAGGCAAGTCATGTACCTGAACGAAAGTCGCTCTTCTTTAATTAAAGTGTAAACAATTACAATAAATCACATAACACAATAAAGTGCTGAACTCTACTCACGACACACGCGAAACAAATATTATATTGTATTGTGAGACCAGCGTTTGTGGATAATACAATAGATCCAGGAACAAGTACATCGTGTCAGTGATACTTCTCCAAGTCTATAGTCTTTACTATATTACTAGCATGAACCATCAGATTTTTAAATTTGAGTATTTTCTAATGGGACCACCACCAAAAGATAGGCCTTGAGAAACCGAATCTAATGGTACCAAGATGATGCATGTATGTCAATTAGAAGCGAAGATATGCAACTTTAAGTGTCGTGGTCATTAACACAGAAATTGACACAAAAGATCTCTTCTGCACATCTTTTTTTCGTGTCCGAACCAAGGTCATAGCAGAAGTTATCAAAACTAGAGTAGTTTGTTTATTTTTAAACGAACATCCTAGCAACCATACACGAACATCCTAGCAACCATACATCATTGCGATCGGTGTAGCGAAACCTAATTGCTCATGTCATCTATTTTTACATATAATGCAATGTTATCTAATTAGCATATAAAAATGGCCGCTAATTAGTAGTTATATTCATTAATTACCACGAGCATTCTTTATATTAGCTTTAAACCCTGATAAGTTGTATCTTGTATTCTGCGGAATTGTGCAGCGCACGATATGTGTTATATCCTGTTTAGATAGTATGCAATGTTACCTAATTAGCATATAAAAATGGCCGCTAATTAGTAGTTATATTCATTAATTACCACGAGCATTCTTTATATTAGCTTTAAACCCTGGTAAGTTGTATCTTGTATTCTGCGGAATTGTGCAACGCACGATATGTGTTATATCCTGTTTAGATAGTATGCAATGTTACCTAATTAGCATATAAAAATGGCCGCTAATTAGTAGTTATATTCATTAATTACCACGAGCATTCTTTATATTAGCTTTAAACCCTGGTAAGTTGTATCTTGTATTCTGCGGAATTGTGCAACGCACGATATGTGTTATATCCTGTTTAGATAGTATGCAATGTTACCTAATTAGCCTATAAAAATGGCCACTAATTAGTAGTTATATTAATTAATTTCTGTGTTTACGATCACGACACTCAAAGTTGCATATCTTCGCTTCTAATTGACATACATGCAACATCTTGGTACCATTAGATTCGGTTTCTCAAGGCCTATCTTTCGGTGGTGGTCCCATTAGTAAATACTCAAATTTAAAATCTGATAGTTCATGCTAAAATAGATATCTTTATATAATGAGAGGAGGAGCGGCTGGCCGAGAGGCTAGAATGCCGGACTCTCATTCGGGAGGCCCGGGTTCGATCCCTCGGTAAGGTGTCAGATTTTTTTCTGTCGGGGGCAAAAAGAAAATCCTAACCTGCACAGTTCGCGGCGACTGCACTAGCCAGGCGGACTTTATTCCTCAGGCTCAAAGACCCCTCTGCCATACACCGCAAGGTACTATATTGGCAGTAAATGACAGTTTTTATACAATGAGAAATTATATTTTTCTAAAAAAAAGATTTCTCCTTTATGCAAACATTTAAACATTTGTCATTAATTAAAGAGATTGGCTCACAAGGTAGTAGTTCGAATTGCACGTTTCCGGGAAGGTTAACCCGGTCAACAAATGCCCGCAGAAGTCGGATGTGTCGGCCTAACAGCGCAAGAACGCAGCTCTGCTGTAAACGGGCACAACGCAATCACATACGAAAAAAACTCCGGATGAACGCAGAAGAAGAAGAAGAAGAAGAATTGCACGTTTTAAAAAGTGAAACGCATGCCGACATTTTGGATTTCCAAAGGCAAAGTCAAAGAGGGATTTAATATGTCGGCAAAAATATGTCTTTCCCTGGATCATTTGTTGCCACAATGGTTTGGACTTTTCCTAACACATCAGGTACAGAACAACTGTCCACAACCAGCAGGCGGGCAATGTATCCTGTACTTATAGGATATCCTCTTTCGAACGCAGATAGATGGGATCTGAGATCTCATCAGCAGTCCTTGCCATGATAGTCAGTCAAATTCTAAATAAATTTATGTAAAATTAATATTTAATAATTACATGCATTCATATAATAAGAGATGATATATTTATATAATGAGAAAGTACATATATATATTTTTATAAAAAGGATTTATTTATATTTCCAATCACAAAGAGAATTTAATCACGTCCGCAAAAATAATTATTAATTCATAAATTTTTTTCTACCAGTCAGCACCCATATATTTAAATGAAACTTTCCAAATTTATGTATCTTTGCATGCACAATTCGAAAATGCAACTAAAATTAACGAATATCTATAATGTGTACTAAAAACATCTTTTATTGCGTACCGACAATGTAGATTTACAATCACAAAGAGGAATTTATCATGTCCGCAAAACGAATTTTTTTCTACCAGTCAGCACCCATATATTTAAATGAAACTTTCCAAATTTATGTATCTTTGCATGCACAATTCGAAAATGCAACTAAAATTAACGAATATCTATAATGTGTACTAAAAATATTATTAATTATTTATGGTATGCCAAATAGTGAAATTATCTCAAAGACAATTTCAAATCTAACCACCGGCTATATGCACAATGATTAGACTGGCCATTTTACCGGAAGCGGAGATGGTAATTCGTTATTGTCACGAGTTATTTAAATATATCCACTGAGATATACAAAGGGTATGTTAATAGTCAATGATGTGTCGACACGACGAAACCTTCTGCGCAAGCGCGGAAAAAATGGCTTCCGGTTAAAGTATGCTTCAGTACTGATGGATCACGCTATTATTAGTGTTATCACTATACTAGTATACATCATACACATTCATCATATAGTATAGTAATATTAGCGTGATCCATCAGTACTGAAGCATACTTTAACCGGAAGCCATTTTTTCCGCGCTTGCGCAGAAGGTTTCGTCGTGTCGACACATCATTGACTATTAACATACCCTTTGTATATCTCAGTGGATATATTTAAATAACTCGTGACAATAACGAATTACCATCTCCGCTTCCGGTAAAATGGCCAGTCTAATCATTGTGCATATAGCCGGTGGTTAGATTTGAAATTGTCTTTGAGATAATTTCACTATTTGGCATACCATAAATAATTAATAATATTTTTAGTACACATTATAGATATTCGTTAATTTTAGTTGCATTTTCGAATTGTGCATGCAAAGATACATAAATTTGGAAAGTTTCATTTAAATATATGGGTGCTGACTGGTAGAAAAAAATTCGTTTTGCGGACATGATAAATTCCTCTTTGTGATTGTAAATCTACATTGTCGGTACGCAATAAAAGATGTTTTTAGTACACATTATAGATATTCGTTAATTTTAGTTGCATTTTCGAATTGTGCATGCAAAGATACATAAATTTGGAAAGTTTCATTTAAATATATGGGTGCTGACTGGTAGAAAAAAATTTATGAATTAATAATTATTTTTGCGGACGTGATTAAATTCTCTTTGTGATTGGAAATATAAATAAATCCTTTTTATAAAAATATATATATGTACTTTCTCATTATATAAATATATCATCTCTTATTATATGAATGCATGTAATTATTAAATATTAATTTTACATAAATTTATTTAGAATTTGACTGACTATCATGGCAAGGACTGCTGATGAGATCTCAGATCCCATCTATCTGCGTTCGAAAGAGGATATCCTATAAGTACAGGATACATTGCCCGCCTGCTGGTTGTGGACAGTTGTTCTGTACCTGATGTGTTAGGAAAAGTCCAAACCATTGTGGCAACAAATGATCCAGGGAAAGACATATTTTTGCCGACATATTAAATCCCTCTTTGACTTTGCCTTTGGAAATCCAAAATGTCGGCATGCGTTTCACTTTTTAAAACGTGCAATTCTTCTTCTTCTTCTTCTTCTGCGTTCATCCGGAGTTTTTTTCGTATGTGATTGCGTTGTGCCCGTTTACAGCAGAGCTGCGTTCTTGCGCTGTTAGGCCGACACATCCGACTTCTGCGGGCATTTGTTGACCGGGTTAACCTTCCCGGAAACGTGCAATTCGAACTACTACCTTGTGAGCCAATCTCTTTAATTAATGACAAATGTTTAAATGTTTGCATAAAGGAGAAATCTTTTTTTTAGAAAAATATAATTTCTCATTGTATAAAAACTGTCATTTACTGCCAATATAGTACCTTGCGGTGTATGGCAGAGGGGTCTTTGAGCCTGAGGAATAAAGTCCGCCTGGCTAGTGCAGTCGCCGCGAACTGTGCAGGTTAGGATTTTCTTTTTGCCCCCGACAGAAAAAAATCTGACACCTTACCGAGGGATCGAACCCGGGCCTCCCGAATGAGAGTCCGGCATTCTAGCCTCTCGGCCAGCCGCTCCTCCTCTCATTATATAAAGATATCTATTTTAGCATGAACTATCAGATTTTAAATTTGAGTATTTACTAATGGGACCACCACCGAAAGATAGGCCTTGAGAAACCGAATCTAATGGTACCAAGATGTTGCATGTATGTCAATTAGAAGCGAAGATATGCAACTTTGAGTGTCGTGATCGTAAACACAGAAATTAATTAATATAACTACTAATTAGTGGCCATTTTTATAGGCTAATTAGGTAACATTGCATACTATCTAAACAGGATATAACACATATCGTGCGTTGCACAATTCCGCAGAATACAAGATACAACTTACCAGGGTTTAAAGCTAATATAAAGAATGCTCGTGGTAATTAATGAATATAACTACTAATTAGCGGCCATTTTTATATGCTAATTAGGTAACATTGCATACTATCTAAACAGGATATAACACATATCGTGCGTTGCACAATTCCGCAGAATACAAGATACAACTTACCAGGGTTTAAAGCTAATATAAAGAATGCTCGTGGTAATTAATGAATATAACTACTAATTAGCGGCCATTTTTATATGCTAATTAGGTAACATTGCATACTATCTAAACAGGATATAACACATATCGTGCGCTGCACAATTCCGCAGAATACAAGATACAACTTATCAGGGTTTAAAGCTAATATAAAGAATGCTCGTGGTAATTAATGAATATAACTACTAATTAGCGGCCATTTTTATATGCTAATTAGATAACATTGCATTATATGTAAAAATAGATGACATGAGCAATTAGGTTTCGCTACACCGATCGCAATGATGTATGGTTGCTAGGATGTTCGTGTATGGTTGCTAGGATGTTCGTTTAAAAATAAACAAACTACTCTAGTTTTGATAACTTCTGCTATGACCTTGGTTCGGACACGAAAAAAAGATGTGCAGAAGAGATCTTTTGTGTCAATTTCTGTGTTAATGACCACGACACTTAAAGTTGCATATCTTCGCTTCTAATTGACATACATGCATCATCTTGGTACCATTAGATTCGGTTTCTCAAGGCCTATCTTTTGGTGGTGGTCCCATTAGAAAATACTCAAATTTAAAAATCTGATGGTTCATGCTACTAATAACAGTCTAGGCGAGCTTCATGTTCTGTGTGGCAGTAGTAGTCAGTTTACTAAGTAGTCAAATGAGACAAATGGTAGGTATTCTGATAATGTTTTTAAAATTGGGTATTTACTCATGAGACCACAACAGATAGATAGCCATTGAAAAGCCACATCGAATGGTGTCTCAATGACGCCTGTATGTTAATTCTAAGCAGAGATATTCACATTTGGGCACTCTTCTGAATAACAGTCCCAAATTATTTAGTGTAAAAAGTATCCTTTACAGGGCCTCATTAGTTGATGTTGTCGATCACTTCTGGTTCAGTGTGACATGGACTGCTGGACCGATCGATGGATACAATAAATGTTCGAAGTGACTATTCATACCCCGGCTATGAATAAAGGGAGAGTTTATTCACAGGCCCTATGAATAGACACTTTGTTTATACACAGGGCCCTATGAATAGACACTTTGTTTATACACAGGGCCCTATGAATAGACACTTTGTTTATACATAGGGCCCTATGAATCGATACTTTATACTTAGTTGAAGTATGGCTGTTTAAATATCAGGCGAGTTTAAGAATTGTTAACTTGCGTTTCTGTACACTTACTGTTTACAGGCATCCATCTTTGTTTACGTTACCGACCTACTATTTCCTACTATTTATGTCCTGATAATTCTGGTCCAAGCTGACAGTAATATGCGTCACCTCAGAGAGACATGGTTAGTGTCGTTAGGCAATACAAACACCAGGCTTTCGACTGACTGGCCTTATGAATTAACAAATAAACAAGGAAATGCTACGCATATAAAGTGCAGGAAAACCTGGTATATGTGAAGCGGGTTGAAAATAGAGAAGAGAGAGATAGATAATGAAGATAGTGTGCGAGACAAAGATATGAGAAAGATGTGTTGAAAGACATAAAAAAGTGATAAAGACAAGAAAGAGAGAGAGGGGGAGGGAGATAGAGAAGAAGAGAGAGAGAGATGTCTGTATGCTTCTCTATATGTCCGCCTGTCTGTATGCCTCTCTATTTGTCCACCTGTCTGGATGTCTCTCTACATGCCCGCCTGTCTGGATGTCTCTCTGTCTGTCCGTCCGTCTGACAGCCTGCGTGATTTCTTGTTCTCTATCAGTCTATTTGTATCTGTCCATTTGTATACATGTCTATCTGAATCTCTATCTAATAAACTGTGTGTCCTTTCCATATGCATATGTATGTCTGGTTGACTCTCTGTGTGTATGTATGCGTGTGTCTGACTCTCTATCTGTCTGCCAGTTTATATATCCATTATTTGTCTGTATCTCTCTCTCTCTCTCTCTCTCTCTCTCTCTCTCTCTCTCTCTCTCTCTCTCTCTCTCTCTCTCTATCTCTCTCTCTCTCTCTCTATCTTTCTCTCTCGGTCGCTCGGCCGGTCAACCTGCCTGTTCAGAGTATTGCAGGGAGAGGTTGAAAGAGATGTATGAATTGGCATGGTGGAACACAGATGATCGATGAGCGAGTGTCGGGTTGGATCTAGCTACCCATCTACCTGCGTACCTACTCATCTACCTACCTGCCTAGCTACCCACATATCTGCCTCTCTAACCATCTATCTGTCTAACAACCCACCTACCTGCCTACTTAACCACTTTCGTGTCTAACTACCCACCTACCTAACCAACTATGAATATTACAAAGAATTATCGCTGGAGTACGTGCTTTGTGCTCGATACTTTTGACAACAGCCAGCGGGGAGAGAATGAAGCGGAGGAGAAGAGGTAGGGGAGAGGGGGGAAGGAAAAGGAAGAAGAGGGCTGGAGCCAGAAGGGGTAGAAGGAAAACAGATCGTTTGGACTCAAAAATGTGTGGATTGGGTATTGGAATTGCCGTAGTGCAAAGCAACTAGGACCAATACTGGAGAAACTGGTACTAACTAAATTACACTCACTTTAAACAACACAATTCTAAATACCCAAAGAGATGAAGGATTGACTTTCATCCAATTAATTGCTGAACAACTAAAAAAAAAAAATGTCCGGCAAGGAAATGAACGATTGACATTTGACTTTCATCCAATTAATTGCTGAACAATTAAAAAAAAAAAATGTCCGACAAGGAAACGAACCTCAAGCTCCCGCCCATCAGGTGGGGACACTATCAACTATGCCACTGACGACACGTTTTCCAATCAACGAAAATGTATAATATAGCCGCAAACTTACGTTAAATCATGTGACCAGCCGTGCCCTGTGAATAGACACTTGTGTTATCCTTTTATTCATAGCGGAACTTTCCCGGCTTGTCACGCGATTTGCCAAGTCACTTGACTTAACGTATGTGACATCATCGGGACATGAGCATGGCTATGTTATATATAATATTTTTGTTGATTCAAAACTGTATCCTCAGTAGCACAGTGGTAAGTGTCTCTGCCTGATAAGCTGGAGCTGTTGGTTCGATTCCCTGTCGGACACTTATTTTTGTTTTAATTCTTCAGGAATTAATTGGGTGTAAGCGACTTTTTAATAAACAAATATTAGGAACTATGATTATGAACTGATGTTTTAAATATTTGTTTATCGAAGTTGTTTCTTTTTTGTCACTTTTATTATCTTATTTATAATCTTATTTATATTATATAAAATTATCACTTTTTTATGTCTTTCAACACATCTTTCTCATATCTCTGTCTCTCACACTGGCTTCGTTATCAATCTCTCTCCTCTCTCTTTTCAACCTGCTACACATATACCAGGTTGTCCTGAACATATGAGTAGCATGTCCTTGTTTATTTGTTAATTCATCAGGCCAGTCAGTCGAAAGCCTGATGTTTTTATTGCCTAATCAAGTCTCTCTGAGGTGACGCATATTACTGTCAGCTTGGACCAGAATGATCAGGTCATAAATAGTAGGAAATAATAGGTCGGTAATGTAAACAAAGATGGATGCCTGCAAACAGTAAGTGTACAGAAACGCAAGTTAACAATTCTTGAACACGCCTGGGGACACAATTATTTGTATTGGGGATACCAATCTGGAAAATTATTCTTGATATTTAAACAGTCATACTTCAACTATGTATAAAGTATCCCTTTACTCATACTTCAGCTATGTATAAAGTATCTGTTTATTCATACTTCAGCTATGTATAAACTCTCCCATAAATGTTTCCTGGGCCTGGAGGGCCCTCACTGTCGCTGGAGTGTATATCTATTTCCAAATACGAAGTCTCTATTCGCAACCAAAGGCTAGTCACGTGATATACGTGACGTCATCGGGACATGTGTTTGACTATATTAGACATTTCCCTGGGAAGGTTAACCCGATCAACAAATGCCCGCAGAAGTCGGATGTGTCTGCCTAACGGTGCAAGAACACAGCTCTGCTGTAAACAGGCACAACGCAATTACATCCACACAAAAAACTCTGGATGAACGCAGAAGAAGAAGAAGATATTAGACATTTGTGTTAAACTTTCATAGAGGTCCCAGTAGCAAAGCGGTAAGCATCTCCGCTTGTAACCGTGATTACCCTGGTTCGATTATCCGCCAGCGAATTTTTTTTTTTTCATTTTTCAGAAATTAATTAAGTGAAAGCGACAAGATAACTATATACAAAGACAGTTATTTGGCATTTTGACAAAATTAACTAACTTACTGGTAACTGATAGTAATTATTTATCCGGTAAACTGGTAGGAAACGAGGAAAGGCGCTTCAATTAACCTTCTCCATGACGCCTAGCGGCCTAAGTGGAAGTCTACAACACCAACTTCTGGAATAAATTCCATGGTTGATTGTTTGAATCTACTCTTGGTTGCGAATAGAGACTTTGTTTATTCACAACTTGGTTGCGAATAGAGACTTCGTTTATTCGCAACTTGGTTGCGAATAAACTCTCCCTTCCAAATATAACTGATAGGTATACACTCCAAGGACAGTGAGGGCCCTCTGGGCCCAAAAACATTTATTGGATCCATTGATCGGTCTAGCGGCCCAACAACACACTCAACTGGAAGTGATCGACAACACATTCAATGTACCAGTATGTACAATTTTTTCACAAAGAACATGCTTTCGGACAGTATTTACAACTTTTGTGCCACAATTTCCTCATATAACTGAAATATTGGTACGTAATTACATTTTCTCAGTTCTATATTTTAGTTTATAATGTTTAATATTGTTTATTATATCACCTGATGAGGCCCTGTAAGAGATGCTTTATACAATAAATAATTTGGGGCCGTTATTCGGAAGAGTTCCCACATTTGAGTGTCCGGGTCTTGAGCAAAGAATTATTCAGGGTTCCGCTCTCTGGGCATCTTTCCTTTGTGTCCCAGTCGGAGTGACAGCTGAAATCATCACATTTTGGCTTCATACTACTATAACTTTTTTGTTTTTAAACGATCATCTTAGCTACCGTACATCAATGTGATCAGGGCAGCAAGCCCTAAATGCTCATGTCATCTGTTTTGAGATGTTATGCACGCGATCTAATTAGCAATTAACAATGGCCACTAATTAATTACTAATTCATTAATTATCCTGTGCATTATTAATGTTAGCTTACATGTCTTGCAAGATGTATATTTTATTATGCGGAGTGATGCTGTAGATCCAGCGCCTACTTTTCTTATTTTGATAGGATGCGCCTTGACCTAATAGCAATTTAAAATGGCCACCAATTATTATTCATTAATTACTGATTATAGATGAACAAAAATGAAACATCTCCGCAGAAATATTTTTTTCTACCACTGGTCGATGATAGTCCACGATGAAACTCTCCAAATGTATGTAAAAATGGATGCAGAATTTGAAAATGCATCTAAAATTAATCTACGATTTCTATGAACAGCGCTAAAAAAATTACTTACCATATGCCAAATAATTGAATTTATTTCAAAGCCAGGATAATTTCAACCAATTGCTATACACAGAATGTTAGACTGACCTATTCTGTAGAAACTAAGATGGCGTTTGTTATTGTGACAAGATATTTGAATGAATGGATCCTGTCAGAAACATGCATTGTCTTTACATAGCCATTTTGGGGACCCAATGGATCCTTCTGCATAGGCGCGGAATATTATTCCTGGTTTCGGATCGGGTTGCGGTAGATAATGAACCTGCTACAAATGGTTACATTAAAAAATTCCCCAGAAATAGAGACAATATGAGCACTATCAGTTACAACGCCAACAGCAGTTTAGTCACATAATTACACAAACATGTAAAACATCCATGCTACAGTGCATACATTTACAAGAAGTTGATTTGTATGCAGTTTTGATGTGTTGTTTTGTGTCATGGAGACAACCAGACAAGCATCAGTGGAGATTAGATGTGTTTGAAACTCTCAATTCTACAGAACTGAGACCAAATATCAACAAGTCACTGCCTACAGTCATCCAAATTACTTTGGTTTGTAGGTCCTTGTTGGTTTAACAAAATAAAGATCCCATTGCCATGACATGTGAGGATATAGTCATCTGTGACCATGAGGCAAGTCTGAAACAAACCAAACAAATAAAACAAGCAGTGAGTGTTTAACATTTCCATGGAGTTCCTGAGTCTGTTTAACATTTCCATGGAATTCCTGAGTTTGTTTAACATTTCCATTGAATTCCTGAGTTTAACATTTCCATTGAATTCCTGAGCCTGTTTAACTTTTCCATGCAATTAATGAGTCTAACATTTCCATGGAATTCCTGCGTCTGTTTAACATTTCCATAGAATTCCTGAGTGTTTAACATTTCCATTGAATTCCTGAGTCTTTTTTAACATTTCCACGGAATTCCTGCGTTTAACATTTCCATGGAATTCCAAAGAAATAACATTTTCATGGAATTCCTGAGTTTAACATTTCTATGGCATTTCTAAGTCTGTTTAACATGTCCATGGAATTCCTAAGTCTGTTTAACATTTCCATGGAATTCATGAGTTTAACATTTCCATGGAATTCCTGAGTTTAACATATACACACACAAGAGAATTCCATGTCTGGGTGGGTCACATTCAAACAGGAGCATTCCATGTCTGGGTGGGTCACACTCACACAGGAGCATTCCATGTCTGGGTGGGTCACACTCACACACAGGAGCATTCCATGTCTGGGTGGGTCACACTCACACACAGGAGCATTCCATGTCTGGGTGGGTCACACTCACACACAGGAGAATTCCATGTCTGGGTGGGTCACACTCACACAGGAGCATTCCATGTCTGGGTGGGTCACACTCACACACAGGAGCATTCCATGTCTGGGTGGGTCACACTCACACAGGAGCATTCCATGTCTGGGTGGGTCACACTCACACAGGAGCATTCCATGCCTGGGTGGGTCACACTCACACAGGAGCATTCCATGTCTGGGTGGGTCACACTCACACACAGGAGCATTCCACTTCTGGGTGGGTCACACTCACACACAGGAGCATTCCATGTCTGGGTGGGTCACACTCACACAGGAGCATTCCATGTCTGGGTGGGTCACACTCACACACAGGAGCATTCCATGTCTGGGTGGGTCACACTCACACACAGGAGCATTCCATGTCTGGGTGGGTCACACTCACACACAGGAGCATTCCATGTCTGGGTGGGTCACACTCACACAGGAGCATTCCATGTCTGGGTGGGTGTGACGAAACGCGTTTATCTGTCTTGGGTCGTCAAGATCCCGCACTATTTTGGCGCGTCATCGGGGACTTTCCCAGCTAAAAATAGACTGAGGGAAGCCGATGGAGGACTTATTATCTAGAATCTTCTCGAAACACCGGAATTCGAGTAACCCGTGATGTTGGGTATCGCTCTAAATTCTCGTGCAGAGAGATCTAGAAACTCTAGGCGGGGAATGACGGTTTCCCGAGAAAGTATCTTTTCTCAAGAAGCACTCGCTTCTAGTGCGCATTGAGTTGGCACGAAGCGGGAAATTGGCTAAACCAGTCATTCACTTACTTTTGTTCGAAGAGAACAGACGCAGGCCTGATGTGAGCCATTTTTGTGTTGCGTCTCACCTCAACCATGATTTGGCTGACTGTTATGGAAAGGAAGCTGAGAAGCCCTTGAACAGTTCGGAAGCTGACTGGAAGCTGAGTTCTCACCATTCAGGTAGATATTTGTTTAAAACATTTAACTTTGTACGTGTGTTCCACACGCCATTGTTCTAACCTCATTACCTATGCGGATGTCCTTGCATACTAATTAGCAAACCGATCGATAACGTAGTTGACGGTGAAGTGTGGGTTTGTTTACCGTGTGCTCGCGAATCAGCTGTTAGGAACGCCGTAATGTGATGTGGGCGATTTGGGTTCCAAATATATGTACTATATATTGCCAATCGTTGCATCTATTAGGTTGCTGTGTTAGAATAAAACCTAGTTACTTGTGCCGGATGGAAACTTAGATTATGTCAGTCAGTTGCTGAAGCCAGAAGAACGGTTAGAAAACCAGGTAAGTTGGTAGGTGGAGATTCAGACAGAATTGTGCTTAGTTACTAAGTAAAGGAAGAACTTAGTTCTGTGCCACCAGGAATGATGTAACTATTGTGTAGTAACTTAATAGTGAATTCATTGAGTGGAACAGCGGATTTCTGTGGAAAGGTAAGTGGCTTGGGTGCTATATCTATATATATATATGATGTGACAATGTGTATATATATTAGGTCATGGCATGTGATACTTCCTGGGGTAATTCCGAACGCCGAATAGATCGACGCGAGATAACACTGCGTGCCGTCGCGATGTAAATATGCGTTCTGAAATCTTGTCTGAGCTATCCTGTTTCTTTCATACTGGCGCTAGTGCGAGTGAATGCTAAGGTGCTGGAAGTATGGAAGGATGCGAGGAGGCTGTATGAGACTGGGGAAATATAGGATATGGGAGATGTGAAAGCAAGTTATGAAAGTATGTGTTGGTAGACCAAACCAATGATGAAGTTCGGTCCGGCCAAGGCTAAACCACTTGGGAGGACAGAACTGGAACAGTACCCTTGGAACATGTGGGGAACATGTATTCTCAAGAAGGCTTCTTGACTCTAAGGCAGAGTCTGATAAGAAGAGTTTGCTGTGGCGTGGGCAGGTGGTCCCACCAGCAAACAGGCTTGTGTACATATTGGATGTGATCATGTATTATTCCTATATCCCGAGGGATGGTATCTTGATCAAGATTGTTTCTTAATGTACATTGATGATGTCAGGAACGAGTCTAGGGACTCTTTACCTATTTGTTTAGTTCGATTAAATTAGAACAATAACAGCCTTGTATCACTACTGACGTTAGCGACGACTGGTAGATGATTAGGGATAGGTGAGACCTATGATCAGACTCGTCATTCTGATTTCTTGCTCTGTTTGACGGGCTGTTCTGTGAGGCCAGCTGACATTTGTGAACCCATGCTTTACTACTCTCCATATAGAGATAATGCTTTGGTTATATGAATAACTAACTAGCATGACTGAGGGTTGAGTAGTTATTGGTAGGATGCATGTGGACTAATGTTTGGGCCAGTATACTCTCACCGGTCGCTCTTCCTTTTCAGGAGTTTGCCTGTTGAGGAACCAGTCAACTATAATTGTTGTTGGCAGGAAACCACTTCGTGTGACAGAGCGAAGGGTTCATTTCTTTACTTATCACGCCAGACTCAACCACACCAGGTACCCAATGTGATTCACCATGCGTGAAGTTTGCTTCAAGACATACAACTGCCCTGAAGGTGCACGTGTGGGAAGTGATGGTTTGTGATCGTTTTAAAATAGAAGATACTCTGTTTTTGCCAGGAACATTTCAGCATTTTGAGTAATCATGCTCAACGAAAGGAAACACCGGTCCGTCTATTATGACGGGGGTTCTGCCTAAACGCAGAAGTAACTGATCTTCAGACACTTGAATGGTTCTTTGGACAGCTCTAGGGGCAGGTCTTGAGAAGAACTACACCAGTTATTGACTGGGGGAAAGTGTAACCCGGTGGAAGGGACTATGGATTATAGTCCAACCTGAATTGCTTCCGTGAAATAGATGTCTGATTCTATTAATGTACTGTCTCAGTATGAAGATATAAACTGTGTTCGAGTAGGACTCAGTAACATTTTCAGTAGCCATATCTGATTCTACAAGTAGGGTAACGGTAAGAGACCATTGAATTGGTCAGTGACATTTGTCCATCCATGTTCCTGTGATGTGATGAAGGGACCATTGAATTGGTCAGTGACATTTGTTCATCCATGTTCCTGTGATGTTATGAAGGGACCATTGAATTGGTCAGTGACATTTGTTCATTCATGTTCCGGTGATGTGATGAAGGGACCATTGAATTGGTCTATACCATATCGGTTCTGCAGTGGGACTGTGCTAGGAGTGACAGACCATTCGATTGGTCAGTGACTAGTTAAGTTCATCGCAGTAACGAATACTTGGAGCCAAGTCCAGGAGGATTGTCTCCCAACCCGGTAGTGTTCGAGAACTGTATTACCAGTGACTCCGTGGGAGTGATATAGATGCAGTTGTTCCAGTGAAGTGTAGTCCAGCAGTGACTCGATTGTTGTGGATCCACGTTCAGGAGACGGAGTGGTCTCCAAGGTTCTAGTCATCTCACTGGAAGGAAGCCGGGTGAGTGGCGGACCGACTGGACGGGACATCTGCATCCAATCTACTTCTCAACTCGATGAAGACACCTACATCTCTAATTCTGTCTCTACTCTATCTTCTATTTGTGTAAATAGATTCTTCTATCAGGAGGTTCATTTCAGTTCTATATTCTCAAGGGTAGAATAAACTTTATGTAAGTTGACTTGCTCTTTGTATAATGATTGAGTGTGGTCTCGGACGATGCCTAAGTGTTCATTGTTCAACAGGTGTAGGTAGTTAGTGGGATTCTAGAATCTGGAGGGGCGTGTAGACGTAACTAACTAACAGGAGATCAACCACAGAGTAAAAAGGTGTATCTGCTCGTCCAACCCCTGGGGCTAGAATACACGGGAGTGCCAGAGACACCTCGGGTGTGGTTCACTCTCACTACCCAAGGTGAACCCGAAACACTCCGTTACAGAGTGGGGGCCCGTCCGGGATTATTCCAAGATCTTTGTGTGTTGTAGACCTCTCACATAGGGATAGGGACTTTGTCTTTATCCTCTACTTCAGTCTACATAAGATTCTACTACTTCTACCTATCTCCTAACTGTCTGACGGACATTTGTGTTGTGGTGATTAGTTAGTACTATTGATTATTGATTCATTGTATTGCTTCACCCACACATACTTGAGTACCCACCTATCATAGTCAACATGTCTACCCAAGAGTTAGACTTAGACAAAGTTCAGGAAACTGGACGTAAGTCTGGTCTTGAAGGAGATGCTTTGAAATCCTATGTGCAAGAGGTGGAAAGAAGTTTTCGCCAAGAGGAAAGAGAGAGGAGGAGAGCAGAAAGAGAACTGGAAGCCAGTAAAGTGGCTCTTGAGGAAAAGAGGATAGCGGCTGATACTGAAATGAAACGGCTTGAGTTGGAAGCCGAGAAAGAAAAACGTGACCATGAGTATCGAATGAAGCTACTTGAGGCACACGTGCCTGCTACAGGTGTAACTGATGGAGCTATGGGAGGAGGTGTACCTCCTGGCTCAGAGTCAGCCAGTAGACGTGACTACCAGGCTATGAAATGGCCTTTACAGCCGTTCGAACCCGAGAAGGAACGGATAGACCAATACTTAGAGAAGTATGAAGCCATGTCTATTGCAATGGGTCTAGACAAACAGAAATGGTGTTTGAAACTCTCCCAGGGACTCCGTGCCGAAGGTTATGAGGTGTATGCACGCTTACCACCGGGTTTACAGAATGATTACCCGGCATTGAAAGCGGCTCTCTTGAAGAGATTCGAGATCACAGCGCACTCATACCGACGGAAGTTTCGAACGGCGAAGCGAGAACCTGGTGAACTGTTTTCAGCATACAGTGTGAGATTGAACTCATACCTTCTTAAATGGATGGCCTTGGCCGGATTTAATGAGGAGTATGAAAGTTTGCGTGAGTTGATGGTTGTAGATCAGATGCGAATGCAAATGTCTAAACCCTTGCGAAACTTCTTAGGTGAGAATGGGGCTGAGAGATTGGATATAGTCACCAAGTTAGCCGAAAGATACGTTGAAGTCTATGGCGAGACTGGGGACACCAGTCCAACAGATCCGAGATCGAAAGATAAGGATCAAGGTAAGTCCAAGAAGACAAAGAAGAACAAAGGTTCTGATGAACCAAGTAAACAGGTAAACTCTTTAGAGAAGATCTCTAACGTCAACCAAGGTAAGAATAGCCCACCTAGTTCTCCAAAGAGGAAGTGGAGTGAACGATGGTGCAAATTCTGCAAGTCCAGCACTCACAATACGAGTGAGTGTAAGAGTAAGCCCAAGGACTTTCACTTTGCTTGTCTTGCAGAGGTTAGGGATAGACCTTGCAGGAAAGTGAAGTCGGTTGATGGGAATGTAGAAACTAGACGACCTCCAGTGGTTGAGAGAGTAGAAGTGAATGGGCGACAGGTGTTGTGCCTCTACGACACAGGATTGCAATTTTCAGCTATAATTGCATCACACCTGACAGGCCCAGAGCAACTCACCGGGGAGATGACGGAGATACAGCCAGCCAGTAGGAGTGCTGTGGCGTTACGGTGCCCGATTGCCAATGTGGAGATTCGGAGCAAGTACGTTACTGGACGCATTCAGGCGGCAGTCGTACCGGATCCTCTCTATCCCCTAATTCTTGGCCGGAAGTACGTGTTTCTGGGCGAACCAGAACACCCTAGCATCCATAAGTCTAGGCAGGTCAGAGATACAGAGGAGGAGGGTCTCGAAAAGGTAAGTCTCCGAAATACTCACCCGGATAGAATGAGTAATGCTCGGAGCAAGGATGCGACGGAGTGTCCTTGTTCGGAATGGTTGCCCAACAATGAAAACCCGTTAACTCAGGGTAAGTTCAACTCTGATAACCAGTCACCGTTAATTCAGACTGGAACAGAGAAAAGGCAGAGGGAACGTAAGTTGGTTCCTGAGAGCTTCAGAGCTAATCTGCTGCGAACGGTACATGGCAGGTCCCCAACCGGACATCTGACTGTAGGGACAACCAGTAAATGTCTATCCCGGTACTATTGGTGGCCGGGAATGACAGGCGACGTGCGCAGGTATATTAGGTCTTGTCCGGAGTGCTGTAAATGCACACCTGAGAAACGGACGAAGACGAAGATATCCTTAGAGGTTGGAGACCGAGTTCTAGTACTCCTCCCAATCGAGGGGAACGAATTCGAAATCGGGTGGCAGGGCCCATTCCTAGTGGATAAAGTGGGGCTCCACAAGCACTATGGAGTGGTGATCCTGGGAAAGTCTACTACTTTCCATTCCAGTCTCCTCATGCGCTATGAGGGGAAGCCCGATGATAAGTCCACCAGCCCAAGGGCGCAGAGATTCGCTGAAAGAACGGTTCGGGGTTCAGGTCAGGTAGCGGAAAGCCTGTCACACCATAGGAAGTCCTCTATGTATGTGCAGGTACCTTCTTCGGTTCAGCCCGGTGCTCGGGGGAACATGACCGGCCAAAGGAACACCCGCAGTGCTAGCTACACTGAGAACCGTGGTCGGAAGAGGTGGGTTGTGTCAGAACGAACACAGACCCTTGGTCCCTCAATCCGACCGACTGCAGTCCAGCTGGGTCCTCGAAAGGGGAAGCTGGAGTTGCAGAAGTCCAGTAAACTCTGGCAGGAACGATCGTTAAATCAGGTCGAGACGGGAGCTCTGGTCCGCAAGATACCGCGAGATGCCCGATCGCAGTAGCGGAGTAGGCGTTGATCACCCGTGATACTGAATAGCTTGTCACCCCACCGAATGTGGTAAAAGTATTCTATACAATATTGACGGGTTAGACTTCCTCACACGCCATCCGGTCTCTTAGAAAGAAGAACGAACGACATAGACAGCTTCTGCGTAGAAGTGGAACGACGGGGTCGATCCTCTTAAAGTGGGGGCCTATGTGACGAAACGCGTTTATCTGTCTTGGGTCGTCAAGATCCCGCACTATTTTGGCGCGTCATCGGGGACTTTCCCAGCTAAAAATAGACTGAGGGAAGCCGATGGAGGACTTATTATCTAGAATCTTCTCGAAACACCGGAATTCGAGTAACCCGTGATGTTGGGTATCGCTCTAAATTCTCGTGCAGAGAGATCTAGAAACTCTAGGCGGGGAATGACGGTTTCCCGAGAAAGTATCTTTTCTCAAGAAGCACTCGCTTCTAGTGCGCATTGAGTTGGCACGAAGCGGGAAATTGGCTAAACCAGTCATTCACTTACTTTTGTTCGAAGAGAACAGACGCAGGCCTGATGTGAGCCATTTTTGTGTTGCGTCTCACCTCAACCATGATTTGGCTGACTGTTATGGAAAGGAAGCTGAGAAGCCCTTGAACAGTTCGGAAGCTGACTGGAAGCTGAGTTCTCACCATTCAGGTAGATATTTGTTTAAAACATTTAACTTTGTACGTGTGTTCCACACGCCATTGTTCTAACCTCATTACCTATGCGGATGTCCTTGCATACTAATTAGCAAACCGATCGATAACGTAGTTGACGGTGAAGTGTGGGTTTGTTTACCGTGTGCTCGCGAATCAGCTGTTAGGAACGCCGTAATGTGATGTGGGCGATTTGGGTTCCAAATATATGTACTATATATTGCCAATCGTTGCATCTATTAGGTTGCTGTGTTAGAATAAAACCTAGTTACTTGTGCCGGATGGAAACTTAGATTATGTCAGTCAGTTGCTGAAGCCAGAAGAACGGTTAGAAAACCAGGTAAGTTGGTAGGTGGAGATTCAGACAGAATTGTGCTTAGTTACTAAGTAAAGGAAGAACTTAGTTCTGTGCCACCAGGAATGATGTAACTATTGTGTAGTAACTTAATAGTGAATTCATTGAGTGGAACAGCGGATTTCTGTGGAAAGGTAAGTGGCTTGGGTGCTATATCTATATATATATATGATGTGACAATGTGTATATATATTAGGTCATGGCATGTGATACTTCCTGGGGTAATTCCGAACGCCGAATAGATCGACGCGAGATAACACTGCGTGCCGTCGCGATGTAAATATGCGTTCTGAAATCTTGTCTGAGCTATCCTGTTTCTTTCATACTGGCGCTAGTGCGAGTGAATGCTAAGGTGCTGGAAGTATGGAAGGATGCGAGGAGGCTGTATGAGACTGGGGAAATATAGGATATGGGAGATGTGAAAGCAAGTTATGAAAGTATGTGTTGGTAGACCAAACCAATGATGAAGTTCGGTCCGGCCAAGGCTAAACCACTTGGGAGGACAGAACTGGAACAGTACCCTTGGAACATGTGGGGAACATGTATTCTCAAGAAGGCTTCTTGACTCTAAGGCAGAGTCTGATAAGAAGAGTTTGCTGTGGCGTGGGCAGGTGGTCCCACCAGCAAACAGGCTTGTGTACATATTGGATGTGATCATGTATTATTCCTATATCCCGAGGGATGGTATCTTGATCAAGATTGTTTCTTAATGTACATTGATGATGTCAGGAACGAGTCTAGGGACTCTTTACCTATTTGTTTAGTTCGATTAAATTAGAACAATAACAGCCTTGTATCACTACTGACGTTAGCGACGACTGGTAGATGATTAGGGATAGGTGAGACCTATGATCAGACTCGTCATTCTGATTTCTTGCTCTGTTTGACGGGCTGTTCTGTGAGGCCAGCTGACATTTGTGAACCCATGCTTTACTACTCTCCATATAGAGATAATGCTTTGGTTATATGAATAACTAACTAGCATGACTGAGGGTTGAGTAGTTATTGGTAGGATGCATGTGGACTAATGTTTGGGCCAGTATACTCTCACCGGTCGCTCTTCCTTTTCAGGAGTTTGCTTGTTGAGGAACCAGTCAACTATAATTGTTGTTGGCAGGAAACCACTTCGTGTGACAGAGCGAAGGGTTCATTTCTTTACTTATCACGCCAGACTCAACCACACCAGGTACCCAATGTGATTCACCATGCGTGAAGTTTGCTTCAAGACATACAACTGCCCTGAAGGTGCACGTGTGGGAAGTGATGGTTTGTGATCGTTTTAAAATAGAAGATACTCTGTTTTTGCCAGGAACATTTCAGCATTTTGAGTAATCATGCTCAACGAAAGGAAACACCGGTCCGTCTATTATGACGGGGGTTCTGCCTAAACGCAGAAGTAACTGATCTTCAGACACTTGAATGGTTCTTTGGACAGCTCTAGGGGCAGGTCTTGAGAAGAACTACACCAGTTATTGACTGGGGGAAAGTGTAACCCGGTGGAAGGGACTATGGATTATAGTCCAACCTGAATTGTTTCCGTGAAATAGATGTCTGATTCTATTAATGTACTGTCTCAGTATGAAGATATAAACTGTGTTCGAGTAGGACTCAGTAACATTTTCAGTAGCCATATCTGATTCTACAAGTAGGGTAACGGTAAGAGACCATTGAATTGGTCAGTGACATTTGTCCATCCATGTTCCTGTGATGTGATGAAGGGACCATTGAATTGGTCAGTGACATTTGTTCATCCATGTTCCTGTGATGTTATGAAGGGACCATTGAATTGGTCAGTGACATTTGTTCATTCATGTTCCGGTGATGTGATGAAGGGACCATTGAATTGGTCTATACCATATCGGTTCTGCAGTGGGACTGTGCTAGGAGTGACAGACCATTCGATTGGTCAGTGACTAGTTAAGTTCATAGCAGTAACGAATACTTGGAGCCAAGTCCAGGAGGATTGTCTCCCAACCCGGTAGTGTTCGAGAACTGTATTACCAGTGACTCCGTGGGAGTGATATAGATGCAGTTGGTCCAGTGAAGTGTAGTCCAGCAGTGACTCGATTGTTGTGGATCCACGTTCGGGAGACGGAGTGGTCTCCAAGGTTCTAGTCATCTCACTGGAAGGAAGCCGGGTGAGTGGCGGACCGACTGGACGGGACATCTGCATCCAATCTACTTCTCAACTCGATGAAGACACCTACATCTCTAATTCTGTCTCTACTCTATCTTCTATTTGTGTAAATAGATTCTTCTATCAGGAGGTTCATTTCAGTTCTATATTCTCAAGGGTAGAATAAACTTTATGTAAGTTGACTTGCTCTTTGTATAATGATTGAGTGTGGTCTCGGACGATGCCTAAGTGTTCATTGTTCAACAGGTGTAGGTAGTTAGTGGGGGTCTAGAATCTGGAGGGGCGTGTAGACGTAACTAACTAACAGGAGATCAACCACAGAGTAAAAAGGTGTATCTGCTCGTCCAACCCCTGGGGCTAGAATACACGGGAGTGCCAGAGACACCTCGGGTGTGGTTCACTCTCACTACCCAAGGTGAACCCGAAACACTCCGTTACAGTGGGTCACACTCACACACAGGAACATTCCATGTCTGGGTGGGTCACACTCACACAGGAGCATTCCATGTCTGGGTGGGTCACACTCACACACAGGAGCATTCCATGTCTGGGTGGGTCACACTCACACAGGAGCATTCCATGTCTGGGTGGGTCACACTCACACACAGGAGCATTCCATGTCTGGGTGGGTCACACTCACACACAGAAGCTGTAACAGTTATCACTTTCCTTACCTTCTTGCTGTATGATGACAGTATTTATTGTGTGCGTTGACTTTATTTTATTGTGTGCGATGACTTTATTTTATTGTGTGTGGTAACAGTGAATTTATTGTGTGTGATGACAGTACCTTGTATGTGATGACTGTACCGTGTGTGTGATGACAGTACCTTATGTGTGATGACAGTACCTTATGTGTGATGGCAGTACCTTATGTGTGATGGCAGTACATTGTGTGTGATGACAGTACATTGTGTGTGATGACAGTACCTTGTGTGTGATTACAGTGTATTGTGTGTGATGACAGTACCTTGTGTGTGATGACAGTACCTTGTGTGTGATGACAGTACCTTGTGTGTGATGACAGTACGTTGTGTGTGATGACAGTACCTTGTGTGTGATGACAGTACCTTGTGTGTGATGACAGTACCTTGTGTGTGATGACAGTGTATTTATTGTGTGTGATGACAGTATATTGTGTGTGATGACAGTACCTTGTCTGTGATGACAGTACATTGTGTGTGTGATGACAGTACCTTGTGTGTGATGACAGTACATTGTGTATGTGATGACAGTACCTTGTGTGTGATGACAGTGTGTGTAGTGAAGTAACCAGTTGTTGGTTTATTCCAGGGCAAGAAGCCATGCTTTGAGTTCCAGCAACATGGCAAATGTCACATGGGCAAGGCCTGCCAGTACAGTCACACCAGCAAGGACCGCAGCAAAAGGTCACCGCTGCCTCTCCATGTGTTCCTTGCGTCATGTCTTCTGTTGTTTCAGATGCTTTGTGTTCTTTTATTTTCTTTCACATGTTTGATGTCTTCTGTTCTTTTATTCTCTTTCACATGTTTGATGTCTTCTGTTCTTTTATTCTCTTTCACATGTTTGATGTCTTCTGTTGTTTCAGGTGATGTGTGTTGTTTTATTCTCTTTCACATGTTTGATGTCTTCTGTTGTTTCAGATGCTTTGTGTTCTTTTATTCTCTTTCACATGTTTGATGTCTGCTGTTGTTTCAGATGCTTTGTGTTCTTTTATTCTCTTTCACATGTTTGATGTCTGCTGTTGTTTCAGATGCTTTGTGTTCTTTTATTCTCTTTCACATGTTTGATGTCTTCTGTTCTTTTATTCTCTTTCACATGTTTGATGTCTTCTGTTGTTTCAGGTGATGTGTGTTGTTTTATTCTCTTTCACATGTTTGATGTCTACTGTTGTTTCAGATACTTTGTGTTCTTTTGTTCTCTTTCACATGTTTGATGTTTTATTATGTTCTTTTATTTTCTTTCACATGTTTGATGTCTTCTGTTGTTTCAGATGCTTTGTGTTCTTTTATTCTTTTTCACATGTTTGATGTTTTATTATGTTCTTTTATTATCTTTCACATGTTTGATGTTTTCTGTTGTGAATGGCTTTATGGTGTTTTATTCTCTTTCACATGTTTGATGTTTTCTGTTCTTTTATTCTCTTTCACATGTTTGATGTTTTCCATGTTACATGTTTTGTTCTCTTGCAGAAGTTTTATTTCATTCTGTTGCATGTTGATTTAGCTTTGTTTTCTATGTTTTATATGTTGAATGATACTGGCCCAGGGGTTAACGTCTGTCTCTGTAATCCCGTATATTCTCGTGAGAATCGGTAGCGGTTCACTTAAGGGTGTGTGAGTCGGCCGCTCAGAAACCAATGGCAAACTACTGAGCGTAATCTTGCCTAGTACATCAACAGCAGCTGAAAAATGCTGATGTTGACTGCAATGTCCTGTAAGAGATATGCAACCAAAAAAAAAATGAACTTTGTAGGTGAAGATGATAGATGATCACTTGATCTCTGGGTGCAGATACATGATCTGACATTGTGTTCTATAACCTGTTGGGATAGTGGACAGAATGATGTCATTGAATGTGTTATGTAACCTGTTGGGGTAGTGGACAGAGTGATGTCATTGTATGTCTTCTGTAACCTTCAGGGATGGAAACAAAAGTCCAGACAATCTTCGTTTAACCTTCAAAGGGGAGAAGGACAAAGAGAACAAGGTGCGGTCACAGGTGGTTGTACGCAAAACTGATGCAGACAGCGACGCCGAGACCGGGGACGAATCTGACAGCTTGTCTATTGATAGTAAGTACATTACTTGTTGACAGTTAGTACATTATTTCCGGGAGGTTAGCCCGGTCAACAAATGCCCGCTGAAGTCGGATGTGTCGGCCTAACAGCACAAGAATGCAGCTCTGATGTAAAGAGGCACAATGCAGTCACATCCACACACAAAAAAACTCTCCGGATGAACGCAGAAGAAGAAGAAGGACATTATTTGTTGACAGTAAGTACATTATCTTTTGACAGAAGCTAAATTAGGCGATGATATTGACTACACTATCAACAGTAACTCCATGACCTTCTCTTGCTCATCCACATTCGAATCAGATTTCTCAAGACCTATGACCTGTGACAGCATGTACCCGAGTCTTTGACTTGTGACTTGTAGATTGTTAGTGAACTGTGACCTTTGATTGTGTAATAATTGAATGATATTTGTGCAGACCTTAAACTGAAGCGCCAGGAGATACAGCGGGCACTGATAGCTCTGGAGCAGGGGGAGGAGGTGGTGGCAGAACCCAAGAAAGTGAGTATTTGTTGTACATCTGTTTGATGGTAGCAACTTTGTTTTTAATAGCATCTATTTTATGGTAGCAACTTTGTGTTTGTAGCATGTCTGACTGTAGCCACTATATATAACATCTTTTTGTCTGTAGCATATGTGTGGCTGTAGCATCTGTGTGGCTGTGGCAATGGTGTGTTTATAGCATCTGTCTGACTGTAACAACTGTATACAGCATCTGTATGACTGTAACATATCTCATATATAATGAAGACACAAGGAAGATATTCTATACTTCTCACTTACAGACACATTTTGACTTCTGCTCTACAATCTGGGACGGTTGCTCCAATTCAATCACCAAGTGACTTTACTCACTCCAGAAACGGGCTATGAGTTTAATTTATAGTAAACATGTAACTGACAATCTTAGCCTACCTTCAGTTACTATGACTCCACATATGCCTACTTTCCATATCCAATATGGCCAAACTAATTCACAAAATCTTACATCGGAATAGCCCAAAATTACCTTTGGCCATTGTTTAAATATAATGCTAGACACATTAAACGACTAAATATACACATTCCGAAGCCTAGGATCGACTTACATAAAACAAGCTTAAGGCGATGTGAGGCAGAAAAAAATGGTAAATTCTATATTATTTAATTTCTATGTTCTGATATGGTATAGGGTTTGATACCGAAGACTGCTGATCGATAAAATACTGTCAAATTGACTTTGCACTTAATGGTTGCTATGGAAACCAAGATAAACAGTGGCCATATTGGATTTCTTAAAGGAGCCCTGAAGCAGTCATTTTTTAATGTACAGGCTCTTATATATATATATATATATATATATATATATATATATATATATATATATATATATATATATATATATATATATATATATATAAATAGACCCTTTACAATTCTGACAGAAAATTGTAATGATATCTCTTGGCATTTTTGTCCCTTCATAATTTTAAAAATGTAACGACAGTTTCCATGACAATTTTTGTGGTTTTTTTTTACTGCTGCAAAAAAACTAAATCTTAATTTTTTTTTAAATGCTCTGTACATAATGTAAGTAGTACAATGAAGAATAAGTGTACCTAATGTTATTATAATCTTTCAAATAGGTTTTGAGAAAACATGATTAAAGTAAAAAAAAAAAAAAAAAACACTGGTGAAATGAGAAAAAGGGAAGAAACAAATTGTTTTCATTTTTTGAAAATACTTATGAAGTTATCTTAATGCTAAAACAAGTTACTTTACACAGGAAAACATTAGAACAATCCTGCTGCATATGCAGGACCTTCCTCCCTCTTTGTCTATCTGAATGTCACCCCCATATGGTTTGATCCTGGTAAGCTCCACAAATGTTTTGGCATCACCATCAGAAATTTTGATGTATAACAAAGCTTATGACGGGCCACAGATCATCACCACATACCCTTGCAGCATCCACCTCCATCATTCCAGCAGATCCTGTGAAAATGTTATCACAGTTTGGAAGATGTTCTTCCTTCCATGCTGCATATTCATCTGGTTTGTCTCTGGAAAGTGTCTTGCCTTTGGTTTCACACACCTGGCAATATGTGAACATAACATGGGCATCTATGCAAAGTCCTGTAAGAACATCCACTGCACAGCCAACTCCAATGTGGGATGTGTGGCCTCTAGTCAGCCAAGTGCCATCAAAGCTGACACTAATATCTAGCACATCATTGTTATGTAGAGTTATGCCTGACTGCTTAGCATGAGCCTGTCGAACATATTTTACAGTTTGCGAGAAAACAGTGTCCTCCAGATCTTTAAACTTTGAATATAGTTTATTCGCTTTGTTGTGAAATATTTTGTTGTGATGAAGACCTTGCAGGTTCATGTTTCCACAAAAATTATTGAATGTTGAATGTTGTTGCACCCATCCCACAAACTAATGTAGCATATATAGACTGGCTGTTGATGGCAAAAGATCTATCCCCATCATTACTTCTTGCAGATAGGTATCTTCCACAAACTAGTTCTTCACAACAAGAGCAGTAAACCTCTGCATGCACAGCTAATCCTTTGGCTTTCTTGCTGTCAGTTTTAAATATGACTAGTATATTTACATACTGGACAACATAACCATTTGATGATTTCATCAATTTCTGAACAATCAACTACTGACTACTGCTCTGTGTTCCAGTTTTTGGTATACGTTATCAATAGAAACATACTCCCTACTAGAGGAGGTAATATATTCATACGTGTCTCTTTTAAATTGGCTTCGGGTTTTTTTCTGCAATAAATATGTCACTTCCACAACTTTGAGAAGAACACGATGGTAGTACTGAATCATTCAGATTCACTGTCAGAAAACTTGGAGATGGCATGCACTGTTTAGCTGAGTCAGATACATAATTTTATGTAATGTTTACGACATTTTGGTAGGCTTTTCCGTGCTTACGAGCATTTGCGAGTTGTAGACTGAGATTTCTTATGTTGAGTAGATGACTGGATGTTAAATTTCTTGGAACAAGGCATTTTTCAATTTGCGTGTCAATCGGCAAGCAAAAACACAACAAAACGGCCATCTTGTAAAAAATTGGATACCCACGTGATCAGTTTCAGCCAACGGAAATTGTGCATTGCCTATGGTCACGTGTTCCATAAATGGAAGTTTCCGGAAGATTATTGATTTGAAAGAAACAGTTGTAAATAGAAGAGTTCCTAATTACACAAACTCAAAGTTTAATGAACAATTAGGGGAGATCGTGACCCTTTAAAATGGCATATGACAAATGTGGTTACCGCTTAGCCTAGACAGCGTTACTATGGTTTGAAAAACGTCAATTTCGTAACAATTTTTCAATGAGTAGACAATTTGACACCTAGGGTGGGTTAAGTAAAACAAGTACCGAATCTGATAGAAGACATGTTAAGGTGTTTAAAAATGAACTATTCCAAAAAGTGCCGAACTGACCAAAAATCGTTATTTTTTTCTGCCACACTTCGCCTTAACATACTTCACAGCTGAGCGGTGGAAGAATTTTCCACAAGAAATCAAAGACATCACCAATCCCTATACATATAATCACAAATTATTTGAACGCTGTCACAGTACGGATTACCTTCCCCCTTAATGATGATGATTATAATAATAATAATAATAACAATAATTAGTAATAATAATAATAATAATAAAACCCTAGTATAACAGCCAGTCCCCTTTTGGTAGACCAGTTTATTCCCCATAGCTAATAACAAGTGCCACACCATTCATTAATATTACTGGTTCATGTAGTATTTTTTTTTGCATTTTGCCCATGCCTTTATAATGCATATCTTTTATATTGTTGCTGTTCTTAGTTATCCTTGAATGAAGTGTGATGAAATAATGTATGAAAGAGAGTCATATAAGGGCAGTGTGTTAGACAGACCTGCGTGCCCAATTCTTAACCTTTTGAAAATAAAGTTTGTTTGTTCTGTTTATAGCATGACTATTGCATTTCTTTGACTGCAGCGACTCTAGTATTTGTGTGACTGTAGCAACTGTCTGACTGTATCAACAGTGTAACTGTAGTTTCTCTTTGGCTAGCATCTGTGTAACTAGCAACTGTCTGGCTGTAGCAAGTGTGTGTCTCTAGCAAGTGTGTGCCTCTAGCAAGTGTGTGTCTCTAGCAACTGTGTGGCTGTAGCATCTCTTCCCCTTCATCATCCTCCTGTGTTTCTGGTTGTAATGTCCAATATGTTGGGCATGTGTGGATTGTTTTACACACGTCATTGTTTGGTGTATGGACTACCTGCCACCTGTGTGTATTGTTTTACACATGTCATTGTTTGGTGTATGGACACTAACTACCTGCCACCTGTGTGGATTGTTGTACACACGTCATTGTTTGGTGTATGGACACTAACTACCTGCCACCTGTGTGTATTGTTTTACACATGTCATTGTTTGGTGTATGGACACTAACTACCTGCCACCTGTGTGGATTGTTGTACACACGTCATTGTTTGGTGTATGGACACTAACTACCTGCCACCTGTGTGGATTGTTTTACACACGTCATTGTTTGGTGTATGGACTACCTGCCACCTGTGTGTATTGTTTTACACATGTCATTGTTTGGTGTATGGACACTAACTACCTGCCACCTGTGTGGATTGTTGTACACACGTCATTGTTTGGTGTATGGACACTAACTACCTGCCACCTGTGTGGATTGTTTTACACACGTCATTGTTTGGTGTATGGACTACCTGCCACCTGTGTGGATTGTTTTACACATGTCATTGTTTGGTGTATGGACTACCTGCCACCTGTGTGGATTGTTTTACACATGTCATTGTTTGGTGTATGGACACTAACTACCTGCCACCTGTGTGTATTGTTTTACACACGTCATTGTTTGGTGTATGGACTACCTGCCACCTGTGTGTATTGTTTTACACATGTCATTGTTTGGTGTATGGACACTA
The DNA here is from genome assembly GCA_963921405.1 of Cepaea hortensis. Lineage (NCBI taxonomy): Eukaryota > Metazoa > Mollusca > Gastropoda > Stylommatophora > Helicidae > Cepaea > Cepaea hortensis. Next base: position 1,182,348 of record OY992888.1, on the reverse strand, counting down.
ACTACCTGCCACCTGTGTGTATTGTTTTACACATGTCATTGTTTGGTGTATGGACTACCTGCCACCTGTGTGTATTGTTTTACACATGTCATTGTTTGGTGTATGGACACTAACTACCTGCCACCTGTGTGGATTGTTTTACACACGTCATTGTTTGGTGTATGGACTACCTGCCACCTGTGTGTATTGTTTTACACATGTCATTGTTTGGTGTATGGACACTAACTACCTGCCACCTGTGTGGATTGTTTTACACACGTCATTGTTTGGTGTATGGACTACCTGCCACCTGTGTGTATTGTTTTACACATGTCATTGTTAGGTGTATGGACACTAACTACCTGCCACCTGTGTGGATTGTTTTACACACGTCATTGTTTGGTGTATGGACACTAACTACCTGCCACCTGTGTGTATTGTTTTACACATGTCATTGTTTGGTGTATGGACACTAACTACCTGCCACCTGTGTGTATTGTTTTACACATGTCATTGTTTGGTGTATGGACTACCTGCCACCTGTGTGTATTGTTTTACATATGTCATTGTTTGGTGTATGGACACTAACTACCTGCCACCTGTGTGGATTGTTTTACACATGTCATTGTTTGGTGTATGGACACTAACTACCTGCCACCTGTGTGGATTGTTTTACACATGTCATTGTTAGGTGTATGGACACTAACTACCTGCCACCTGTGTGTATTGTTTTACACATGTCATTGTTTGGTGTATGGACATTAACTACCTGCCACCTGTGTGTATTGTTTTACACATGTCATTGTTTGGTGTATGGACTACCTGCCACCTGTGTGTATTGTTTTACATATGTCATTGTTTGGTGTATGGACACTAACTACCTTCCACCTGTGTGGATTGTTTTACACATGTCATTGTTAGGTGTATGGACACTAACTACCTGCCACCTGTGTGTATTGTTTTACACATGTCATTGTTTGGTGTATGGACACTAACTACCTGCCACCTGTGTGTATTGTTTTACACATGTCATTGTTTGGTGTATGGACATTAACTACCTGCCACCTGTGTGTATTGTTTTACACATGTCATTGTTTGGTGTATGGACTACCTGCCACCTGTGTGTATTGTTTTACATATGTCATTGTTTGGTGTATGGACACTAACTACCTTCCACCTGTGTGGATTGTTTTACACATGTCATTGTTAGGTGTATGGACACTAACTACCTGCCACCTTGTGTGTATTGTTTTACACATGTCATTGTTTGGTGTATGGACACTAACTACCTGCCACCTGTGTGTATTGTTTTACACATGTCATTGTTAGGTGTATGGACACTAACTACCTGCCACCTGTGTGTATTGTTTTACACATGTCATTGTTAGGTGTATGGACTCTAACTACCTGCCACCTGTGTGTATTGTTTTACACATGTCATTGTTAGGTGTATGAACACTAACTACCTGCCACCTGTGTGGATTGTTTTACACATGTCATTGTTTGGTGTTTGGACACTAACTACCTGCCACCTGTGTTGTTTCGCAGTCAGACTCATCAGACCTGGACAGCAGCCCAGAGAGACCTCACAGGAAGAAGAAAGAGAAACCCAGGTGAGCCAGGCCCTGCCCTCTGTCTGTGTTCATATATTTGTACAGTGTGGATGGACTTTCCCATCTTCCCCGTCATCCTGGGGTAGTAGATTGAACACATGACTTCAGATAAATCAGAATGTTGACTGCAGCAAGATAGGGGCATACACAAGTATAAGAGGAGAAAGACATCTGTGTGAGGGATAGACAGTGAATTTGTGTTTGTTGCTTCTCCACACGATCCTGACATGGTTGGTCTGTCCCAGGTGTTGAATACAGGTAGGTGTTTAATACCAGTGACCAGCTGGGGGAGCCTGGATGTCTGTCTCAGGTGTTGAATACAGGTGTGCAGCTGGGGGAGCCTGCGTCAATGATCAGCATAACCTGACCAGATGCACATTGACAAGAGTAGGCTGAAGAGGCTGTAGTCACAGCTACATGTCAACATGAGTAAACATTGCCATGGCTACATATCAACATGAGTAAACATTGCCATGGTTACATGTCAACATGAGTAAACATTGCCATGGCTACATGTCAACATGAGTAAACATTGCCACGGCTACATGTCAACATGAGTAAACATTGCCATGGCTACATGTCAACATGAGTAAACATTGCCATGGCTACATGTCAACATGAATAAACATTGCCATGGCTACATGTCAACAAGAGTAAACATTGCCATGGCTACATGTCAACAAGAGTAAACAGTCATGGCTACATGTCAACAAGAGTAAACATTGCCATGGCTACATGTCAACATGAGTAAACATTGCCATGGCTACATGTCAACAAGAGTAAACATTGCCATGGCTACATGTCAACAAGAGTAAACAGTCATGTGTCAACATAAGTAAACATAGTCACATTGGTGACCATATGTTTCTGCTGTCATTGGTGACCAAGTGCTTCTGCTGTCATTGGTGACCAAGTGTTTCTGCTGTCATTGGTGACCATATGTTTCTGCTGTCATTGGTGACCAAGTGTTTCTACTGTCATTGGTGACCATGTGTTTCTGCTGTCATTGGTGACCATGTGTTTCTGCTGTCATTGGTGACGATGTGTTTCTGCTGTCATTGGTGACCATGTGTTTCTGCTGTCATTGGTAACCATTTGTTATTTCACATGTTATTTTAAATACTTGTCATCAGAAAGAAGGAGAAGAAGAAACATAAGAAGGAAGCCGCTGAGAAAGAACAGTTTGCAGACAAGCCCAGGGATGGAAAGAGAAGGTGAGAGTGAATGTCTGTGTGCAAAAACATTGTTCTTGAAATCTTTGCCTAATTCTGTTTCATGCTTGTGGACAGCTTCCCCTGGCTGTCACCCCACAGGTAACTGTATGTGCACTGCTGAAAGAACATCTCTCTCTCTCTCTCTCTCTCTCTCTCTCTCTCTCTCTCTCTCTCTCTCTCTCTCTCTCTCTCTCTCTCTCTCTCTCTCTCTCTCTCTCTCTCTCTCTCTCTCTCACACACACATGCACGCACAGACAGAGAGAGAGAGAGAGAACAGTTGTGGTAAATGCTACCATAGTTGTGCTAATGTTGTATAAGCTTGTTGTATGTGCACTGCTGAAAGAACATATCACATATGCGTGCGTGCGCTCGCATACATACACACACACACAAAGAGAGAGAGAGAGAGAGAGAAAGAACAGTTATGGTAAGATTGTTGTATGTGCACTGCTGAGAGAACATCACACAAACAGAGAACAATTGTGGTAAATCCCGGACCTATGATCTGCTCGCCGGTGTAGGCGTTGAACAGCACCGGAGATAATGGTGATCCCTGTGGTAGGCTAGGATATATTGTTGTTGGTTCCGAAGTCCAACTGCCACATCTAAAAACTACGTTGGAAGAGGGCTGCGGCGATCCAACTAAGGAGGAATAGACTTAGAGGCTGAAACATTAAAAAATCCAATGGTACTCTGTTGTATGCATCCTCGAGATCAACCGCCACAGCACATGTTTCAGTGTCTGAGTGGAAACCTTCATAGACATCATGGGCAAAAACTGCTGTGTTGGTCCAGGTTTCTCTGATTGGACAGTGCCTTCTGAGGGAAGGTGGAAAAAGACATTGCCTCTATAGCTGGCTTGATATTTTTCTGGCAATTGACTTCTCCAGCAGCTTGCCTATTGTATTGTGCATGGTTATTATCCGATATCACTAAATTTTTGTGTGGTCTTTGCCAGGCTTTGGCAAGGGAATCAGATAGTTGTGTAACCGCTCCTCTTTTATGCTAGCACTCCCTGTCTGCTAGTTCCTCTAACACGTCGGTACACATATTGATGTCATCATACCTTCTACCATCTGGCCCTGGTGCGCTGTGTTTTGTTCATCGAAGCACAATCCTGATCTCTTTCGCCATGTCTTTATCTGCAATGTTCTGGGCCTTTCACCTTATCTGAGGTAACTGCCTTTCATGTCTGTCTGGTTGCTCTGCTCTAGGTAGCGTTTGAAAAGGGCTTTGCCCTTATTCTTGTTAGAGCTCTGCCAGATAAAGTCAGCCCTTTGGAAGTCAGGAAAATTCTTATTCTTGACTATCCCATTCATACTTTTATGTCGTTGCAAGAACAATTTCAGTGACTTGTCTGTGCTTATTCTTTGACACAACTCTGCTCATTTTTTGCTTTCAACTACTTCAGCCAGTTTTTTGAAATAGCTATCTTTGGTGTATCTATCTTTCCAAGTGCACAATAAGACTAGGATGGGCAACTCTGTTCCTCTTGGCGTTTTGCATTTCCTTACAGCACCTCGCTTACCCATCCAGGCTTTTCCACCTCAAAATTCCACCAAGGTGGCTGCTCCCAGCTTTTTTTCCTGGCATGATGATTTCTATGCTTGTCATGCTGTATTGTACTCACCACATCTTGCCCTTTACTGTCACACTGGAAAGTATTGACCGTTGACTTGTGCTGCCTGGTTCTGCCATTCTCCACCAATATGCTGCAATGGTGGTGGTCGCTGCCATGGTGTCCTAGGACATCCCATCTACATAGTGTAGTGAGTGAAGGAGACACAATGCCAAGTCAATAACACTGTCCTCATCACCTGGACGACTTGCTGTCCTGGTGACACGGCCACTGTTGATATAAACAAGATCGATGGTTTCAAGTGCAGTCTCGAGCTCCTCCCCTATGTGTTGGAAGAAATTTTACCCCATGATCTCCTTTAGCATTGAAATTGCCACCAAAAATGACATTCCTCTCATGACATATGTCACTCAAACACCTCTGGGAATCTTCACTTGCAGTACAGACATAAACATTAACCAACAGGAATGGTAGACTGGATTGAACTCATTAACAGCCTGTATTTGTATCTCGTCACTGTCCCACCTGGACATTTCCACCTCTGAAGCTGCTATACTGTCACAAATAAGAATCGCCATTCCCAGGATCGCCTGTTGTAATACCATTTGAAGTCGGCTATATGGAGTGAATTAACACCCAGTCTCATCTCCTGAAGTGCTACAATATTGTTCTTATATGCCGGGCTTTCCAGGCACAATTCCAATATAGAATATGCATACCCTTGAGGCCCAGACAGTCGGAGTTGAGCCTGGATCATCTGGCTCCAGCCCATCTGCCCTTGGTTTGTATGTATCCGTAATGTCACACAATTCTCCCACTTTGGTTTGCCTGCACGCACACACACACACACAGACAGACAGACAGAGAGAGAGACAGAGACAGACAGACAGAGAGATAAGAGTGTTTCAAAGTCTCCCACTGGTTTATAATTAACCAGAATGCCACACAGCTCTTTGACCTTGGCTTTTACCTAATTGTCACATCATGTCAACTATACTCACTTTGGTTTCCACCTGGTCATCTCATGTCATCTTTAATATGTCATCTCCTCCCACTGTGGTCACTATCTGGTCATTTCATTATGTCATCTCCCACTGTGATCACTATCTGGTCATTTCATCATGTCACTTCCTCCCACTGTGGTCACTATCTGGTCATATCATGTCATCTCCTCCCACTGTGATTGCTGTCTGGTCATTTCATGTCATTTCCTGCCACTGTGGTCATTATCTTGTCATTTCATCATGTCACTTCCTTCCACTGTGGTCACTATCTGGTCATTTCATCATGTCATTTCCTGCCACTGTGGTCACTATCTGGTCATTTCATCATGTCACTTCCTCCCACTGTGGTCATTATCTGGTCATATCATTATGTCATCTCCTCCCACTGTGATCACTATCTGGTCATTTCATCATGTCATTTCCTGCCACTGTGGTCACTATCTGGTCATTTCATCATGTCACTTCCTCCCACTGTGGTCATTATCTGGTCATATCATTATGTCATCTCCTCCCACTGTGATCGCTGTCTGGTCATTTCATGTCATTTCCTGCCACTGTGGTCACTATCTGGTCATTTCATCATGTCACTTCCTGCCACTGTGGTCACTATCTGGTCATTTCATCATGTCATTTCCTGCCACTGTGGTCACTATCTGGTCATTTCATCATGTCATTTCCTGCCACTGTGGTCACTATCTGGTCATTTCATCATGTCATTTCCTGCCACTGTGGTCACTATCTGGTCATTTCATCATGTCACTTCCTCCCACTGTGGTCATTATCTGGTCATATCATTATGTCATCTCCTCCCACTGTGATCGCTGTCTGGTCATTTCATGTCATTTCCTGCCACTGTGGTCATTATCTGGTCATTTCATCATGTCACTTCCTCCCACTGTGGTCATTATCTGGTCATTTCATTATGTCATTTCCTGCCACTGTGGTCACTATCTGGTCATTTCATCATGTCACTTCCTCCCACTGTGGTCATTATCTGGTCATATCATTATGTCATCTCCTCCCACTGTGGTCATTATCTGGTCATATCATTATGTCATCTCCTCCCACTGTGGTCATTATCTGGTCATATCATTATGTCATCTCCTCCCACTGTGATCACTATCTGGTCATTTCATCATGTCATTTCCTGCCACTGTGGTCACTATCTGGTCATTTCATCATGTCATTTCCTGCCACTGTGGTCACTATCTGGTCATTTCATCATGTCATTTCCTGCCACTGTGGTCACTATCTGGTCATTTCATCATGTCACTTCCTCCCACTGTGGTCACTATCTGGTCATTTCATGTCATCTCCTGCCACTGTGATCACTATCTGGTCATTTAATCATATCATGTCCTACTATGATCACTATCTGGTCATTTAATCATATCATGTCCTACTATGATCACTATCTGGTCATTTAATCATATCATGTCCTACTATGATCACTATCTGGTCATTTCATTACACCATATCCCACTGTTATCATTATCTGGTGATTTCATCATGTCATCTCCTCCCACTGTGGTCACTAGCTGGTCATTTCATCATATCTTCCACTGTGTTCACTATTTGGTCTTTTCATGTCATCTGCTCACAACCTGATCACTATCTTGTCATTTCATCATGCCATCTCCTCCCACCATGCTCACTATCTGGTAATTTTATTATGTCATCTCCTCCCATTGTGATCACTGTATGGTCATTTCATCATGTCATCTCCTCCCATTGTGGTCTCTATCTGGTCATTTCATCATGTCATCTCCTCCCATTGTGGTCTCTATCTGGTCATTTCATCATGTCATCTCCTGCCACTGTGATCACTATCTGGTCATTTCATCATATCATCTCCCACTGTGATCACTATCTGGTCATTTCATCATATCATCTCCCATTGTGATCACTATCTGGTCATTTCATCATATCATCTCCCATTGTGATCACTATCTGGTCATTTCATCATATCATCTCCCATTGTGATCACTATCTGGTCATTTCATCATGTCATCTCCTGCCACTGTGGTCTCTATCTGGTCATTTCATCATGTCATCTCCTGCCACTGTGATCACTATCTGGTCATTTCATCATGTCATCTCCTGCCACTGTGGTCACTATCTGGTCATTTCATCATGTCATCTCCTGCCACTGTGGTCACTATCTGGTCATTTCATCATGTCATCTCCTGCCACTGTGGTCACTATCTGGTCATTTCATCATGTCATCTCCTGCCACTGTGGTCACTATCTGGTCATTTCATCATGTCATCTCCTGCCACTGTGGTCACTATCTGGTCATTTCATCATATCATCTCCCATTGTGATCACTATCTGGTCATTTCATCATATCTCCCACTGTGGTCACTATCTGGTCATTTCATCATATCATCTCCCACTGTGATCACTATCTGGTCATTTCATCATGTCATCTCCTGCCACTGTGATCACTATCTGGTCATTTCATCATGTCATCTCCCATTGTGATCACTATCTGGTCATTTCATCATATCTCCCACTGTGGTCACTATCTGGTCATTTCATCATATCATCTCCCACTGTGATCACTATCTGGTCATTTCATCATGTCATCTCCTGCCACTGTGATCACTATCTGGTCATTTCATCATGTCATCTCCTGCCACTGTGGTCACTATCTGGTCATTTCATCATATCATCTGCCACTGTGATCACTATCTGGTCATTTCATCATATCTCCCACTGTGGTCACTATCTGGTCATTTCATCATATCATCTCCCACTGTGATCACTATCTGGTCATTTCATCATGTCATCTCCTGCCACTGTGATCACTATCTGGTCATTTCATCATATCATCTCCCATTGTGATCACTATCTGGTCATTTCATCATGTCATCTCCTCCCATTGTGATCACTATCTGGTCATTTCATCATATCATCTCCCACTGTGATCACTATCTGGTCATTTCATCATATCATCTCCTGCCACTGTGATCACTATCTGGTCATTTCATCATGTCATCTCCTGCCACTGTGATCACTATCTGGTCATTTCATCATATCATCTGCCACTGTGATCACTATCTGGTCATTTCATCATATCATCTCCCACCATGGTCACTGTCACAAAGCGGGTTCTCTCTCTGGGTTAGTTATCATGTAGAGGACTCGCTGTGATCTGGCTCGTTATAAGGTTCACTGGAAGTTGATTATCCTGCCTATCTAGCACTCACATGCACATGACGGGACGACTGTCATACCCATACACAACTCCAATACGCTCATGTGAAGTGATCAGCTATATATATTCTACAGCTGGCCGGTAACAGATGAACATTCAGTGTACATGATAAAGATGAAGCCTTCAAGCTCACTCATACATTTGACTCAGTCGCACCGTTCCAACAAATCTACTCCTACCTGGCGTGGATGTTGGGTGACTAGCTCTATCTACCGTTAGCTGTGCTTGTGGTGTCAGAAGCGGCTACTTCAAACCCTGACCACAACTGAACTCGGATCAGGCATTGTCAGCCAATGTCCGTTGGCTGGACTCAGTTGCGCCTTTGCGATCACTCATGACGCTGAGCACAAGATACTTCAAGCCGCTCATTCTGTGATGTAGAACTGCATGTCTAAGCCTGCATCGTCGTTGTCATCCTCTCTATCTGTGTGTAAGCTAACCACATAAAGCTGGGTGTTGTAGACTACATGTGAGCTATACAAAATAAGCCACTACTTCTTGGTTGTGTGTTGGCTGGTGAACGAATGACTCAAAAATAACCGTTTGGTTGTTAATACACGCACTTGTGACGTCTCATTCGTTTCGCACAATTACTACATGGTGTCACTTTATCAAATTCTTATGATTTTATCTTCTGATGCACTTGCTCATCATTTTAACTCTTTCTGTCTGTCATCCGAGCCATGACAGTCACTATCTGGTCATTTCATAATGATGATCTCACACTGTGATCACTATCTGGTCATTTCATCATATCATCTCCCACTGTGATCATTATCTGGTCATTTCATCATATCATCTCACACTATGATCACTATCTGGTCATTTCATCATATCATCTCCCACCAAGGTCACTATCTGGTCATTTCATCATGTCATCTCCTGCCACTGTGGTCACTATCTGGTCATTTCATCATATCATCTCCCACTGTGATCACTATCTGGTCATTTCATCATATCTCCCACTGTGGTCACTATTTGGTCATTTCATCATATCATCTCCTGCCACTGTGATCACTATCTCGTCATTTCATCATATCATCTCCCACTGTGATCACGATCTGGTCATTTCATCATATTATCTCCCACTGTGGTCACTATCTGGTCATTTCATCATATCATCTCCCACTGTGATCACTATCTGGTCATTTCATCATATCATCTCCCACTGTGATCACTATCTCGTCATTTCATCATATCATCTCCCACTGTGATCACGATCTGGTCATTTCATCATATTATCTCCCACTGTGGTCACTATCTGGTCATTTCATCATATCATCTCCCACTGTGGTCACCACCTTGTCATTTCGTCATGTCATCTCCTCCCACTATGGTCACTACCTTGTCATTTCATTATGTCATCTCCCCCCACACAGACATGATGTTGATGAAGACGAGGTTGTTCCCCACAAGAAGCACAAGAAGAAGAACAAGGAGAAGAAGCATGTGGACGAGTCTCCCCCACCTCTGGCAGTCATTGAGGCACCGGCAAAACAGAAGAAGGCTTCTCAGGTCAAAGGTGGAAAGGCAGCTGCCGACCTCTACGACCCGGCATCGCCTACTTCTGTGGCTCGGCCAGGATCTCCAGATGGTGTGTATTGTGTGGGCTGTGGATGTGTGTGGGCTGTGTGTGTACTGTATTGTGTGTGTACTGTATTGTGTGGATGTGTATGTACTGTGTGAAGGTGTGTGGGCTGTGTGAAGGTGTGTGGGCTGTGAGTGTACTCTGTGAATGTGTGTGGCCTGTGTCAATGAGTGTGGATGTGTGAGTACTGTGTAGATGTGTGTGGGCTGTGAGTGTACTCTGTGGATGTGTGTGAGCTGTGAGTGTACTCTGTGGATGTGTGAATGTGTGTGGGCTATGTGGATGTGCGTGGGCTGTGTGGATGTGCGTGGGCTGTGTGGATGTGCATGGGCTGTGTGGATGTGCATTGGGTGTGAATGTGTGTACTGTGTGGATGTGTTTACTGTGTTGATGTTTGAATGGGTATTACTGTGTGGATGTGTGTGTAATGTGTGGATGTGTGTGTACTGTGGATGTGTGTGTATTCTGTGGATGTGTGTGTACTGTGTGGATGTGTGTGTACTGTGGATGTGTGTGTGTGGATGTGTGGGCTGTGTGGATGTGTGTGTGGTCTGGATGGATGTGTGTGTGCTGTGGGATTGGGTGTTTACTGCGTGAATGTGTTGGCTGAGTGAATGTGTGTGGGCTGAATGAATTTGTGTGGGCTATTTGGATGTGTGTGCGATGTGTGAATGTGTGTGGGCCATGTGAATGTGTGTGTGGGCATTGTGGATATATGTGTAATGTTTAGATGTGTTTCTACTATGTGGATGTGTGTGTACTTTGTGAATGTGTGTGAGCCGTGTGTGTACTGTGTAGATATGTGTGAACTGCGATGTTGCTTACAGGTGATGTGTGTGCACTGTGATGTTGTTTGATGTGTGTGAACTCTGATGTTGGTTGATGTGTGTGAACTGTGATGTTGGTTGATGTGTGTGTATTGTGATGTTGGTTGATGTGTGTGTATTGTGATGTTGGTTGATGTGTGTGTATTGTGATGTTGGTTGATGTGTGTGAACTGTGATGTTGGTTGATGTATGTGTATTGTGATGTTGGTTGATGTGTGTGTATTGTGATGTTGGTTGTGTGTGAACTGTGATGTTGGTTGATGTGTGTGTATTGTGATGGTGGTTGATGTGTGTGTATTGTGATGTTGGTTGATGTGTGTGAACTGTGATGTTGGTTGATGTGTGTATATTGTGATAGTGGTTGATGTGTGTGAACTGTGATGTTGGTTGATGTGTGTATATTGTGATGTTGGTTGATGTGTGTGAACTGTGATGTTGGTTGATGTGTGTGTATTTTGATGTTGGTTGATGTGTGTGTATTGTGATGTTGGTTGATGTGTGTGTATTGTGATGTTGGTTGATGTGTGTGTATTGTGATGTTGATTGATGTGTGTGTATTGTGATGTTGGTTGATGTGTGTGTATTGTGATGTTGGTTGATGTGTGTGAACTGTGATGTTTGTTGATGTGTGTGTATTGTGATGTTTGTTGATGTGTGTGTATTGTGATGTTGGTTGATGTGTGTGAACTGAGATGTTGGTTGATGTGTGTGTATTGTGATGTTGGTTGATGTGTGTGTATTGTGATGTTGGTTGATGTGTGTGTATTGTGATGTTGGTTGATGTGTGTGTATTGTGATGTTGGTTGATGTGTGTGTATTGTGATGTTGGTTGATGTGTGTGAACTGTGATGTTGGTTGATGTTTGTGTATTGTGATGTTGGTTGATGTGTGTGAACTGTGATGTTGGTTGATGTGTGTGTATTGTGATGGTGGTTGATGTGTGTGTATTGTGATGTTGGTTGATGTGTGTGTATTGTGATGGTGATTGATGTGTGTGAACTGTGATGTTGGTTGATGTGTGTGTATTGTGATGTTGGTTGATGTGTGTGAACTGTGATGTTGGTTTATGTGTGTGTATTGTGATGTTGGTTGATGTGTGTGAACTGTGATGTTGGTTGATGTGTGTGTATTGTGATGTTGGTTGATGTGTGTGAACTGTGATGTTGGTTGATGTGTGTGTATTGTGATGGTGGTTGATGTGTGTGAACTGTGATGTTGGTTGATGTGTGTGTATTGTGATGTTGGTTGATGTGTGTGAACTGTGATGTTGGTTGATGTGTGTGAACTGGGATGTTGGTTGATGTGTGTGAATTGTGATGTTGGTTGATGTGTGTGTATTGTGATTTTGGTTGATGTGTGTGTAATGTGATGTTGGTTGATGTGTGTGTATTGTGATGTTTTTTGATGTGTGTGAACTGTGATGTTGGTTGATGTGTGTGTATTGTGATGTTGGTTGATGTGTATGAACTGTAATGTTGGTTGATGTGTGTGTTGTGATGTTGGTTGATGTGTGTGTATTGTAATGTTGGTTGATGTGTGTGAACTGTAATATTGGTTGATGTGTGTGTTGTGATGTTGGTTGATGTGTGTGAACTGTGATGTTGGTTGATGTGTGTGAATTGTGATGTTGGTTGATGTGTGTGTTGTGATGTTGGTTGATGTGTGTGAACTGTGATGTTGGTTGATGTGTGTGAATTGTGATGTTGGTTGATGTGTGTGTATTGTGATGTTGGTTGATGTGTGTGTTGTGATGTTGGTCGATGTGTGTGGTGTGATGTTGGTTGATGTGTGTGTATTGTGATGTTGGTTGATGTGTGTGTATTGTGATGTTGGTTGATGTGTGTGTACTGTGTGTGTGTGGATGTGTGTGTACTGTGATGTTGCTTGCAGTGTGTTTGTGGATGTGTATGTACTGTGATGTTGCTTGCAGTGTGTTTGTGGATGTGTGTGTACTGTGATGTTGCTTGCAGTGTGTGTGTGGATGTGTGTGTATTGTGATGTTGCTTGCAGTGTGTGTGTGGATGTGTGTGTATTGTGATGTTGCTTACAGTGTGTTTGTGGATGTGTATGTACTGTGATGTTGCTTATAGTGAGTGGGTGTGTTAATGTCTGTTCCAGATCATTCCATGTCATCTTCACCCAAAGTCAAGGGCAAGAGTAAGAAGAAGAAAAAGAAGCACATGAAGTCTCAAGCTCAGGCCACCAGCGGCAAGTCCAAGAAGTTGCTGTCTCCACTGAGGAAAGTCCTCAAGAAGAAGGGACCAGATTCTGTGGACTCATCCAAGCGATCAAGGTCTCTCAGCCGAAGCACGCCACCGCGGAAACGGTCATTGTCCAGTTCCAGTGGCAGTTCTATCTCCACCAGTTCAGGCAAGTTGGGGGGGGGGGGGGGGGGGGGAATCCAAGTAAGAGGCAGGATTGGGAGGAGGGGTCCAGGCAAGGGTGGGGGGAGAGGTGGTCCAGGCAGGGTGGGGATGGGGGTATAGGCAGGGGGTTCCAACTTCACGGCAACGGGTCGTCCCCATTACGCTCCGTTCCCATTACACTCCGTTCCTGTGCCAGTGAATATCACACAAAATGCTCCCCACTGTCCAATGTGAAAAGTGGAACAGACAGGAGTCTCGGCAATCCAACAGCCCGCACAGGTACACTGTGCATAATGCCGCCACCAGAATGCCACAATACAAAAGTCCTCCACGAAAACCACAGTTCATCGTCGATGGAATCGGCAGTCACCAGAAAAACCTAATTGACCCGGGTTTTCTCATATGGCTCTGCCTCTATCCGCAGAGCGACCCGCCAAAAGCATCACATTAAGCACAAACTCTGTAGCTCCAGCGCCGACTCCCAGGTGTCTCCTGAAAAATGCACTCGTGCACCGAAAAGGCAAATCAACCAATCCAGCAACAGCCGGTAGCCATTGTTCCAAACATGCAGGTCACTGTACAAACAAAAGCGGACAGTAGAAGCATTCCACGTGAATATCACAGCTCACAGAGTCACGCCACGCACTCACTCAGTAGCAGGGCAACGGGACCATATACTACCAGTCCAACATGAGGAAAATGCGAAATGCAAACCGCAGCCATAAAGATAAATACTACAGAGGCTGTAACGATTCAATGCCCTTCCTCCATGCTGGGGACCAGAAGTTTGCAGGCAGGGGGGAGGGTGAGGAGAGGGTGTCCAGACAGGGTGGGGCGGGGAGTTCCAGGCAAGTGGTAAGGTGGGGGGAGAGGGTCCAGGCAAGGTGAGGAGGGTCCAGGAAAGTGGCAAGGTGGGGGGTGGAGGGGATTGTCAGTCTGCACACATTACAATAACTTCTCATGTTGCTGGATGATTGACAGTCTGCACACATTACAATAACTTCTCATGTTGCTCGATGATTGACAGCACACATTACAATAACTTCTCATGTTGCTGGATGTCTGACATTTAGTCTGCACACACTACAATAACTTCTCATGTTGCTGGACGTCTGACAGTCTGCACACACTACAATAACTTCTCCTGGTGCTGGGTGATTGGCAGTCTGCACACATTACAATAACTTCTCATGTTGCTGGATGTCTGACAGTCTGCACACATTACAATAACTTCTCATGTTGCTGGATGTCTGACAGTCTGCACACATTACAATAACTTCTCATGTTGCTGGATGTCTGACAGTCTGCACACACTACAATAACTTTTCCTGGTGCTGGATGTCTGACAGTCTGCACACATTACAATAACTTCTCATGTTGCTTGATGACTGACAGTCTGCACACATTACAATAACTTCTCATGTTGCTTGATGTCTGACAGTCTGCACACATTAAAATAACTTCTCATGTCTGACAGTCTGCACACACTACAATAACTTCTCATGTTGCTGGATGATTGACAGTCTGCACACATTACAATAACTTCTCATGTTGCTGGATGTCTGACAGTCTGCACACACTACAATAACTTTTCCTGGTGCTGGATGTCTGACAGTCTGCACACATTACAATAACTTCTCATGTTGCTGGATGTCTGACAGTCTGCACACATTACAATAACTTCTCATGTTGCTTGATGTCTGACAGTCTGCACACATTAAAATAACTTCTCATGTCTGACAGTCTGCACACACTACAATAACTTCTCGTGGTGCTGGATGATTGACAGTCTGCACACATTACAATAACTTCTCATGTCTGACAGTCTGCACACATTACAATAACATCTCATATTGCTGGATGATTGACAGTCTGCACACACTACAATAACTTCTCATGTTGCTTGATGACTGACAGTCTGCACACACTACAATAACTTCTCCTGGTGCTGGATGATTGACAGTCTGCACACATTACAATAACTTCTTATGTTGCTGGATGATTGACAGTCTGCACACATTACAATAACTTCTCATGTAGCTGGATGATTGACAGTCTGCACACACTACAATAACTTCTCATGTTGCTGGATGATTGACAGTCTGCACACACTACAATAACTTCTGTTGCTGGATGATTGACAGTCTGCACACATTACAATAACTTCTCAAGTTGCTGGATGATTGACAGCCTGCACACACTACAATAACTTCTCACGTTGCTGGATGATTGACAGTCTGCACACACTACAATAACTTCTCATGTTGCTGGATGTCTGACAGTCTGCACACACTACAATAACTTCTCATGTTGCTAGATGATTGACAGTCTGCACACACTACAATAACTTCTGTTGCTGGATGATTAACAGTCTGCACACATTACAATAACTTCTCGTGGTGCTGGATGTCTGACAGTCTGCACACATTACAATAACTTCTCATGTTGCTGGATGTCTGACAGTCTGCACACACTACAATAACTTTTCCTGGTGCTGGATGATTAACAGTCTGCACACACTACAATAACCTCTTATGTTGCTGGATGATTGACAGTCTGCACACATTACAATAACTTCTCCTGGTGCTGGATGTCTGACAGTCTGCACACACTACGATAACTTCTCCTGGTGCTGGATGATTGACATTCTGCATACATTACAATAACTTCTCATGTTGCTGGATGATTGACAGTCTGCACACACTACAATAACTTCTCATGTTGCTGGATGATTGACAGTCTGCACACACTACAATAACTTCTCATGTTGCTGGGTGTCTGACAGTCTGCACACATTACAGTAACTTCTCATGCTGCTGGATGTCTGACGGTCTGCACACATTACAATAACTTCTCATGTTGCTGGATGTCTGACAGTCTGCACACACTACAATAACTTCTCATGTTGCTGGATGATTGACAGTCTGCACACACTACAATAACTTCTCATGTTGCTGGATGATTGACAGTCTGCACACATTACAATAACTTCTCCTGGTGCTGGATGTCTGACAGTCTGTCTGCACACACTACGATAACTTCTCCTGGTGCTGGATGATTGACAGTCTGCACACATTACAATAACTTCTCATGTCTGACAGTCTGCACACACTACAATAACTTCTCTTGGTGCTGGATGTCTGACAGTCTGCACACATTACAATAACTTCTTATGTTGCTGGATGATTGACAGTCTGCACACATTACAATAACTTCTGGTGCTGGATGTCTGACAGTCTGCACACACTACAATAATTTCTCCTGGTGCTGGATGATTGACAGTCTGCACACACTACAATAACTTCTCATGTTGCTGGATGTCTGACAGTCTGCACACATTACAATAACTTCTCATATTGCTGGATGATTGACAGTCTGCACACATTACAATAACTTCTCATGTCTGACAGTCTGCACACATTACAATAACTTCTCATATTGCTGGATGATTGACAGTCTGCACACACTACAATAACTTCTCATGTTGCTGGATGATTGACAGTCTGCACACATTACACTAACTTCTCATATTGCTGGATGATTGACAGTCTGCACACATTACAATAACTTCTCATGTCTGACAGTCTGCACACATTACAATAACTTCTCATATTGCTGGATGATTGACAGTCTGCACACACTACAATAACTTTTCATGTTGCTGGACGATTGACAGTCTGCACACATTACAATAACTTCTCATATTGCTGGATGATTGACAGTCTGCACACATTACAATAACTTCTCATATTGCTGGATGATTGACAGTCTGCACACATTACAATAACTTCTCATGTCTGACAGTCTGCACACATTACAATATCTTCTCATATTGCTGGATGTCTGACAGTCTGCACACATTACAATAACTTCTCATGTAGCTGGATGATTGACAATCTGCACACATTACAATAACTTCTCATATTGCTGAATGATTGACAGTCTGCACACATTACAATAACTTCTCATGTTGCTTGATGACTGACAGTCTGCACACATTACAATAACTTCTCATGTTGCTTGATGACTGACAGTCTGCACACATTACAATAACTTCTCATGTAGCTGGATGATTGACAGTCTACATACACTACAATAACTTCTCATATTGCTGGATGATTGACAGTCTGCACACATTACAATAACTTCTCATGTTGCTGGATGTCTGACAGTCTGCACACACTACAATAACTTTTCCTGGTGCTGGATGTCTGACAGTCTGCACACATTACAATAACTTCTCATGTTGCTGGATGTCTGACAGTCTGCACACATTACAATAACTTCTCATGTTGCTTGATGTCTGACAGTCTGCACACATTAAAATAACTTCTCATGTCTGACAGTCTGCACACACTACAATAACTTCTCGTGGTGCTGGATGATTGACAGTCTGCACACATTACAATAACTTCTCATGTCTGACAGTCTGCACACATTACAATAACATCTCATATTGCTGGATGATTGACAGTCTGCACACACTACAATAACTTCTCATGTTGCTTGATGACTGACAGTCTGCACACACTACAATAACTTCTCCTGGTGCTGGATGATTGACAGTCTGCACACATTACAATAACTTCTTATGTTGCTGGATGATTGACAGTCTGCACACATTACAATAACTTCTCATGTAGCTGGATGATTGACAGTCTGCACACACTACAATAACTTCTCATGTTGCTGGATGATTGACAGTCTGCACACACTACAATAACTTCTGTTGCTGGATGATTGACAGTCTGCACACATTACAATAACTTCTCAAGTTGCTGGATGATTGACAGCCTGCACACACTACAATAACTTCTCACGTTGCTGGATGTTTGACAGTCTGCACACACTACAATAACTTCTCATGTTGCTGGATGTCTGACAGTCTGCACACACTACAATAACTTCTCATGTTGCTAGATGATTGACAGTCTGCACACACTACAATAACTTCTGTTGCTGGATGATTAACAGTCTGCACACATTACAATAACTTCTCGTGGTGCTGGATGTCTGACAGTCTGCACACATTACAATAACTTCTCATGTTGCTGGATGTCTGACAGTCTGCACACACTACAATAACTTTTCCTGGTGCTGGATGATTAACAGTCTGCACACACTACAATAACCTCTTATGTTGCTGGATGATTGACAGTCTGCACACATTACAATAACTTCTCCTGGTGCTGGATGTCTGACAGTCTGCACACACTACGATAACTTCTCCTGGTGCTGGATGATTGACATTCTGCATACATTACAATAACTTCTCATGTTGCTGGATGATTGACAGTCTGCACACACTACAATAACTTCTCATGTTGCTGGATGATTGACAGTCTGCACACACTACAATAACTTCTCATGTTGCTGGATGATTGACAGTCTGCACACACTACAATAACTTCTCATGTTGCTGGGTGTCTGACAGTCTGCACACATTACAGTAACTTCTCATGTTGCTGGATGTCTGACGGTCTGCACACATTACAATAACTTCTCATGTTGCTGGATGTCTGACAGTCTGCACACACTACAATAACTTCTCATGTTGCTGGATGATTGACAGTCTGCACACACTACA
Source organism: Cepaea hortensis (assembly GCA_963921405.1). NCBI lineage: Eukaryota > Metazoa > Mollusca > Gastropoda > Stylommatophora > Helicidae > Cepaea > Cepaea hortensis. The sequence continues at coordinate 1,163,371 of OY992888.1, read as the reverse complement.
ATAACTTCTCATGTTGCTGGATGATTGACAGTCTGCACACATTACAATAACTTCTCCTGGTGCTGGATGTCTGACAGTCTGTCTGCACACACTACGATAACTTCTCCTGGTGCTGGATGATTGACAGTCTGCACACATTACAATAACTTCTCATGTCTGACAGTCTGCACACACTACAATAACTTCTCTTGGTGCTGGATGTCTGACAGTCTGCACACATTACAATAACTTCTTATGTTGCTGGATGATTGACAGTCTGCACACATTACAATAACTTCTCCTGGTGCTGGATGTCTGACAGTCTGCACACACTACAATAATTTCTCCTGGTGCTGGATGATTGACAGTCTGCACACACTACAATAACTTCTCATGTTGCTGGATGTCTGACAGTCTGCACACATTACAATAACTTCTCATATTGCTGGATGATTGACAGTCTGCACACATTACAATAACTTCTCATGTCTGACAGTCTGCACACATTACAATAACTTCTCATATTGCTGGATGATTGACAGTCTGCACACACTACAATAACTTCTCATGTTGCTGGATGATTGACAGTCTGCACACATTACACTAACTTCTCATATTGCTGGATGATTGACAGTCTGCACACATTACAATAACTTCTCATGTCTGACAGTCTGCACACATTACAATAACTTCTCATATTGCTGGATGATTGACAGTCTGCACACACTACAATAACTTTTCATGTTGCTGGACGATTGACAGTCTGCACACATTACAATAACTTCTCATGTCTGACAGTCTGCACACATTACAATATCTTCTCATATTGCTGGATGTCTGACAGTCTGCACACATTACAATAACTTCTCATGTAGCTGGATGATTGACAATCTGCACACATTACAATAACTTCTCATATTGCTGAATGATTGACAGTCTGCACACATTACAATAACTTCTCATGTTGCTTGATGACTGACAGTCTGCACACATTACAATAACTTCTCATGTTGCTTGATGACTGACAGTCTGCACACATTACAATAACTTCTCATGTAGCTGGATGATTGACAGTCTACATACACTACAATAACTTCTCATATTGCTGGATGATTGACAGTCTGCACACACTACAATAACTTCTCATATTGCTGGATGATTGACAGTCTGCACACACTACAATAACTTCTCATATTGCTGGATGATTGACAGTCTGCACACACTACAATAACTTCTCATTTTGCTGGATGATTGACAGTCTGCACACACTACAATAACTTCTCATATTGCTGGATGATTGACAGTCTGCACACACTACAATAACTTCTCATGTTGCTGGATGATTGACAGTCTACACACATTACAGTAACTTCTCATGTTGCTGGATGTCTGACAGTCTGCACACATTACAATAACTTCTCATATTGCTGGATGTCTGACAGCACACATTACAATAACTTCTCATGTTGCTGGATGTCTGACATTTAGTCTGCACACACTACAATAACTTCTCCTGGTGCTGGATGTCTGACAGTCTGCACACATTGCAATAACTTCTCATGATGCTGGATGTCTGACAGTCTGCACACACTACAATAAATTCTCATGATGCTGGATGTCTGACAGTCTGCACACATTACAATAACTTCTCCTGGTGCTAGATGTCTGACAGTCTGCACACATTACAATAACTTCTCATGATGCTGGATGTCTGACAGTCTGCACACACTACAATAACTTCTCATGTTGCTGGATGTCTGACAGTCTGCACACACTACAATAACTTCTCGTGGTGCTGGATTATTGACAGTCTGCACACATTACAATAACTTCTCATGTTGCTGGATGTATGACAGTCTGCACACATTACAATAACTTCTCATGTTGCTGGATGTCTGACAGTCTGCACACATTACAATAACTTCTCATGTTGCTGGATGTCTGACAGTCTGCACACATTACAATAACTTCTCATGTTGCTGGATGTCTGACAGTCTGCACACATTACAATAACTTCTCATGTTGCTGGATGTCTGACAGTCTGCACACACTACAATAACTTTTCTTGGTGCTGGATGTCTGACAGTCTGCACACATTACAATAACTTCTCATGTTGCTGGATGTCTGACAGTCTGCACACATTACAATAACTTCTCATGTTGCTTGATGTCTGACAGTCTGCACACATTAAAATAACTTCTCATGTCTGACAGTCTGCACACACTACAATAACTTCTCATGTCTGACAGTCTGCACACATTACAATAACATCTCATATTGCTGGATGATTGACAGTCTGCACACACTACAATAACTTCTCATGTTGCTTGATGACTGACAGTCTGCACACACTACAATAACTTCTCCTGGTGCTGGATTATTGACAGTCTGCACACATTACAATAACTTCTTATGTTGCTGGATGATTGACAGTCTGCACACATTACAATAACTTCTCATGTTGCTGGATGATTGACAGTCTGCACACATTACAATAACTTCTCATGTAGCTGGATGATTGACAGTCTGCACACACTACAATAACTTCTCATGGTGCTGGATGATTGACAGTCTGCACACACTACAATAACTTCTGTTGCTGGATGATTGACAGTCTGCACACATTACAATAACTTCTCATGTTGCTGGATGATTGACAGCCTGCACACACTACGATAACTTCTCCTGGTGCTGGATGATTGACAGTCTGCACACATTACAATAACTTCTCATGTCTTACAGTCTGCACACACTACAATAACTTCTCTTGGTGCTGGATGTCTGACAGTCTGCACACATTACAATAACTTCTTATGTTGCTGGATGATTGACAGTCTGCACACATTACAATAACTTCTCCTGGTGCTGGATGTCTGACAGTCTGCACACACTACAATAATTTCTCCTGGTGCTGGATGATTGACAGTCTGCACACACTACAATAACTTCTCATGTTGCTGGATGTCTGACAGTCTGCACACATTACAATAACTTCTCATATTGCTGGATGGATGACAGTCTGCACACATTACAATAACTTCTCATGTCTGACAGTCTGCACACATTACAATAACTTCTCATATTGCTGGATGATTGACAGTCTGCACACACTACAATAACTTCTCATGTTGCTGGATGATTGACAGTCTGCACACATTACACTAACTTCTCATATTGCTGGATGATTGACAGTCTGCACACATTACAATAACTTCTCATGTCTGACAGTCTGCACACATTACAATAACTTCTCATATTGCTGGATGATTGACAGTCTGCACACACTACAATAACTTTTCATGTTGCTGGACGATTGACAGTCTGCACACATTACAATAACTTCTCATGTCTGACAGTCTGCACACATTACAATAACTTCTCATGTTGCTGGATGTCTGACAGTCTGCACACACTACAATAACTTCTCATGTTGCTGGATGTCTGACAGTCTGCACACATTACAATAACTTCTCATGTAGCTGGATGATTGACAATCTGCACACATTACAATAACTTCTCATGTTGCTTGATGACTGACAGTCTGCACACATTACAATAACTTCTCATGTTGCTTGATGACTGACAGTCTGCACACATTACAATAACTTCTAATGTTGCTGGATGTCTGACAGTCTGCACACACTACAATAACTTCTCATGTTGCTGGATGATTGACAGTCTGCACACACTACAATAACTTCTCATATTGCTGGATGATTGACAGTCTGCACACACTACAATAACTTCTCCTGGTGCTGGATGTCTGACAGTCTGCACACACTACGATAACTTCTCCTGGTGCTGGATGATTGACAGTCTGCACACACTACAATAACTTCTCATATTGCTGGATGATTGACAGTCTGCACACACTACAATAACTTCTCTTGGTGCTGGATGATTGACAGTCTGCACACATTACAGTAACTTCTCATGTTGCTGGATGTCTGACAGTCTGCACACATTACAATAACTTCTCATATTGCTGGATGTCTGACAGCACACATTACAATAACTTCTCATGTTGCTGGATGTCTGACATTTAGTCTGCACACACTACAATAACTTCTCCTGGTGCTGGATGTCTGACAGTCTGCACACATTGCAATAACTTCTCATGATGCTGGATGTCTGACAGTCTGCACACACTACAATAAATTCTCATGATGCTGGATGTCTGACAGTCTGCACACACTACAATAATTTCTCCTGGTGCTGGATGATTGACAGTCTGCACACACTACAATAACTTCTCATGTTGCTGGATGTCTGACAGTCTGCACACATTACAATAACTTCTCATATTGCTGGATGATTGACAGTCTGCACACATTACAATAACTTCTCATGTCTGACAGTCTGCACACATTACAATAACTTCTCATATTGCTGGATGATTGACAGTCTGCACACACTACAATAACTTCTCATGTTGCTGGATGATTGACAGTCTGCACACATTACACTAACTTCTCATATTGCTGGATGATTGACAGTCTGCACACATTACAATAACTTCTCATGTCTGACAGTCTGCACACATTACAATAACTTCTCATATTGCTGGATGATTGAGTCTGCACACACTACAATAACGTTTCATGTTGCTGGACGATTGACAGTCTGCACACATTACAATAACTTCTCATGTCTGACAGTCTGCACACATTACAATAACTTCTCATATTGCTGGATGTCTGACAGTCTGCACACATTACAATAACTTCTCATGTAGCTGGATGATTGACAGTCTGCACACATTACAATAACTTCTCATATTGCTGGATGATTGACAGTCTGCACACATTACAATAACTTCTCATGTTGCTTGATGACTGACAGTCTGCACACATTACAATAACTTCTCATGTTGCTTGATGACTGACAGTCTGCACACATTACAATAACTTCTCATATTGCTGGATGATTGACAGTCTGCACACACTACAATAACTTCTCATATTGCTGGATGATTGACATTCTGCACACACTACAATAACTTCTCATATTGCTGGATGATTGACAGTCTGCACACACTACAATAACTTCTCATATTGCTGGATGATTGACAGTCTGCACACATTACAATAACTTCTCATGTTGCTTGATGACTGACAGTCTGCACACATTACAATAACTTCTCATATTGCTGGATGTCTGACAGTCTGCACACATGACAATAACTTCTCATATTGCTGGATATCTGACAGTCTGCACACATTACAATAACTTCTCATGTAGCTGGATGATTGACAGTCTGCACACATTACAATAACATCTCATGTTGCTGGATGTCTGACAGTCTGCACACATTACAATAACTTCTCATGTTGCTGGATGTCTGACAGTCTGCACACATTACAATAACTTCTCATATTGCTGGTGTCACCGACCGTTAGGGTGTTTCTATTAAATAGACAGAAATCCCTATCCAAGAGTTTGCCGACAGTCTCTAGAAATTATGGCTCGTTACAAGAATGTCTAAAGGGATGGTCCCGATAGAAGAGACTGGGATTCACTTGGTAGACAAAGGCAGAAGGTGAAGAACACTCGTGTATGTAGGAAGACCTAACACGAATGCCTAGTTTATCTGTCGGTGATCCTTCGTCATTTGATGAAGCCCCCTGTTTTAAATACTTTCACGCACTCACGCGCACGCCTTGCGTTCAAATGATCACGAAGGGAGCACGTGGGTACAAGTATAAAACAATAATACTCTTTAATAGTAAAAGAGATAATGAAAATTGTCGTTCAAGTGGTGAACTATGACAGTCACAATTATGTTACAGGTACAAAAATAAAATAGTTTTCTGATGCTTAGACAGATAGCATATCATCATTCACACCATCCAGACAGTGACACACTCAGAACACATGTAGACACAGAGTCACCTGAGACAATCTGATCTCTGTTAGGAATAGTGCTGGCTTTCGGTTGTATTATGTCTTGGAGTCGACCCTGGCATTCGACAGGTGTACGATGCTCCTCCGGATTCCAGGTTCCGTCTCCACTAGTTGGTGGCTCAAAGTTTCGGTAACCGGACCAGTTAGGTGTCAGCAGTATCAGCAGCGAGGCTCCTTAAATCAAACAAACAGTTGCAGACTCCTTAGTGTCTTGAGAATAACAATGTGTCTGAGTGTTGGTGTTGTGTGTCTGTTGTGTATGTGTCAGATGCAGAACAGGAATAAAACAATTCCTCTCTGCTATTCTGTATCAAAAGCAAAGGCCAATAGTTCTTATCAGCTTGGCTATACCTTGTATGACATGATGATACAAGGTGAAAAAGGGTCCAGAAGTGGACACATTCTAAGACCACATGGTCCATTGGAGTAGAACATGTAGACAAATCTTTGTTTGAAAAAAGCATTACAAAATGTACATGGTTGTAAAACTTGAAGTGACTCATATGCAATAATTACTGGTGTATTTCTTAACACCATGGTGAGGAAGTCCTGGGCAGCCAGGATGTTTCCCTGGATAGCTAAGGAAAGGCCAACAATAATTCAACCTAATCCCACATCAATCATTAGGCATAAAGCAATCAAGTGTCGCCACGAAGTCGTGAGGTATACCCCACAGAATATACGAGCTAAAAGATCAGAAGAAGGCCAGCAGGCAAGCAAGGGGGCTGAGATATTCCAGGCATTGGGCTTTAGGATGTCTCAGTTATCCCTTGTTGAGTTATTTACTCCCCAAATTCTGATTCCTCACCACATGGTATTTGCTTTGAACTTATGACCGTCAGTGTCATGTAGTTCGGCATGGCGGTGAATCAGGGGTAAGCAAATTTATGTTTGAATATAAATCGCCTAGTAATATTGCTGGCATGTGAGAATCATGTTCCACATGTCTCTTCTACTTCTGCCCACATGGCAAAATCATGTTATCATATTTTCAACAAAATATACATGTAAATACATTCACAAAATGCATATGAAAATAATCAGTAAGGTTCATACATTATATCTATATATATTTTTATCTATAAATATATCTAGGCCTCACATGTTTTCTCTCAATGTCTCCCCTTTCAACTACCACGTTTCATAAATATACATGGTCGGGAAAGTTTTGGGTTTTCCCAATATCAGAATATAAATGTGTACACACTTCTTACTATAATCATAATTATTATGTTACTACACTCACCCCCAGTCTTATTGCAGCACTTAAGATAGGTTTTGGTATAATCTACCAAGGATGCAATTGGATATGGCAGCTCACTTAATATAAGGTCTGCTTAGCACAGCCGCTATGGTCGTTGTGAACCGGACGGAAGTTGTTAGTCACAATTTCCGGTGCCGCAGTACTAATAGCATATCGCCGTATTCCCGTTGCTAGGGAGTGACGGACCTATATCCCCAGTCATTAGACTTGATATTAATAAGGGTTGAAGACAGGGGATTTCCCTTGTGACATCATTTGATGATGACGTGGAAATGTGCTGTCCCCAATAGTACAGTGTGTAGTTTTAGTGCAGCAAATGTCTGCATCCCAATATGATGTCATTATTAGTAATTTAGCTGCCTACTGAATCAAGAATGTAAATAGTAATTCCACTAATGCAGTAGTGGTGGTGTTTGCATAGTGATCTAGACTCATCCCGTCACAGCTGGATGTCTGACAGTCTGCACACATTACAATAACTTCTCATATTGCTGGATGTCTGACAGTCTGCACACATTACAATAACTTCTCATATTGCTTGATGACTGACAGTCTGCACACACTACAATAACTTCTCATGTTGCTTGATGACTGACAGTCTGCACACACTACAATAACTTCTCATGTTGCTGGGTGATTGACAGTCTGCACACATTACAATAACATCTCATATTGCTTGATGTCTGACAGTCTGCACACATTACAATAACTTCTCATGTTGCTGGATATCTGACAGTCTGCACACATTACAATAACTTCTCATGTAGCTGGATGATTGACAGTCTGCACACATTACAATAACTTCTCATGTTGCTTGATGACTGACAGTCTGCACACATTACAATAACATCTCATATTGCTGGATGATTGACAGTCTGCACACATTACAATAACATCTCATATTGCTGGATGATTGACAGTCTGCACACACTACAATAACTTCTCATGTTGCTTGATGACTGACAGTCAGAAAAAGGAAACCTGTGCCAGGCGGTGGCCGGGGCCGAGCTCGTAACAAGTCCAAGTCCCCCCTGGAGATCAAGAAGAAAGGTCACGGTACTCGACCATCTACATCATCTTCATCTTCATCGTCGTCTTCCTCGTCAGTGTCTTCAGATGCAGACAAAGGTCATAAACGGATGAAACGAGTGTCCCAAGTACATGCCAAAAGTGGGTCACAGACCACAAAAGGACATTCTCCACCAGCCACAGCCGTGCGCAAAGACAGAGGTTGGAAGAGGAAGAGGGGAGCTAGTGTAGGTAAGTACCCCAGTTCGATATCTTGATGGAGACATAGTGTAGACAACAGAGAATAAAACTTGATGGAGACATGATAGTGCAGACAACAGAGAATAAAACTTGATGGAGACATGACAGTGTAGACAACAGAATAAAACTTGATGGAGACATGATAGTGTAGACAACAGAATAAAACTTGATGGAGACATGACAGTGTAGACAAAAGAGATTGTAAAACTTGATGAAGACATGATAGTGTAGACAACAGAGAATAAAACTTGATGGAGACATGATAGTGTAGACAACAGAATAAAACTTGATGGAGACATGATAGTGTAGACAACAGAGAGAATAAAACTTGATGGAGACATGATAGTGTAGACAACAGAATAAAACTTGATGGAGACATGATAGTGTAGACAACAGAATAAAACTTGATGGAGACATGATAGTGTAGACAACAGAATAAAACTTGATGGAGACATGATAGTATAGACAATAGAATAAAATTTGATGGGGACATGATAGTGTAGACAATAGAATAAAACTTGTTGGAGGCATAGTGTAGACAACAGAGAGAATAAAACTTAATGGGGACATGATAGTGTAGACAACAGATAGTAAAATTTAATGGAGACATAATAGTGTAGACAACAGAGAGAATAAAACTTGATGGAGACAGTATAAACAGTAGAATAAAACTTGATGGAGACATAGTGTAGACAACAGAGACAGTAAAATTTGATGGAGGCATGATATTGTAGACAAAAGAGTGAGTAAAACTTGATGGAAACATAATAGTGTAGACAACAGAGAGAATAAAACTTGATGGAGACATGATAGTGTAGACAACAGAGAGAATAAAACTTGATGGAGACATAGTGTACACATGACATGTGGACATGATAGTGTAGACTACAGAGAGAATAAAACTTGATGGAGACATGATAGTGTAGACAACATAATAAAACTTGATGGAGACATAATAGTGTAGACAACAGAGAGAATAAATATTGATTATGTGGTTGTTTCGGGATTTGAATAAAAATTGATGGAGACATGATAGTGTAGACAGCAGAGAGAATAAAACTTGATGGAGGCATGATAGTGTAGACAACAGAGAGAATAAAACTTGATGGAGGCATAATAGTGTAGACAACATAATAAAACTTGATGGAGACATGATAGTGTAGACAACAGAGAGAATAAAAATTGATGGAGGCATAATAGTGTAGGCAACAGAATAAAACTTGATGGAGACATTATAGTGTAGACAACAGAGAGAATAAAACTTGATGGAGGCATGATAGTGTAGACAGCATAATAAAACTTGATGGAGACATGATAGTGTAGACAACAGAGAGAATAAAAATTGATGGAGACATGATAGTGTGGACAACAGAGAGAATAAAACTTGATGGAGGCATAATAGTGTAGGCAACAGAATAAAACTTGATGGAGGCATAATAGTGTAGGCAACAGAGAGAATAAAACTTGATGGAGACATAATAGTGTAGACAACAGAATAAAACTTGATGGAGACATGATAGTGTAGACAACAGAATAAAACTTGATGGAGGCATGATAGTGTAGACAAGAGAGAGAATAATACTTGATGGAGACATGATAGTGTAGGCAACAGAGAGTAAAACTTGATGTAGACATAATAGTGTAGGCAACAGAGAGAATACAATTTAGAGAAAAAGCTATGATGGTGCAGACAGTAAATAGAATATTCTTGTGTGCCATGGATATTGTTCCATTCTATGGTTGTAATTACCCAATGTGTGTTGGTACTGCCCTCTGTCTGTCTGTGTTGTGTGCCATGGATATTGTTCCATTCTATGGTTGTAATTACCCAATGTGTGTTGGTACTGCCCTCTGTCTGTCTGTGTTGTGTGCCATGGATATTGTTCCATTCTATGGTTGTAATTACCCAATGTGTGTTGGTGCTGCCCTCTTGTCTGTGTGTGTGTGTTGTGTGCCATGGATATTGTTCCATTCTATGGTTGTAATTACCCAATGTGTGTTGGTACTGTCCTCTGTCTGTCTGTGTTGTGTGCCATGGATATTGTTCCATTCTATGGTTGTAATTACCCAATGTGTGTTGGTACTGCCCTCTGTATGTGTTGTGTGCCATGGATATTGTTCCATTCTATGGTTGTAATTACCCAATATGTGTTGGTGCTGCCCTCTGTGTGTGTTGTGTGCCATGGATATTGTTCCATTCTATGGTTGTAATTACCCAATGTGTGTTGGTACTCCCCTCTGTCTGTCTGTGTTGTGTGCCATGGATATTGTTCCATTCTATGGTTGTAATTACCCAATGTGTGTTGGTACTGCCCTCTGTATGTGTTGTGTGCCATGGATATTGTTCCATTCTATGGTTGTAATTACCCAATGTGTGTTGGTGCTGCCCTCTTGTCTGTGTGTGTGTGTGTTGTGTGCCATGGATATTGTTCCATTCTATGGTTGTAATTACCCAATGTATGTTGGTGCTGTCCTCTGTCTGTGTTGTGTGCCATGGATATTGTTCCATTCTATGGTTGTAATTACCCAATGTGTGTTGGTGCTGCCCTCTGTGTGTGTTGTGTACCATGGATATTGTTCCATTCTATGGTTGTAATTACACAATGTGTGTTGGTGCTGCCCTCTGTGTGTGTTGTGTGCCATGGATATTGTTCCATTCTATGGTTGTAATTACCCAATGTGTGTTGGTGCTGCCCTCTGTCTGTGTGTGTTGTGTGCCATGGATATTATTCCATTCTATGGTTGTAATTACCCAATGTGTGTTGGTGCTGCCCTCTGTCTGTGTTGTGTGCCATGGATATTGTTCCTTTTTATGGTTGTAATTACCCAATGTGTGTTGGTGTTGCCCTCTGTGTGTGTTGTGTGCCATAGATATTGTTCCATTCTATGGTTGTAATTACCCAATGTGTGTTGGTACTGCCCTCTGTGTGTGTTGTGTGCCATGGATATTGTTCCATTCTATGGTTGTAATTACCCAATGTGTGTTGGTGCTGCCCTCTGTCTGTGTGTGTTGTGTGCCATGGATATTATTCCATTCTATGGTTGTAATTACCCAATGTGTGTTGGTGCTGCCCTCTGTGTGTGTTGTGTGCCATGGATATTGTTCCATTCTATGGTTGTAATTACCCAATGTGTGTTGGTGCTGCCCTGTGTGTGTGTTGTGTGCCATAGATATTGTTCCATTCTATGGTTGTAATTACCCAATGTGTGTTGGTACTGCCCTCTGTGTGTGTTGTGTGCCATGGATATTGTTCCATTTTATGGTTGTAATTACCCAATGTGTGTTGGTACTGCCCTCTGTCTGTGTGTGTTGTGTGCCATGGATATTGTTCCATTCTATGGTTGTAATTACCCAATGTGTATTGGTACTGCACTCTGTGTGTGTTGTGTGCCATGGATATTGTTCCATTCTATGGTTGTAATTACCCAATGTGTGTTGGTGCTGCCCTCTGTGTGTGTTGCGTGCCATGGATATTGTTCCATTCTATGGTTGTAATTACCCAATGTGTGTTGGTACTGCCCTCGGTGTGTGTTGTATGCCATGGATATTGTTCCATTCTATGGTTGTAATTACCCAATGTGTGTTGGTACTGCCCTCTGTGTGTGTTGTGTGCCATAGATATTGTTCCATTCTATGGTTGTAATTACCCAATGTGTGTTGGTACTGCCCTCTGTCTGTGTGTGTTGTGTACCATGGATATTGTTCCATTCTATGGTTGTAATTACCCAATGTGTGTTGGTGCTGCCCTCTGTGTGTGTTGTGTACCATGGATATTGTTCCATTCTATGGTTGTAATTACCCAATGTGTGTTGGTGCTGCCCTCTTGTCTGTGTGTGTGTGTTGTGTGCCATGGATATTGTTCCATTCTATGGTTGTAATTACCCAATGTGTGTTGGTGCTGCCCTCTGTCTGTGTTGTGTGCCATGGATATTGTTCCATTCTATGGTTGTAATTACCCAATGTGTGTTGGTGCTGCCCTCTGTCTGTGTTGTGTGCCATGGATATTGTTCCATTCTATGGTTGTAATTACCCACTGTGTGTTGGTGCTGCCCTCTGTGTGTGTTGTGTACCATGGATATTGTTCCATTCTATGGTTGTAATTACCCAATGTGTGTTGGTGCTGCCCTCTGTGTGTGCTGTGTGCCATGGATATTGTTCCATTCTATGGTTGTAATTACCCAATGTGTGTTGGTGCTGCCCTCTGTGTGTGTTGTGTACCATGGATATTGTTCCATTCTATGGTTGTAATTACCCAATGTGTGTTGGTGCTGCCCTCTGTCTGTGTTGTGTGCCATGGATATTGTTCCATTCTATGGTTGTAATTACCCACTGTGTGTTGGTGCTGCCCTCTGTGTGTGTTGTGTACCATGGATATTGTTCCATTCTATGGTTGTAATTACCTAATGTGTGTTGGTGCTGCCCTCTGTGTGTGTTGTGTGCCATGGACATTGTTCCATTCTATGGTTGTAATTACCCAATGTGTGTTGGTGCTGCCCTCTGTGTGTGTTGTGTGCCATAGATATTGTTCCATTCTATGGTTGTAATTACCCAATGTGTGTTGGTGCTGCCCTCTTGTCTGTGTGTGTGTTGTGTGCCATGGATATTGTTCCATTCTATGGTTGTAATTACCCAATGTGTGTTGGTGCTGCCCTCTGTCTGTGTTGGGTGCCATGGATATTGTTCCATTCTATGGTTGTAATTACCCAATGTGTGTTGGTACTGCCCTCTGTATGTGTTGTGTGCCATGGATATTGTTCCATTCTATGGTTGTAATTACCCAATGTGTGTTGGTGCTGCCCTCTTGTCTGTGTGTGTGTGTTGTGTGCCATGTATATTGTTCCATTCTATGGTTGTAATTACCCAATGTATGTTGGTGCTGTCCTCTGTCTGTGTTGTGTGCCATGGATATTGTTCCATTCTATGGTTGTAATTACCCAATGTGTGTTGGTGCTGCCCTCTGTCTGTGTGTGTTGTGTGCCATGGATATTGTTCCATTCTATGGTTGTAATTACCCAATGTGTGTCGGTGCTGCCCTCTGTCTGTCTGTGTTGTGTGCCATGGATATTATTCCATTCTATGGTTGTAATTACCCAATGTGTGTTGTTGCTGCCCTCTGTCTGTGTTGTGTGCCATGGATATTGTTCCTTTTTATGGTTGTAATTACCCAATGTGTGTTGGTGTTGCCCTGTGTGTGTGTTGTGTACCATAGATATTGTTCCATTCTATGGTTGTAATTACCCAATGTGTGTTGGTACTGCCCTCTGTGTGTGTTGTGTGCCATGGATATTGTTCCATTCTATGGTTGTAATTACCCAATGTGTGTTGGTGCTGCGCTCTGTCTGTGTGTGTTGTGTGCCATGGATATTGTTCCATTCTATGGTTGTAATTACCCAATGTGTGTTGGTACTGTCCTCTGTCTGTCTGTGTTGTGTGCCATGGATATTGTTCCATTCTATGGTTGTAATTACCCAATGTGTGTTGGTGCTGCCCTCTGTGTGTGTTGTGTGCCATGGATATTGTTCCATTCTATGGTTGTAATTACCCAATGTGTGTTGGTGCTGCCCTGTGTGTGTGTTGTGTGCCATAGATATTGTTCCATTCTATGGTTGTAATTACCCAATGTGTGTTGGTACTGCCCTCTGTGTGTGTTGTGTGCCATGGATATTGTTCCATTTTATGGTTGTAATTACCCAATGTGTGTTGGTACTGCCCTCTGTCTGTGTGTGTTGTGTGCCATGGATATTGTTCCATTCTATGGTTGTAATTACCCAATGTGTATTGGTACTGCACTCTGTGTGTGTTGTGTGCCATGGATATTGTTCCATTCTATGGTTGTAATTACCCAATGTGTGTTGGTGCTGCCCTCTGTGTGTGTTGCGTGCCATGGATATTGTTCCATTCTATGGTTGTAATTACCCAATGTGTGTTGGTACTGCCCTCGGTGTGTGTTGTATGCCATGGATATTGTTCCATTCTATGGTTGTAATTACCCAATGTGTGTTGGTACTGCCCTCTGTGTGTGTTGTGTGCCATAGATATTGTTCCATTCTATGGTTGTAATTACCCAATGTGTGTTGGTACTGCCCTCTGTCTGTGTGTGTTGTGTACCATGGATATTGTTCCATTCTATGGTTGTAATTACCCAATGTGTGTTGGTGCTGCCCTCTGTGTGTGTTGTGTACCATGGATATTGTTCCATTCTATGGTTGTAATTACCCAATGTGTGTTGGTGCTGCCCTCTTGTCTGTGTGTGTGTGTTGTGTGCCATGGATATTGTTCCATTCTATGGTTGTAATTACCCAATGTGTGTTGGTGCTGCCCTCTGTCTGTGTTGTGTGCCATGGATATTGTTCCATTCTATGGTTGTAATTACCCAATGTGTGTTGGTGCTGCCCTCTGTCTGTGTTGTGTGCCATGGATATTGTTCCATTCTATGGTTGTAATTACCCACTGTGTGTTGGTGCTGCCCTCTGTGTGTGTTGTGTACCATGGATATTGTTCCATTCTATGGTTGTAATTACCCAATGTGTGTTGGTGCTGCCCTCTGTGTGTGCTGTGTGCCATGGATATTGTTCCATTCTATGGTTGTAATTACCCAATGTGTGTTGGTGCTGCCCTCTGTGTGTGTTGTGTACCATGGATATTGTTCCATTCTATGGTTGTAATTACCCAATGTGTGTTGGTGCTGCCCTCTGTCTGTGTTGTGTGCCATGGATATTGTTCCATTCTATGGTTGTAATTACCCACTGTGTGTTGGTGCTGCCCTCTGTGTGTGTTGTGTACCATGGATATTGTTCCATTCTATGGTTGTAATTACCTAATGTGTGTTGGTGCTGCCCTCTGTGTGTGTTGTGTGCCATGGACATTGTTCCATTCTATGGTTGTAATTACCCAATGTGTGTTGGTGCTGCCCTCTGTGTGTGTTGTGTGCCATAGATATTGTTCCATTCTATGGTTGTAATTACCCAATGTGTGTTGGTGCTGCCCTCTTGTCTGTGTGTGTGTTGTGTGCCATGGATATTGTTCCATTCTATGGTTGTAATTACCCAATGTGTGTTGGTGCTGCCCTCTGTCTGTGTTGGGTGCCATGGATATTGTTCCATTCTATGGTTGTAATTACCCAATGTGTGTTGGTACTGCCCTCTGTATGTGTTGTGTGCCATGGATATTGTTCCATTCTATGGTTGTAATTACCCAATGTGTGTTGGTGCTGCCCTCTTGTCTGTGTGTGTGTGTTGTGTGCCATGTATATTGTTCCATTCTATGGTTGTAATTACCCAATGTATGTTGGTGCTGTCCTCTGTCTGTGTTGTGTGCCATGGATATTGTTCCATTCTATGGTTGTAATTACCCAATGTGTGTTGGTGCTGCCCTCTGTCTGTGTGTGTTGTGTGCCATGGATATTGTTCCATTCTATGGTTGTAATTACCCAATGTGTGTCGGTGCTGCCCTCTGTCTGTCTGTGTTGTGTGCCATGGATATTATTCCATTCTATGGTTGTAATTACCCAATGTGTGTTGTTGCTGCCCTCTGTCTGTGTTGTGTGCCATGGATATTGTTCCTTTTTATGGTTGTAATTACCCAATGTGTGTTGGTGTTGCCCTGTGTGTGTGTTGTGTACCATAGATATTGTTCCATTCTATGGTTGTAATTACCCAATGTGTGTTGGTACTGCCCTCTGTGTGTGTTGTGTGCCATGGATATTGTTCCATTCTATGGTTGTAATTACCCAATGTGTGTTGGTGCTGCCCTCTGTCTGTGTGTGTTGTGTGCCATGGATATTATTCCATTCTATGGTTGTAATTACCCAATGTGTGTTGGTGCTGCCCTCTGTGTGTGTTGTGTGCCATAGATATTGTTCCATTCTATGGTTGTAATTACCCAATGTGTGTTGGTACTGCCCTCTGTGTGTGTTGTGTGCCATGGATATTGTTCCATTTTATGGTTGTAATTACCCAATGTGTGTTGGTACTGCCCTCTGTCTGTGTGTGTTGTGTGCCATGGATATTGTTCCATTCTATGGTTGTAATTACCCAATGTGTATTGGTACTGCACTCTGTGTGTGTCGTGTGCCATGGATATTGTTCCATTCTATGGTTGTAATTACCCAATGTGTGTTGGTGCTGCCCTCTGTCTGTGTTGTGTGCCATGGATATTGTTCCATTCTATGGTTGTAATTACCCACTGTGTGTTGGTGTTGCCCTCTGTGTGTTTTGTGTGCCATGGATATTGTTCCATTCTATGGTTGTAATTACCCAATGTGTATTGGTACTGCACTCTGTGTGTGTTGTGTGCCATGGATATTGTTCCATTCTATGGTTGTAATTACCCAATGTGTGTTGGTGCTGCCCTCTGTGTGTGTTGTGTGCCATGGATATTGTTCCATTCTATGGTTGTAATTACCCAATGTGTGTTGGTGCTGCCCTCTGTGTGTGTTGTGTGCCATGGATATTGTTCCATTCTATGGTTGTAATTACCCAATGTGTGTTGGTACTGCCCTCTGTGTGTGTTGTGTGCCATAGATATTGTTCCATTCTAAGGTTGTAATTACCCAATGTGTGTTGGTGCTGCCCTCTGTGTGTGTTGTGTACCATGGATATTGTTCCATTCTATGGTTGTAATTACCCAATGTGTGTTGGTGCTGTCCTCTTGTCTGTGTGTGTGTGTTGTGTGCCATAGATATTGTTTCATTCTATAGTTGTAATTACCCAATGTGTGTTGGTGCTGCCCTCTGTGTGTGTTGTGTACCATGGATATTGTTCCATTCTATGGTTGTAATTACCCAATGTGTGTTGGTGCTGCCCTCTTGTCTGTGTGTGTGTCTTGTGTGCCATAGATATTGTTCCATTCTATGGTTGTAATTACCCAATGTGTTTTGGTGTTGCCCTCTGTGTGTGTTGTGTACCATGGATATTGTTCCATTCTATGGTTGTAATTACCCAATGTGTGTTGGTGCTGTCCTCTTGTCTGTGTGTGTGTGTTGTGTACCATGGATATTGTTCCATTCTATGGTTGTAATTACCCAATGTGTGTTGGTGCTGCCCCTTGTCTGTGTTGTGTGCCATGGATATTGTTCCATTCTATGGTTGTAATTACCCAATGTGTGTTAGTGCTGCCCTCTGTGTGTGTTGTGTGCCATGGATATTGTTCCATTCTATGGTTGTAATTACCCAATGTGTGTTGGTGCTGCCCTCTGTGTGTGTTGTGTGCCATGGATATTGTTCCATTCTATGGTTGTAATTACCCAATTTGTGTTGGTGCTGCCCTCTTGTCTGTGTGTGTTGTGTGCCATGGATATTGTTCCATTCTATGGTTGTAATCACCCAATGTGTGTTGGTGCTGCCCTCTGTCTGTGTTGTGTGCCATGGATATTGTTCCATTCTATGGTTGTAATTACCCAATGTGTGTTGGTGCTGCCCTCTGTCTGTGTTGTGTGCCATGGATATTGTTCCATTCTATGGTTGTAATTACCCACTGTGTGTTGGTGCTGCCCTCTGTGTGTGTTGTGTACCATGGATATTGTTCCATTCTATGGTTGTAATTACCCAATGTGTGCTGGTGCTGCCCTCTGTGTGTGTTGTGTGCCATGGATATTGTTCCATTCTATGGTTGTAATTACCCAATGTGTGTTGGTACTGCCCTCTGTCTGTGTGTGTTGTGTGCCATGGATATTGTTCCATTCTATGGTTGTAATTACCCAATGTGTGTTGGTGCTGCCCTCTGTCTGTGTTGTGTGCCATGGATATTGTTCCATTCTATGGTTGTAATTACCCACTGTGTGTTGGTGCTGCCCTCTGTGTGTGTTGTGTACCATGGATATTGTTCCATTCTATGGTTGTAATTACCCAATGTGTGTTGGTGTTGCCCTCTGTGTGTGTTGTGTGCCATGGATATTGTTCCATTCTATGGTTGTAATTACCCAATGTGTGTTGGTGCTGCCCTCTGTGTGTGTTGTGTGCCATGGATATTGTTCCATTCTATGGTTGTAATTACCCAATGTGTGTTGGTGCTGCCCTCTGTGTGTGTTGTGTGCCATGGATATTGTTCCATTCTATGGTTGTAATTACCCAATGTGTGTTAGTGCTGCCCTCTGTGTGTGTTATATGCCGTGGATATTGTTCCATTCTATGGTTGTAATTACCCAATGTGTGTTGGTGCTGCCCTCTGTGTGTGTTGTGTGCCATGGATATTGTTCCATTCTATGGTTGTAATTACCCAATGTGTGTTGGTGCTGCCCTCTGTCTGTGTTGTGTGCCATGGATATTGTTCCATTCTATGGTTGTAATTACCCAATGTGTGTTAGTGCTGCCCTCTGTGTGTGTTATGTGCCGTGGATATTGTTCCATTCTATGGTTGTAATTACCCAATGTGTGTTGGTGCTGCCCTCTGTGTGTGTTGTGTGCCATGGATATTGTTCCATTCTATGGTTGTAATTACCCAATGTGTGTTGGTGCTGCCCTCTGTCTGTGTTGTGTGCCATGGATATTGTTCCATTCTATGGTTGTAATTACCCAATGTGTGTTAGTGCTGTCCTCTGTGTGTGTTATGTGCCGTGGATATAGTTCCATTCTATGGTTGTAATTACCCAATGTGTGTTGGTTCTGCCCTCTGTGTGTGTTGTGTGCCATGGATATTGTTCCATTCTATGGTTGTAATTACCCAATGTGTGTTGGTTCTGCCCTCTGTGTGTGTTGTGTGCCATGGATATTGTTCCATTCTATGGTTGTAATTACCCAATGTGTGTTGGTACTGCCCTCTGTGTGTGTTGTGTGCCATGGATATTGTTCCATTCTATGGTTGTAATTACCCAATGTGTGTTGGTACTGCCCTCTGTGTGTGTTGTGTGCCATGGATATTGTTCCATTCTATGGTTGTAATTCCCAATGTGTGTTGGTACTGCCCTCTGTGTGTGTTGTGTGCCATGGATATTGTTCCATTCTATGGTTGTAATTACCCAATTTGTGTTGGTGCTGCCCTCTTGTCTGTGTGTGTGTGTGTTGTGTGCCATGGATATTGTTCCATTCTATGGTTGTAATTACCCAATGTGTGTTGGTGCTGCCCTCTGTCTGTGTTGTGTGCCATGGATATTGTTCCATTCTATGGTTGTAATTACCCAATGTGTGTTGGTGCTGCACTCTGTCTGTGTTGTGTGCCATGGATATTGTTCCATTCTATGGTTGTAATTACCCACTGTGTGTTGGTGCTGCCCTCTGTGTGTGTTGTGTACCATGGATATTGTTCCATTCTATGGTTGTAATTACCCAATGTGTGCTGGTGCTGCCCTCTGTGTGTGTTGTGTGCCATGGATATTGTTCCATTCTATGGTTGTAATTACCCAATGTGTGTTGGTGCTGCCCTCTGTGTGTGTTGTGTACCATGGATATTGTTCCATTCTATGGTTGTAATTACCCAATGTGTGTTGGTGCTGCCCTCTGTCTGTGTTGTGTGCCATGGATATTGTTCCATTCTATGGTTGTAATTACCCACTGTGTGTTGGTGCTGCCCTCTGTGTGTGTTGTGTACCATGGATATTGTTCCATTCTATGGTTGTAATTACCTAATGTGTGTTGGTGCTGCCCTCTGTGTGTGTTGTGTGCCATGGACATTGTTCCATTCTATGGTTGTAATTACCCAATGTGTGTTGGTGCTGCCCTCTGTGTGTGTTGTGTGCCATGGATATTGTTCCATTCTATGGTTGTAATTACCCAATGTGTGTTGGTGCTGCCCTCTTGTCTGTGTGTGTGTTGTGTGCCATGGATATTGTTCCATTCTATGGTTGTAATTACCCAATGTGTGTTGGTGCTGCCCTCTGTCTGTGTTGGGTGCCATGGATATTGTTCCATTCTATGGTTGTAATTACCCAATGTGTGTTGGTACTGCCCTCTGTATGTGTTGTGTGCCATGGATATTGTTCCATTCTATGGTTGTAATTACCCAATGTGTGTTGGTGCTGCCCTCTTGTCTGTGTGTGTGTGTTGTGTGCCATGTATATTGTTCCATTCTATGGTTGTAATTACCCAATGTATGTTGGTGCTGTCCTCTGTCTGTGTTGTGTGCCATGGATATTGTTCCATTCTATGGTTGTAATTACCCAATGTGTGTTGGTGCTGCCCTCTGTCTGTGTGTGTTGTGTGCCATGGATATTGTTCCATTCTATGGTTGTAATTACCCAATGTGTGTCGGTGCTGCCCTCTGTCTGTCTGTGTTGTGTGCCATGGATATTATTACATTCTATTGTTGTAATTACCCAATGTGTGTTGTTGCTGCCCTCTGTCTGTGTTGTGTGCATGGATATTGTTCCTTTTTATGGTTGTAATTACCCAATGTGTGTTGGTGTTGCCCTGTGTGTGTGTTGTGTACCATAGATATTGTTCCATTCTATGGTTGTAATTACCCAATGTGTGTTGGTACTGCCCTCTGTGTGTGTTGTGTGCCATGGATATTGTTCCATTCTATGGTTGTAATTACCCAATGTGTGTTGGTGCTGCCCTCTGTCTGTGTGTGTTGTGTGCCATGGATATTATTCCATTCTATGGTTGTAATTACCCAATGTGTGTTGGTGCTGCCCTCTGTGTGTGTTGTGTGCCATAGATATTGTTCCATTCTATGGTTGTAATTACCCAATGTGTGTTGGTACTGCCCTCTGTGTGTGTTGTGTGCCATGGATATTGTTCCATTCTATGGTTGTAATTACCCAATGTGTGTTGGTACTGCCCTCTGTCTGTGTGTGTTGTGTGCCATGGATATTGTTCCATTCTATGGTTGTAATTACCCAATGTGTATTGGTACTGCACTCTGTGTGTGTTGTGTGCCATGGATATTGTTCCATTCTATGGTTGTAATTACCCAATGTGTGTTGGTGCTGCCCTCTGTCTGTGTTGTGTGCCATGGATATTGTCCCATTCTATGGTTGTAATTACCCACTGTGTGTTGGTGTTGCCCTCTGTGTGTTTTGTGTGCCATGGATATTGTTCCATTCTATGGTTGTAATTACCCAATGTGTATTGGTACTGCACTCTGTGTGTGTTGTGTGCCATGGATATTGTTCCATTCTATGGTTGTAATTACCCAATGTGTGTTTGTGCTGCCCTCTGTGTGTGTTGTGTGCCATGGATATTGTTCCATTCTATGGTTGTAATTACCCAATGTGTGTTGGTGCTGCCCTCTGTGTGTGTTGTGTGCCATGGATATTGTTCCATTCTATGGTTGTAATTACCCAATGTGTGTTGGTACTGCCCTCTGTGTGTGTTGTGTGCCATAGATATTGTTCCATTCTAAGGTTGTAATTACCCAATGTGTGTTGGTGCTGCCCTCTGTGTGTGTTGTGTACCATGGATATTGTTCCATTCTATGGTTGTAATTACCCAATGTGTGTTGGTGCTGTCCTCTTGTCTGTGTGTGTGTGTTGTGTGCCATAGATATTGTTCCATTCTATAGTTGTAATTACCCAATGTGTGTTGGTGCTGCCCTCTGTGTGTGTTGTGTACCATGGATATTGTTCCATTCTATGGTTGTAATTACCCAATGTGTGTTGGTGCTGCCCTCTTGTCTGTGTGTGTGTGTTGTGTGCCATAGATATTGTTCCATTCTATGGTTGTAATTACCCAATGTGTTTTGGTGTTGCCCTCTGTGTGTGTTGTGTACCATGGATATTGTTCCATTCTATGGTTGTAATTACCCAATGTGTGTTGGTGCTGTCCTCTTGTCTGTGTGTGTGTGTTGTGTACCATGGATATTGTTCCATTCTATGGTTGTAATTACCCAATGTGTGTTGGTGCTGCCCCTTGTCTGTGTTGTGTGCCATGGATATTGTTCCATTCTATGGTTGTAATTACCCAATGTGTGTTAGTGCTGCCCTCTGTGTGTGTTGTGTGCCATGGATATTGTTCCATTCTATGGTTGTAATTACCCAATGTGTGTTGGTGCTGCCCTCTGTGTGTGTTGTGTGCCATGGATATTGTTCCATTCTATGGTTGTAATTACCCAATTTGTGTTGGTGCTGCCCTCTTGTCTGTGTGTGTTGTGTGCCATGGATATTGTTCCATTCTATGGTTGTAATTACCCAATGTGTGTTGGTGCTGCCCTCTGTCTGTGTTGTGTGCCATGGATATTGTTCCATTCTATGGTTGTAATTACCCAATGTGTGTTGGTGCTGCCCTCTGTCTGTGTTGTGTGCCATGGATATTGTTCCATTCTATGGTTGTAATTACCCACTGTGTGTTGGTGCTGCCCTCTGTGTGTGTTGTGTACCATGGATATTGTTCCATTCTATGGTTGTAATTACCCAATGTGTGCTGGGGCTGCCCTCTGTGTGTGTTGTGTGCCATGGATATTGTTCCATTCTATGGTTGTAATTACCCAATGTGTGTTGGTACTGCCCTCTGTCTGTGTGTGTTGTGTGCCATGGATATTGTTCCATTCTATGGTTGTAATTACCCAATGTGTGTTGGTGCTGCCCTCTGTCTGTGTTGTGTGCCATGGATATTGTTCCATTCTATGGTTGTAATTACCCACTGTGTGTTGGTGCTGCCCTCTGTGTGTGTTGTGTACCATGGATATTGTTCCATTCTATGGTTGTAATTACCCAATGTGTGTTGGTGTTGCCCTCTGTGTGTGTTGTGTGCCATGGATATTGTTCCATTCTATGGTTGTAATTACCCAATGTGTGTTCGTGCTGCCCTCTGTGTGTGTTGTGTGCCATGGATATTGTTCCATTCTATGGTTGTAATTACCCAATGTGTGTTGGTGCTGCCCTCTGTGTGTGTTGTGTGCCATGGATATTGTTCCATTCTATGGTTGTAATTACCCAATGTGTGTTAGTGCTGCCCTCTGTGTGTGTTATATGCCGTGGATATTGTTCCATTCTATGGTTGTAATTACCCAATGTGTGTTGGTGCTGCCCTCTGTGTGTGTTGTGTGCCATGGATATTGTTCCATTCTATGGTTGTAATTACCCAATGTGTGTTGGTGCTGCCCTCTGTCTGTGTTGTGTGCCATGGATATTGTTCCATTCTATGGTTGTAATTACCCAATGTGTGTTAGTGCTGCCCTCTGTGTGTGTTATGTGCCGTGGATATTGTTCCATTCTATGGTTGTAATTACCCAATGTGTGTTGGTGCTGCCCTCTGTGTGTGTTGTGTGCCATGGATATTGTTCCATTCTATGGTTGTAATTACCCAATGTGTGTTGGTGCTGCCCTCTGTCTGTGTTGTGTGCCATGGATATTGTTCCATTCTATGGTTGTAATTACCCAATGTGTGTTAGTGCTGTCCTCTGTGTGTGTTATGTGCCGTGGATATAGTTCCATTCTATGGTTGTAATTACCCAATGTGTGTTGGTTCTGCCCTCTGTGTGTGTTGTGTGCCATGGATATTGTTCCATTCTATGGTTGTAATTACCCAATGTGTGTTGGTTCTGCCCTCTGTGTGTGTTGTGTGCCATGGATATTGTTCCATTCTATGGTTGTAATTACCCAATGTGTGTTGGTACTGCCCTCTGTGTGTGTTGTGTGCCATGGATATTGTTCCATTCTATGGTTGTAATTACCCAATGTGTGTTGGTACTGCCCTCTGTGTGTGTTGTGTGCCATGGATATTGTTCCATTCTATGGTTGTAATTCCCAATGTGTGTTGGTACTGCCCTCTGTGTGTGTTGTGTGCCATGGATATTGTTCCATTCTATGGTTGTAATTACCCAATTTGTGTTGGTGCTGCCCTCTTGTCTGTGTGTGTGTGTGTTGTGTGCCATGGATATTGTTCCATTCTATGGTTGTAATTACCCAATGTGTGTTGGTGCTGCCCTCTGTCTGTGTTGTGTGCCATGGATATTGTTCCATTCTATGGTTGTAATTACCCACTGTGTGTTGGTGCTGCCCTCTGTGTGTGTTGTGTACCATGGATATTGTTCCATTCTATGGTTGTAATTACCCAATGTGTGCTGGTGCTGCCCTCTGTGTGTGTTGTGTGCCATGGATATTGTTCCATTCTATGGTTGTAATTACCCAATGTGTGTTGGTACTGCCCTCTGTCTGTGTGTGTTGTGTGCCATGGATATTGTTCCATTCTATGGTTGTAATTACCCAATGTGTGTTGGTGCTGCCCTCTGTCTGTGTTGTGTGCCATGGATATTGTTCCATTCTATGGTTGTAATTACCCACTGTGTGTTGGTCCTGCCCTCTGTGTGTGTTGTGTACCATGGATATTGTTCCATTCTATGGTTGTAATTACCCAATGTGTGTTGGTGTTGCCCTCTGTGTGTGTTGTGTGCCATGGATATTGTTCCATTCTATGGTTGTAATTACCCAATGTGTGTTGGTGCTGCCCTCTGTGTGTGTTGTGTGCCATGAATATTGTTCCATTCTATGGTTGTAATTACCCAATGTGTGTTGGTGCTGCCCTCTTGTCTGTGTGTGTGTGTGTTGTGTGCCATGGATATTGTTCCATTCTATTGTTGTAATTACCCAATGTGTGTTGGTGCTGCCCTCTGTCTGTGTTGTGTGCCATGGATATTGTTCCATTCTATGGTTGTAATTACCCAAAGTGTGCTGGTGCTGCCCTCTGTCTGTGTTGTGTGCCATGGATATTGTTCCATTCTATGGTTGTAATTACCCAATGTGTGTTGGTGCTGCCCTCTCTGTGTGTTGTGTGCCATGGATATTGTTCCATTCTATGGTTGTAATTACCCAATGTATGTTGGTGCTGCCTTCTGTGTGTGTTGTGTGCCATGGATATTGTTCCATTCTATGGTTGTAATTACCCAATGTGTGTTGGTGCTGCCCTCTGTGTGTGTTGTGTGCCATGGATATTGTTCCATTCTATGGTTGTAATTACCCAATGTGTGTTGGTGCTGCCCTCTGTGTGTGTTGTGTGCCATGGATATTGTTCCATTCTATGGTTGTAATTACCCAATGTGTGTTAGTGCTGCCCTCTGTGTGTGTTATGTGCCGTGGATATTGTTCCATTCTATGGTTGTAATTACCCAATGTGTGTTGGTGCTGCCCTCTGTGTGTGTTGTGTGCCATGGATATTGTTCCATTCTATGGTTGTAATTACCCAATGTGTGTTGGTGCTGCCCTCTGTCTGTGTTGTGTGCCATGGATATTGTTCCATTCTATGGTTGTAATTACCCAATGTGTGTTAGTGCTGTCCTCTGTGTGTGTTATGTGCCGTGGATATTGTTCCATTCTATGGTTGTAATTACCCAATGTGTGTTGGTGCTGCCCTCTGTGTGTGTTGTGTGCCATGGATATTGTTCCATTCTATGGTTGTAATTACCCAATGTGTGTTGGTGCTGCCCTCTGTCTGTGTTGTGTGCCATGGATATTGTTCCATTCTATGGTTGTAATTACCCAATGTGTGTTGGTACTGCCCTCTGTGTGTGTTGTGTGCCATGGATATTGTTCCATTCTATGGTTGTAATTACCCAATGTGTGTTGGTACTGCCCTCTGTGTGTGTTGTGTGCCATGGTTATTGTTCCATTCTATGGTTGTAATTACCCAATGTGTGTTGGTACTGCCCTCTGTCTGTGCGTGTTGTGTACCATGGATATTGTTCCATTCTATGGTTGTAATTACCCAATGTGTGTTGGTTCTGCCCTCTGTGTGTGTGTGCCATGGATATTGTTCCATTCTATGGTTGTAATTACCCAATGTGTGTTGGTTCTGCCCTCTGTGTGTGTTGTGTGCCATGGATATTGTTCCATTCTATGGTTGTAATTACCCAATGTGTGTTGGTTCTGCCCTCTGTGTGTGTTGTGTGCCATGGATATTGTTCCATTCTATGGTTGTAATTACCCAATGTGTGTTGGTACTGCCCTCTGTGTGTGTTGTGTGCCATGGATATTGTTCCATTCTATGGTTGTAATTACCCAATGTGTGTTGGTACTGCCCTCTGTGTGTGTTGTGTGCCATGGATATTGTTCCATTCTATGGTTGTAATTACCCAATGTGTGTTGGTACTGCCCTCTGTGTGTGTTGTGTGCCATGGATATTGTTCCATTCTATGGTTGTAATTACCCAATGTGTGTATGGTACTGCCCTCTGTCTGTGTGTGTTGTGTACCATGGATATTGTTCCATTCTATGGTTGTAATTACCCAATGTGTGTTGGTTCTGCCCTCTGTGTGTGTTGTGTGCCATGGATATTGTTCCATTCTATGGTTGTAATTACCCAATGTGTGTTGGTTCTGCCCTCTGTATGTGTTATGTGCCGTGGATATTGTTCCATTCTATGGTTGTAATTACCCAATGTGTGTTGGTGCTGCCCTCTGTGTGTGTTGTGTGCCATGGATATTGTTCCATTCTATGGTTGTAATTACCCAATGTGTTTTGGTGCTGCCCTCTGTCTGTGTTGTGTGCCATGGATATTGTTCCATTCTATGGTTGTAATTACCCAATGTGTGTTGGTACTGCCCTCTGTGTGTGTTGTGTGCCATGGATATTGTTCCATTCTATGGTTGTAATTACCCAATGTGTGTTGGTACTGCCCTCTGTGTGTGTTGTGTGCCATGGATATTGTTCCATTCTATGGTTGTAATTACCCAATGTGTGTTGGTACTGCCCTCTGTCTGTGTGTGTTGTGTACCATGGATATTGTTCCATTCTATGGTTGTAATTACCCAATGTGTGTTGGTTCTGCCCTCTGTGTGTGTTGTGTGCCATGGATATTGTTCCATTCTATGGTTGTAATTACTCAATGTGTGTTGGTTCTGCCCTCTGTGTGTGTTGTGTGCCATGGATATTGTTCCATTCTATGGTTGTAATTACTCAATGTGTGTTGGTTCTGCCCTCTGTGTGTGTTGTGTGCCATGGATATTGTTCCATTCTATGGTTGTAATTACCCAATGTGTGTTAGTGCTGTCCTCTGTGTGTGTTATGTGCCGTGGATATAGTTCCATTCTATGGTTGTAATTACCCAATGTGTGTTGGTTCTGCCCTCTGTGTGTGTTGTGTGCCATGGATATTGTTCCATTCTATGGTTGTAATTACCCAATGTGTGTTGGTTCTGCCCTCTGTGTGTGTTGTGTGCCATGGATATTGTTCCATTCTATGGTTGTAATTACCCAATGTGTGTTGGTACTGCCCTCTGTGTGTGTTGTGTGCCATGGATATTGTTCCATTCTATGGTTGTAATTACCCAATGTGTGTTGGTACTGCCCTCTGTGTGTGTTGTGTGCCATGGATATTGTTCCATTCTATGGTTGTAATTCCCAATGTGTGTTGGTACTGCCCTCTGTGTGTGTTGTGTGCCATGGATATTGTTCCATTCTATGGTTGTAATTACCCAATTTGTGTTGGTGCTGCCCTCTTGTCTGTGTGTGTGTGTGTTGTGTGCCATGGATATTGTTCCATTCTATGGTTGTAATTACCCAATGTGTGTTGGTGCTGCCCTCTGTCTGTGTTGTGTGCCATGGATATTGTTCCATTCTATGGTTGTAATTACCCACTGTGTGTTGGTGCTGCCCTCTGTGTGTGTTGTGTACCATGGATATTGTTCCATTCTATGGTTGTAATTACCCAATGTGTGCTGGTGCTGCCCTCTGTGTGTGTTGTGTGCCATGGATATTGTTCCATTCTATGGTTGTAATTACCCAATGTGTGTTGGTACTGCCCTCTGTCTGTGTGTGTTGTGTGCCATGGATATTGTTCCATTCTATGGTTGTAATTACCCAATGTGTGTTGGTGCTGCCCTCTGTCTGTGTTGTGTGCCATGGATATTGTTCCATTCTATGGTTGTAATTACCCACTGTGTGTTGGTCCTGCCCTCTGTGTGTGTTGTGTACCATGGATATTGTTCCATTCTATGGTTGTAATTACCCAATGTGTGTTGGTGTTGCCCTCTGTGTGTGTTGTGTGCCATGGATATTGTTCCATTCTATGGTTGTAATTACCCAATGTGTGTTGGTGCTGCCCTCTGTGTGTGTTGTGTGCCATGAATATTGTTCCATTCTATGGTTGTAATTACCCAATGTGTGTTGGTGCTGCCCTCTTGTCTGTGTGTGTGTGTGTTGTGTGCCATGGATATTGTTCCATTCTATTGTTGTAATTACCCAATGTGTGTTGGTGCTGCCCTCTGTCTGTGTTGTGTGCCATGGATATTGTTCCATTCTATGGTTGTAATTACCCAAAGTGTGCTGGTGCTGCCCTCTGTCTGTGTTGTGTGCCATGGATATTGTTCCATTCTATGGTTGTAATTACCCAATGTGTGTTGGTGCTGCCCTCTCTGTGTGTTGTGTGCCATGGATATTGTTCCATTCTATGGTTGTAATTACCCAATGTATGTTGGTGCTGCCTTCTGTGTGTGTTGTGTGCCATGGATATTGTTCCATTCTATGGTTGTAATTACCCAATGTGTGTTGGTGCTGCCCTCTGTGTGTGTTGTGTGCCATGGATATTGTTCCATTCTATGGTTGTAATTACCCAATGTGTGTTGGTGCTGCCCTCTGTGTGTGTTGTGTGCCATGGATATTGTTCCATTCTATGGTTGTAATTACCCAATGTGTGTTAGTGCTGCCCTCTGTGTGTGTTATGTGCCGTGGATATTGTTCCATTCTATGGTTGTAATTACCCAATGTGTGTTGGTGCTGCCCTCTGTGTGTGTTGTGTGCCATGGATATTGTTCCATTCTATGGTTGTAATTACCCAATGTGTGTTGGTGCTGCCCTCTGTCTGTGTTGTGTGCCATGGATATTGTTCCATTCTATGGTTGTAATTACCCAATGTGTGTTAGTGCTGTCCTCTGTGTGTGTTATGTGCCGTGGATATTGTTCCATTCTATGGTTGTAATTACCCAATGTGTGTTGGTGCTGCCCTCTGTGTGTGTTGTGTGCCATGGATATTGTTCCATTCTATGGTTGTAATTACCCAATGTGTGTTGGTGCTGCCCTCTGTCTGTGTTGTGTGCCATGGATATTGTTCCATTCTATGGTTGTAATTACCCAATGTGTGTTGGTACTGCCCTCTGTGTGTGTTGTGTGCCATGGATATTGTTCCATTCTATGGTTGTAATTACCCAATGTGTGTTGGTACTGCCCTCTGTGTGTGTTGTGTGCCATGGTTATTGTTCCATTCTATGGTTGTAATTACCCAATGTGTGTTGGTACTGCCCTCTGTCTGTGCGTGTTGTGTACCATGGATATTGTTCCATTCTATGGTTGTAATTACCCAATGTGTGTTGGTTCTGCCCTCTGTGTGTGTGTGCCATGGATATTGTTCCATTCTATGGTTGTAATTACCCAATGTGTGTTGGTTCTGCCCTCTGTGTGTGTTGTGTGCCATGGATATTGTTCCATTCTATGGTTGTAATTACCCAATGTGTGTTGGTTCTGCCCTCTGTGTGTGTTGTGTGCCATGGATATTGTTCCATTCTATGGTTGTAATTACCCAATGTGTGTTGGTACTGCCCTCTGTGTGTGTTGTGTGCCATGGATATTGTTCCATTCTATGGTTGTAATTACCCAATGTGTGTTGGTACTGCCCTCTGTGTGTGTTGTGTGCCATGGATATTGTTCCATTCTATGGTTGTAATTACCCAATGTGTGTTGGTACTGCCCTCTGTGTGTGTTGTGTGCCATGGATATTGTTCCATTCTATGGTTGTAATTACCCAATGTGTGTATGGTACTGCCCTCTGTCTGTGTGTGTTGT
The DNA here is from genome assembly GCA_963921405.1 of Cepaea hortensis. Lineage (NCBI taxonomy): Eukaryota > Metazoa > Mollusca > Gastropoda > Stylommatophora > Helicidae > Cepaea > Cepaea hortensis. The sequence goes on along the minus strand of OY992888.1, from coordinate 1,133,311 downwards.
GTACCATGGATATTGTTCCATTCTATGGTTGTAATTACCCAATGTGTGTTGGTTCTGCCCTCTGTGTGTGTTGTGTGCCATGGATATTGTTCCATTCTATGGTTGTAATTACCCAATGTGTGTTGGTTCTGCCCTCTGTATGTGTTATGTGCCGTGGATATTGTTCCATTCTATGGTTGTAATTACCCAATGTGTGTTGGTGCTGCCCTCTGTGTGTGTTGTGTGCCATGGATATTGTTCCATTCTATGGTTGTAATTACCCAATGTGTTTTGGTGCTGCCCTCTGTCTGTGTTGTGTGCCATGGATATTGTTCCATTCTATGGTTGTAATTACCCAATGTGTGTTGGTACTGCCCTCTGTGTGTGTTGTGTGCCATGGATATTGTTCCATTCTATGGTTGTAATTACCCAATGTGTGTTGGTACTGCCCTCTGTGTGTGTTGTGTGCCATGGATATTGTTCCATTCTATGGTTGTAATTACCCAATGTGTGTTGGTACTGCCCTCTGTCTGTGTGTGTTGTGTACCATGGATATTGTTCCATTCTATGGTTGTAATCACCCAATGTGTGTTGGTTCTGCCCTCTGTGTGTGTTGTGTGCCATGGATATTGTTCCATTCTATGGTTGTAATTACTCAATGTGTGTTGGTTCTGCCCTCTGTGTGTGTTGTGTGCCATGGATATTGTTCCATTCTATGGTTGTAATTACTCAATGTGTGTTGGTTCTGCCCTCTGTGTGTGTTGTGTGCCATGGATATTGTTCCATTCTATGGTTGTAATTACCCAATGTGTGTTGGTACTGCCCTCTGTGTGTGCTGTGTGCCATGGATAGTGTTCCATTCTATGGTTGTAATTACCCAATGTGTGTTGGTGCTGCCCTCTTTGTGTGTTGTGCATCATCTTTTTTTCCTGATGTATTTGCAGAGTCCTGGGTCAGGAATAAGGACAGAGATATTGACAAGAAGAAAGGAGGCAGACACAGTGTGGACAGAGGAAGGGATAAAGTCAGAGGCAAGAAGGAAGATAGAGAAATACACCGGCCTCAATCCAGCCACGTGGTCAAGGAAGCTCGCCAGGAGTACAGAGAGAAGAGGAGGGACCTGAAAGATGGCAAGCCTGACAAAGATGTGGGCAGGCCGGCAGCAGGGCGCAGGGATGTTAAAGACACTGGCAAAGACAGAACAGACAGGAGGGATGAGAACAAGGAGAAAGAAGGGGCTAGAGGAGATCATAGAGACAACAGTCTTAACAAGGACAGAAATAAGGACAGGAGGGGAGGGTCACTAGACAGAGATAGAGAGGACAGAAATAGGAGGGGTGCTGGCTTCACAGCTCCTCATGGTCAACAGGTTAGACATGTTCAGATAGTTCATGTGTTCAACTAATATAATCATGTCTAACTTGACTAGTGTAGTCATATTATCATGTCTAACTTGTGACTACTGTAGTCATATTATCATGTCTAACTGTGACTACTGTAGTCATATTATCATGTCTAACTGTGACTACTGTAGTCATATTATCATGTCTAACTTGACTACTGTAGCCATATTATCATGTCTAACTTGTGACTACTGTAGTCATATTATCATGTCTAACTTTGACTACTGTAGTCATATTATCATGTCTAACTGTGACTACTGTAGTCATATTATCATGTCTAACTGTGACTACTATAGTCATATTATCATGTCTAACTTGACTACTGTAATCATATTATCATGTCTAACTTGACTACTGTAGTCATATTATCATGTCTAACTTGACTACTGTAGTCATATTATCATGTCTAACTGTGACTACTGTAGTCATATTATCATGTCTAACTTGACTACTGTAATCATATTATCATGTCTAACTTGTGACTACTGTAGTCATATTATCATGTCTAACTTGTGACTACTGTAGTCATATTATCATGTCTAACTTGACTACTGTAATCATATTATCATGTCTAACTTGACTACTGTAGTCATATTATCATGTCTAACTTGACTACTGTAATCATATTATCATGTCTAACTGTGACTACTGTAGTCATATTATCATGTCTAACTTGATTACTGTAATCATATTATCATGTCTAACTTGTGACTACTGTAGTCATATTATCATGTCTAACTTGACTACTGTAGTCACATTATCATGTCTAACTTGATTACTGTAGTCATATTGTCATGTCTAACTTTGACTACTGTAGTCATATTATCATGTCTATCTGTGACTACTGTAGTCATATTATCATGTCTAACTTGACTACTGTAATCATATTATCATGTCTAACTTGACTACTGTTGTCATATTATCATGTCTAACTTGACTACTGCAGTCATATTATCATGTCTAACTTGACTACTGTAGTCATATTATCATGTCTAACTTGACTACTGTAGTCATATTATCATGTCTAACTTGTGACTACTGTAGTCATATTATCATGTCTAACTTGACTACTGTAGTCATATTATCATGTCTAACTTGTGACTACTGTAGTCATATTATCATGTTTAACTTTCACTATTGTAGTTATATTATCATGTCTAACTTGTGACTACTGTAGTCATATTATCATGTCTAACTTGACTACTGTAGTCATATTATCATGTTTAACTTTCACTATTGTAGTCATATTATCATGTCTGACTTGTGACTACTGTAGTCATATTATCATGTTTAACTTTGACTACTGTAGTCATATTATCATGTTTAACTTTCACTATTGTAGTTATATTATCATGTCTAACTTGTGACTACTGTAGTCATATTATCATGTTTAACTTTCACTATTGTAGTCATATTATCATGTCTAACTTGTGACTACTGTAGTCATATTATCATGTCTAACTTGTGACTACTGTAGTCATATTATCATGTCTAACTTGACTACTGTAGTCATATTATCATGTCTAACTTGACTACTGTAGTCATATTATCATGTTTAACTTTCACTATTGTAGTCATATTATCATGTCTAACTTGTGACTACTGTAGTCATATTATCATGTTTAACTTTCACTATTGTAGTTATATTATCATGTCTAACTTGTGACTACTGTAGTCATATTATCATGTCTAACTTGACTACTGTAGTCATATTATCATGTTTAACTTTCACTATTGTAGTCATATTATCATGTCTGACTTGTGACTACTGTAGTCATATTATCATGTTTAACTTTGACTACTATTGTCTCACTATCAGAATGAGTGAGGTAGAGACTATATTTTCTCCATGTTGTCTCACTATCAGGCTGAACGAACGAACGAACGAACAAACTTTATTTTAGAAGGGTAACAAATTGGGCTCGCAGGCCTGTCTTACATTCGGCCCTTTCAATCACTCATCTTTCATTCATCAAATGTGCATGTTTCATTAACATAGGGGAAAAAAACATTGTCAAATGGATTTTGTAAGCATAAACAATGCATATTACGCATGATACATTCACATGAGAAAAAAAAAACATCATATGAAAGTTGTAAACATAAACAGTGCATATTGCAATGTTGTGAGACATCCCCCATCCACCCTCATACCCCGCAGCCACCAACACATCCCCCACCCACCAAACCTCCCCCACCCACCCACACATACCTCCACGCACCCACACAGAACCAGGCGAACATACATGCCGCCACACACCCACTGATTCCCCCACCCACACATATCCCCAAGAAGAAGAAGATGAAGAAGAAGGAGGAGAAGAAGAAGAAGAAGAAACCACACACACATACCCCCGCCAACCCACACATCCCGCACCTATCCACACACATATCCCGCACTCTTACAATTTTCCCCACCCACCCACACACACATCAGCCAACCTACACACACTCACCCACCCAATATTCGCCACCTCGCAACTACACATCCCCACCTATACACACATCCCCACCCATAAACACATCTCCCCACCTGCCCACACATATCCCCCACCCATAACCCAAAAACACACACCTCCCACCCACACACACCCTGCCACCTACATATACCCCACCCACACACATCCGCTGCTCACACACATCTTCTCACAACTACACACTTCCCCCCCCCCCCCCACCCATACACTCATCTCTCACACACATCCACCCACTCACGTACTCATCCATCAACCACTTACACCCACACATCACCCACGCGCCCATCAACACATGCATCTCTCACTACCCTCCCATCCATACACACCCCAACCACCCAGCCAAACACACATCCCCCATCCTCGCATACATCCTTCAATCACCTGCACATCCCACACCTCCCCCGCCTCTCACACATCTCCACTCCCACACAAAACTCCACCCATAAACACATTCCCCCCATACACACATCCCCCACATACACATCCCCGCCCACACATCTCCCCACCCACTCACACATCCTCCACCTACAAACATCCTCACCATCCACACATACATCCTCCACCCACTCACATTTACCCCATCCACACTCACACACTCCCACCCACACAGACATATCCCATTCACAGACACCCCCACACTCATCCCCCACGCCCATTACACACCCGTCCCCCAACCCACACATCTCCTACACACCCATTCAACCACCTAAACACACACTCCCTACCCACACCCCCTCCCAACCCACCAACACCCACATACTTCCAACTATCCTCTCAATTATCCCCCCCCCCCCCCCCCACACACACACACATATCCCTCACACACACATACATCCACCACCGACTACACATCCCTTCTCACATCCACACATCCATTAACCCATACACATCCCTCACACACAACCCCTCCACACATGCATTCCCCATACACACGCATATCCCTCACATACACACCCATACACACATCCTCACATCTAGACACATACATGATGCCTCACATGATCACTGAAACTAATAAGAACAAACCCCCACACTTTACACACAATTGAGACACTGACGATTGTCGTGAGAATTCTCACAATTGCAAGAAGTGGAGAAAAAATTGTACATATACATTATGTAGCGTAAAAATTAGTGATGCAATTCAACTATCTCTTTTTTCTCTCTCTCTCTCTCTTGCTCTCTCTCTCTCTCTCTCTCTCTCTTGCTCTCTCTCTCTCTCTCTCTCTCTTGCTCTCTCTCTCTCTCTCTCTCTCTCTCTCTCTCTCACTCTCTCTCTCTCTCACTCTCTCTCTCTCTCTCACTCACATCCACAGTAATGTTATATTATACATGATAAAAGTGGCATACAAAATGATAAGATGAGAATAAACAAAACAAAAAAAAAAAAAAAAAATATGGAATGGCATGTTACAGGACAATCAAGTGGCATACAAAACGATACCTCGTAATATGAAAGATGAGAATACATAAAAAAATATGTAATAGCATGTTACATGCGTGGGCTTAACTCTCTCTCTCTCTCTCTCTCTCTCTCTCTCTCTCTCTCTCTCTCTCTCTCTCTCTCTCTCTCTCTCTCTCTCTCTCTCTCTCTCTCTCTCTCTCTCTCTACATACACACACTTTCACACTCATTCACTCTCTCTCTCTCACTCAGACTCACTAACTCTCTCACTTACTTTACAGTAATTTACATGAATTCATTTTATGCATGTTAAAATCAAGTGCATCAAAATGGTAATATGAAAAAATGAGAATACACAAAACATATGGAACAGCATGTTAGATGACATGCGTGCGCTCAACTCTCTCTCTCTCTCTTTCTTCTCTTCTCTTCTCTCTCACACACATGTACATACACACACCCACACACAACATACACACATATACCTACGCACATACACACACCTACACACATCCATATACTTACGCACACATACTCACATAACCCAGAATATACACTCCCTCGCATACACTGCATGCATGCAAACTTACACATACAAAGATATACAATACATACACGAGCACACACATACACACTCATCCATACACACATATACACACGCACATGCATATAAACACATATAAACACATGAACGCACACCTTAACACACGTACAGACATACACACAGAGGCACACACAGATACACACATGTACACACACATATACACCCATACACACATCCAGACATGCACACACATACATCACACTTTCTCATGCACTCTCTCATTCACCCACGCTCTCTCTTTTACACACTCACTCACTCTCACACTCATTCGCGCACATACACGCATACCCACAAATTCTCTCTCACTCACTCACACACCCTTACTCACTCATTTACTCGCTGACTCTCTAACTCACACTCACTCACTAACTTTCACACTCTATCACACAGACAGGCAGACACACAACACACCCACTCTCTCAGATTCACTCATTCTCTAACTAAATCTCTCACACATATGTCCACACACACTCACTCACTTTTACACTCACTCAGGCACATGCGCACGCCTACTCTCTCACTCTCTGAGTGAGATAGAGACTATTTTCTCCATGTTATCTCACTGTCAGGCTGAGCGGGGCAGCAGATTTGCTCGTGGAGCTGGCGATGATGACAGAGACAGAGACCGGCGACATTTTGAAGAAGGTCCAGCTCGGTTTCCACCCGCTGATGGACAGAGAATGGGGCAGTTTCCGGGCGACAGGGATCGACAGCGGCCTGGATTTGACAGGGGTATGTTAGTTGGGAGTATATTTCACACAACTTTTGAATGTGGAACTATCCTGTTGTGTGTTTGTAGTTGATCAATGATCTTCAGGCAATTATAAACATAGTCCATATGTCATCATGAATTGTTTATACACATAGTTCATATGTAATAGGAGCAGATAGCAATCATATATCTCAAAACTGAGAGGGAAGACCAGGAGAACTTTTAATCAGATAGCGGTGGGAACGATTAGTAGTATGACTCTATGCTTGCTGTTGAACGAGGGGACGGAGCACTTAGGGAATGTCCTGAGTGCAGTGATGTCGGTTCTTAACTCAACTCAACATATTTCATTCAGGTGTCAATGTGTTAGTGTTTAATGATAATGGCAGATGGCAGTCATACAGATTGACCTTTTCTCAGTGTTTTATCTCATTTGACTTCCGGTCAAGATGGCAGCGGACAGTTGTGTTGTGAGCACTCCTTTTATCATGTAGGAGATGGATAATTTCATCTCTTGCGTGTCATTTGTGCACAAGGATGTAAACCCGGAGTTTCTTCTCAAGATGTTTGCTGGTGCTGTGGAGTTTTGCGCATCTGAGCAAATCAATCCTTGAGTTAAGTTTTGCAGCATGTGAGTTACCGTGTGGTGTTTGGTTTTTCAAACAAAGTGGAACAGCGTTTGTGTTCGGTGCGGAGGGCTGACAACCTACCAAGGCGACGGGGATGGCATAAGTGGCAAGGCAGACGAGCTGGAGCCAGGCATTTTAGACTCAAATGCAACCACTTGGGCCTCAAGAATGCTCGTATTCTATTATTGGAATTGTGCCAGCGCAAAACGAGGCCTTATTCTGGAAAACCTGGTACATAGGAAAGCCATTGTAGCGCTTCTGGAGACGAGAGTGGATGATCAGTTACTCCAAATTGCCGGCTTCAAATGTTTCTACAACAGGCGGGAAGGCGATTGTCATTCATGACAGTATAGTGGCTTCACAGCTGGACATGTCCAGTTGGGACAGTGACGACATATAAATACAGGCGGTCAGAGTTCAATCCGGTTTACCATTCGTGTTGGTTAATGTTTATACCTGTAATGCATGTGTGGATTCCCAAAAGTGGCAGTGCTTAAGTGACATATTAGGTCATGAGAGAAATGTTACTTTCTGTGGCGACTTCAACACTAAAGGCAGATCATGGGGAAACATTTCCTCCAACACACAGGGGGAGGAGCTCGAGACTGCACTTGAAACCATTGACCTGGTTTGTATCAATAATGACTGTCTCACCAGGACAGCAAATCGTCCAGGTGATGAGGACAGTGGTATTGATCTGGCGCTGGTTTCTCCTTCACTCACTATAGTGTGAGGATGGGGTGTCCTAGGGTACCACGGCAGCGACCACCACCCTTGCAGCATATTGGTGGAGAAAGGCAGAACCAGGCAGCACTAGTCAATGGTCAAGAATTTCCAGTATGACAGTTCAGGGCAAGATATGGTGAGTAAAATAAGGTGTGAGAAGCGCAGAATGCTTCAGGGCAGGAAAAAAGCTGGGAGCAGCCACCTTGGTGGAATTTTGAGGTAGAAAAGGCCTGGATGGATAAGCGTGGTGCTGTAAGGCTGGATGGATAAGTGTGGTGCTGTAAGGCTGGATGGATAAGTGTGGTGCTGTAAGGAAATGACAAAATGCCAAGAAGAACAGAGTTGCCCATCCTAGTCTTTTCATGCACATAGAAAGAGAGATGCACACAAAAGTTTGCTATTTCAATAATCTGGTTATGGTGGTTAAAAATGAAAAATGGGCAGAGGTGTGTCACAGAGTAAGCACAGACAAGTCACTGAAATTGTTCTGGCGACTACATAAAAGCATGATTGGGGTAGTCAAGAATAAGAGTATTCCTGACTTCCAAGGTCCTGACCTTATCCGGCAGAGGACTGGCGAGAATAAGGGCAAAGCCCTTTTCGAACGCTATCTAGAGCAGAGCAATCAGACAGACATGAGAGGCCGAAATTTTGCCAAGACAGTTACGTCAGATAGTTGTAAGACCCTGCACATTTCAGATCAAGACACAGTGACAGTGAAAGAAATCAAGGCTGTGCTTCTACGAACAAATGAATAGCGCTCCAGGGTCAGATGGCGTAAAGTATATTTACTGACAGTGAGTTAGTGGAACTAGCAGATATGTACAACAACAGTATAGAGAGTGCTAGCATCAAGGAGGAGTGGTTACACAGCTATCTAATTCCCTTGCCGAAGCCTGGCAAAGACCACACATGAATTTAGGTATATCAGGTAATAACTATGCAAAACACAATAGGCAAGCTGCTGGAGAAGTTAATTGCCAGAAAAATATCAAGCCAGCTAGAGAGACAAGGTTTTTTTCCCACATACACTTGGAGGGTACCGTCCAAACAGAAAAAACTGGACCAATGCAGCAGTTTTTGCCCATGATGTCTATGAAGGTTTTAATTCGGGTATTGGATTATGTGCTGCAGCGACTGATCTTGAGGAAGCGTACAACAGAGTACCGTTGGATTTTTTCATGGTTTAGATTCTTGAACTCAAGATAAGTCCATTCCTTCTTAGTTGGATTGCCGCAGCCCTTTTCCAACAAAAAGTAGTTTTTAGATGTGGCAGCTGGACTTCTGAACCATCAACAATATATCCTGGCCTGCCACAGGGATCACCATCATCTCTGGTGCTGTTCAACGCCTACACTCTGAGAATCACCGGTGAGCAGATCACAGGACTGGGGAGGACATTGTCGTATGCAGAAGATGTGTTAGTGTATCATCAGGGTAAGGATAGAGATCAAGTTGCTGTGGAATTACACATAAGCACTTGGTGTGTTGAAGCTGGGGCGATGGTCAACCCAACGAAGGCAGCAATGACATAGTTCTCTTTACATAACCATATTGTCAAAACTCCAACATCAACTGTAAATCTGTGCTCAAAGACTGGAAAGAACCAGGCAATAAATTAATGATTTGATTGAAGCCTTGCTTACACTGAGCACATAGACCAGGTGATAACAAAGGCCAAGCGGGGTTTAGCTGTGATGTGGGTGATGGCCGCGGAAAACTGAGCAGCGCCACCTACCATCTATGCCTTCTTTACGAGGCTCTGGTCCTTTCTGCTTTTGAGTATGTGATGGCGATCCTGACTCTCAGCCATAAGCAGATGGATAGGTTGGTAAGGATACAGAACAAAGCTGTGCATATTATTCTTGGATGTACAAGAGATACAGCATGCAGGGCGATGCACTACCTTCTTGATTTTCCAATAATGGGGGACAGAATACACATTTGCCGAGCACGGCCTACCTCAGAGTCAACACACACAACATCCACTGCATAGAGAAATTAGGAAGGTAAAGGGCAGCAGTTTAAAAAGAGGAAAGTCGTGGATAGGTCAAGGCGAAAACATTCTTCAGTAGGTGTGTTCACTTGAGGACGTAGAACCTGGCAAGGAGTGGGTACAAGTGCCAACAGGATTTCTGTATGTCCTTTTCTGTTTGCATCCAACTAGGCAGAAAATGTAGACATGAAAATCCGACTGCTGTGGAGGCGGAAGTACAGGCTTTGATTTTTGAGAATTCTATAGAGGGTAATTGTCATTTACACACATGGACGGGTCTCCGAGGAGTGAGAAGTTCATGGGCTTTTACGGCTCAGGTCGAGGGAGAATTGTGAAGGAAGCATCTTGTGCTTTTGCTGAGACCACAAGTAGCCTGACCATGGAAGTCATGGCAGTAAGTAAAGCAATAACATGGCTCGAGACACAGACATTCACCCGGGCATGTGTTCTTAGTGACTCAATGAGTATGCTCAGAAAGATAAAGATGTGGTGGGTCCGAACAGAGTAGTTGCTGTCTCTGGAGCGGTCTCGACTGGCAAAGATTAGTTTCATTTTTGTGCCAGGGCATGCGGGTGTACAAAGAAGTGAGCAGGCTGACAGACTTGCAGGTAAGGCTACTGTGGAAGGCGGATGAGCCATGGACCAGGCAGACATTCTTTATGCTCTACGAGAAGTAAATTTGCGAGAACAAAGTGATGACTGTGAATCTACAACCATGGTCAGGCTGTGAGAACAAAGTTAAAAGAGGTGTGGCCAAACAAGAACACTACGCAGGAAGCCAAAGAAGATTAATAAACACAGAACTGGTGGTGTGAGCCGCTACACGCTGCGGGATTTAGTGAGGAGGGGAATCTGAGCACTTATGGACTGAATGGTTTGATGTGCAATGAGGATGATCTGTCGACTAACTTACTTACTTTCCTCTCCGTTATTGGGGCAAACAGGAATCATACAATTAGTTCAGTTGTCAGTGTTTTCAAAACCCGACACCCCACTTTGTGCCAACGGCTTCAGGCAGAGGAGCACAATTGGGAGGGTACAAGCCTTATCCTATTGCAAGGAAATGCGACCTAAAGACTGAATGTCATGGCAGGGCAGATCATGCCATAAGCCTTGGTTGGCAACTGGTCTAGAATCGAAGCTCTGACAGGCGAACAGTTAGAGCATTGCTTTGCTGATTCGGCAGCTTCTGCAGCTTGTCTTGTTCCAGACGTATTGGTGTTACCTTTCCTCTGGAGTACATTAGACAGGCCGAGAGAGGGATCATGCTGCATGGGCAACACATGGTGTCTAAATTCAGCCCAAGCTTTGTGTTATGGAGAGGTATAACTCCATTTTACAAACTATCATCTGTCAAGACGGCAAGGTGCCAGTCAGTCAGTGTTTTCATCTCTGTCACTGGGGCAAATAGGAATCATACATTTAGTTCAGTTGTCAGTGTTTTTATCTCTGTCATTGGGGCAAACAGGAGTAATACATTTAGTTCAGTTGTCACTGTATTCATCTATGTCATTGGGGCAAACAGGAATGATACATTTAGTTCAGTTGTCAATGTTTTAATCTATTTTATCAAAGTTTAAGTTGTAGCAAGGCAGTCAGTAATCATATATTTTGTACTCATGTCAATGTTTCAGTTGTACAGAGGCGGTCAGTTATCATATATTTTGTACACATGTCAATGTTTCAGTTGTATAGAGGCAGTCAGTTATCATGTATTTTGTACACATGTCAATGTTTCAGTTTTATAGAGGCAGTCAGTTATATATTTTGTATACATGTCAATGTTTTCCAGGACAAGGTCGTGGTGGTGAAAATCCAGGACGGGATGGTAGAGACTGGGATGAAAGAGGCAGGAGAGAAGGAGGAGACACTTTCAGAGATGACTGGCAAGGAGGCAGAGACAGCAGAGGAGGGTTTGGTGGATATGAAGCTGGCAGAGAGGACAGAAGAGGAGCTGTGCGAGAGGACCGGCTAGGAGCTGTGAGAGAGGACCGGCTAGGAGCTGTGCGAGAGGACCGGCTAGGAGCTGTGCGAGAGGACCGGCTAGGAGCTGTGCGAGAGGACCGGCTAGGAGCTGTGCGAGAGGACCGGCTAGGAGCTGTGCGAGAGGACAGGTTGTTGCCTCTACTGGGTGGGTGGAGTGAGGCTGGCAAAGCCACAGTGTTGGACAGAAACCAGAGAGGCCCAGGCTTCCGGGACGACTATGGAAACAGAGACAACAATGAACGAAGAGACTGGAAGCAGCGAGGGAGCTCGCAAGAGTCGGCCATACAGAAACGTTCAGGGGAGCTCGAGTTTGGTCGAGGAGGCAGAGATCAGCCTGCTGGCGATGGGAGACCAAAGAATGCATCAAGGCCAACAAATGAAGTTTCTGGAAAAGTCTCAGGTCGAGATACTAGAGCTAAAATTACAGAGAAGACTGACAGCAGTGCCACAAAAGTCAAACCTGAGGCAATCAAAGAGGAGTCTCCCATGACCAGAGATGAGCCGTCACTGGCTAGTCTCTTCTCCCAAACTGAAACTGTGCCTATAAAGAAAAAACCCACTAAAAGCTTTGGAGGCAAGAAGAGTCCCAAAAAGCCAGGTGAAGATAGCAAGCCGGGCGACAAAGCCAAGCCAGGATTGGTGAATCGTTTGGTTGTCCGAGGCAAGAAACTGCCAGACGTGAAGGAGGTTGTAACTCCAACCACGGACACTACTGCTGCAGACAGAGACACGGAGAAAGAGGGTGAGAAGGCTGGAGGCAAGAAGAGTGATGCCAAGTGAGTAATGTTTGCGTGTGTTGACATTGGTGTTCATGTGAGATAAGTATGTGAGAACTCAGGCTGACCACACAGGTAGGACAAGAGTATTGTTGGGTTATTGGATACAGACAGTAGACATGGAGGTACCGGAGACAGACAGTAGACATGGAGGTAGTGGAGACAGACAGTAGACATGGAGGTAGTGGAGACAGACAGTAGACATGGAGGTACCGGAGACAGACAGTAGACATGGAGGTAATGGAGACAGACAGTAGACATGGAGGTAGTGGAGACAGACAGTAGACATGGAGGTAGTGGAGACAGACAGTAGACATGGAGGTAGTGGAGACAGACAGTAGACATGGAGGTAGTGGAGACACAGTAGACATGGAGGTAGTGGAGACAGACAGTAGACATGGAGGTACCGGAGACAGACAGTAGACATGGAGGTAGTGGAGACAGACAGTAGACATGGTTTTAGTGGAGACAGACAGTAGACATGGAGGTAGTGGAGACAGACAGTAGACATGGAGGTAGTGGAGACAGACAGTAGACATGGAGGCAGTGGAGACAGACAGTAGACATGGAGGTAGTGGAGACAGACAGTAGACATGGTTTTAGTGGAGACAGACAGTAGACATGGAGGTAGTGGAGACAGACAGTAGACATGGAGGTAGTGGAGACAGACAGTAGACATGGAGGCAGTGGAGACAGACAGTAGACATGGAGGTAGTGGAGACAGACAGTAGACATGGAGGTAGTGGAGACAGACAGTAGACATGGAAGTAGTGGAGACAGACAGTAGACATGGAGGTAGTGGAGACAGACAGTAGACATGGAGGTAGTGGAGACAGACAGTAGACATGGAGGTAGTGGAGACAGACAGTAGACATGGAGGTAGTGGAGACAGACAGTTGACATGGAGGTAGTGGAGACAGACAGTAGACATGGAGGTACTGGAGACAGACAATAGACAGTGTTACTGGAGACAGCGTTGTTGAAGACAATGTATATATAAATTGAATTATTCCAGCTGTTTGTATTTTTAATTGATTGATTCCATCTGTAATGTGTAATTATTGATTCCAAATGTTATCTTTAATTGATTGATTGAGCTCATGTTATTTCTGTTTTGTTGATTTTATCTGATATGTTTTATTGATTGTAAAAAATTTTTTCATTTGGTCAGTTAATCTAGTATCTCCCATTCTTTAATCAAGATTCTCTAATTGATTTATTCTTTCTATTTGTTCTAATTTATTCCATGTGTTATCATTCCGTGATTGATTAAATGTTGCATGTTTGCTTGATTGAGTCGTCCTGTTATTTTAATTTTATTGATTGCATCTGTTATTTTCATTCAATTGATTACATCTGTTGTCTTTGATTGATTCCATCTGTTAGGGGTAAATCTCGAAGCTTGTCACCAAAAGGCTCTCAAAAAAGTGGTGAGTCTCGCCACTCCCAGTCAAGGTCATCACGCAGGTCCTCCAGATCTCCTGTTGCTAAACCCCCACCTGAAGTTCAGAGGTCACCGCGAAAAGCTTCCCGATCACCAGCCCCTGCTAGTAGAGAGCGGGACCGTGGTAAAATAGAAGTATGTCCTCTGTGTCCTTGTTGTGTCCCATGGCAACATGGAAGTATGTTCGCTGTGTCCTTGTTGTGTCCCATGGCAACATGGAAGTATGTTCGCTGTGTCCTTGTTGTGTCCCAATGCAAAAGAAGTATGTCCTCTGTGTCCTTGTTGTGTCCTAATGCAAAGTAGAAGTATGTCCTCTGTGTCCTTGTTGTGTCCCATAGCAACATGTAAGTATGTCCACTGTATCCTTGTTGTGTACCGTGGCAAAATGGAAGTGTGTCCTTGTGTACCGTGGTATAATGCAAGTATGTCGTCTGTGTCCATGTTGTGTCCCATAGCAACATGTATGTATGTCCGCTGTGTTCTTGTTGTGTACCGTGGCAACATGGAAGTATGGCATCTGTCATTGTATTGTTGTGTCCCATGGCAACATGGAAGTATGGCATCTGTTATTGTATTGTTGTGTTCCGTGGCAACATGGAAGTATGGCATCTGTCATTGTATTGTTGTGTCCCATGGCAACATGGAAGTATGGCATATCTGTCATTGTATTGTTATGTCCCATGGCAACATGGAAGTATGGCATCTCTGTCATTGTTGTGTCCCATGGCAACATGGAAGTATGGCATCTCTGTCATTGTTGTGTCCCATGGCAACATGGAAGTATGGCATCTCTGTCATTGTTGTGTCCCATGGCAACAATGAAGTATGGCATCTCTGTCATTGTTGTGTCCCATGGCAACATGGATATGTGGCATCTGTCAATGTATTATTGTGTCTTGTGGCAACATGTATTAACCAGATTCACATGTATTAATCAGATTCACATGTATTCAACCAGATTCATTTCCATGTACAAGATTCGTAAAAATTGTGATCCCTGTATTTATTGGTTTCTCGAAGATGAGTATACAACAAAAACATCAATGTAAAATAATGAGCTTGTGTATATAACATACAACTGGAACATTTGAACACAACATACAGCTGGAACATTTGGACACAACATACAGCTGGAACATTTGTACACAACATACATCTGTAACATTTGGACACAACATACAGCTGGAACATTTGGACACAACATACATCTGTAACATTTGGACACAACATACAGTTGTAACATTTGGACACAACATACAGCTGGAACATTTGGAAGCCACATACATCTGGAACATTTGGACACAACATACATCTGTAACATTTGGACACAACATACAGTTGTAACATTTAGACACAACATACATCTGTAACATTTAGACACAACATACAGCTAGAACATTTGGACACAACATACAGCTGGAACATTTGGACACAACATACATCTGTAACATTTGGACACAGCATACATCTGTAACATTTGGACACAACATACATCTGTAACATTTGGACACAACATACAGCTGGAACATTTGGACACAACATACATCTGTAACATTTGGACACAACATACATCTGTAACATTTGGACACAACATACAGCTAGAACATTTGGTCACCACATACAGTTGGAACATTTGGACACAACATACATCTGTAACATGTTTACACAACATACATCTGTAACATTTGGACACAACATACATCTGTAACATTTGGACACAACATGCAGCTGGAACATTTGGTCACCACATACAGTTGTAACATTTGGACACAACATACATCTGTAACATTTTTACACAACATACATCTGTAACATTTGGACACAACATACATCTGTAACATTTGGACACAACATACATCTGTAACATTTGGACACAACATACAGCTGGAACATTTGGACACAACATATATCTGTAACATTTGGACACAACATACATCTGTAACATTTGGACACAGCATACATCTGTAACATTTGGACACAACATACAGCTGGAACATTTGGACACAACATACATCTGTAACATTTGGATACAGCATACATTTGTAACATTTGGACTCAACATACAGCTAGAACATTTGGTCACCACATACAGTTGGAACATTTGGACACAACATACATCTGTAACATTTGGACACAACATACATCTGTAACATTTGGATACAGCATACATCTGTAACATTTGGACTCAACATACAGCTAGAACATTTGGTCATCACATACAGTTGGAACATTTGGACACAACATACATCTGTAACATTTGGACACAACATACATCTGTAACATTTGGACACAACATACATGTGTAACATTTGGACACAGCATACATCTGTAACATTTGGACACAGCATACATCTGTAACATTTGAACACAACATACAGCTGGAACATTTGCACAACATACAGCTGGAACATTTGGACACAACATACAGCTGGAACATTTGGACACAACATACAGCTGGAACATTTGGACACAACATACAGCTGGAACATTTGGACACAACATACAGCTGGAACATTTGGACACAACATACAGCTGGAACATTTGGACACAACATACAGCTGGAACATTTGGACAGCATACAATGGGAGTATGTGTACACAACGTATAATGGGAGTATGTGTACACAACATACAACTGGAGTGTGTGTGTGTACACAACCTATAATGGCAGTGTGTGTGTGTGTACACAACATACTACTGGGGTTTGTGTGTACACAACATACAACTGGAATGAGTGTACAGTTTGGGTTCACAACAGACACAATTAAAATAACTTAAATAGGAAACTCCTGTATCACATTTCATCCAATGGTTTTCTTTTTGCTGCTTGTCTCGGGTGCCTCCAGAAAGCCAAGCCCAGTGACAGAGGGAGGAAGAGGGAGAGGACAAGGTCTCACTCCAGGTCAGGGTCAGAGTCCAGACACAGCAGTCTCAGTGGAGGACTGGCCGGGAAGAGGAGGGCACCGTCCACTGACAGTGGTCAGTTTAACTGCTAGTCTACAGATAGAGCTCTCTGTCTGTCTGTCTGTCTGCCTCTGTCCATGTGTTGTATGGTCTGTCTGTCTGTCTGTCTCTGTCCATGTGTTGTATGATCTGTCTGTCTGTCTGTCTCTGTCCATGTGTTGTATGATCTGTCTGTCCACATGTTGTATGGTTTGTCTGACTGTCCACATATTGTATGGTCTGTCTGTCTGTTCACTTCTTGTATGATCTGTCTCTGTCCACATGTTGTATTAACTGTTTGTCCGTCTGTCCATGTCTTGTATGATCTGTCTGTCTGTCCATGTCTTGTATGATCTGTCTGTCTGTCCACATGTTGTATGATCTGTCTGTCTGTTCACATTTTGTATGATCTATCTGTCACAATCTTCCACAAGAAATCAAAGACACCACCAATCATTATACATACATTCGTAACCTGTTTGAACACTACCTCAGTACAGACTACATGCCCCTATAAACAAAAATCAGCAACACAAAAAAAACACAATAATGGTAAATTATCTCAAACGACAACTAGCCAATAAACATTCCCATATGTATGGCACGTCACACCTTCCTTAGGTATTTATAATGCCCATGTCAAACATTGCCTCAGTGAGTCAGGTATTATTGATTATTTTTCAATGCGTTTTAATGCTTATTGTTCTTTTGTTGTCAAAAATTAACTTCATAAGAGATGTTGAATGAGAGGAAATAGAGAAGAAGGGCAGAATGTCAGACGGGCCTGCGTGCCCAATTCTTAACCCTTTGAAAATAAAGATTGTTCATTCGTTCGTTCTGTCTGTCCACATCTTGTATGATTTGTCTGTCTGTCCATGTCTTTGTATGACCTGTCTGTCCAAATATTTTATGATGTTGTATGTCTGTTCAGATATTGTATGATGTGTTTGTGTCTGTCCACATGTTGTTTGATGAGTTTGTGTCTGTCCACATGTTGTATGATGTGTTTGTGTGTCCAGATGTTGCATGATGAATTTGTATCTGTCCAGATATTGTATGTGTTTGTGTCTGTCCAGATGTTGTATGATGTGTTTGTGTCTGCCGAGATGTTGTGCTCGTCCAGATGTTTTATGATGTGAAACTCTTGGTGTCAAACATTGGTATCGTGGATAGAGTATGTGTGATACTCTTGGTGTCAAACGTTGGTATTATGGATAGAGTTTATATGATACTGTGGTGTCAAACATTGGTATCTTGGCTAGAAAGATTGTGAAACCAAAAAACTGTTTAGTATAAATCTAGTGTTAGGTAAGTATTTTTGTGTTCTCTATTTCAGAGTCCTTGCCAGCGAAATTGGATGGGGGTGATATTGCAGCAGCCATGTTGGGAGACAGCATTGGTGAGTTGGTTGTGTCGATGACATGGTCAGATGGTGTCAGTTGTGGCTTGATATTTGTACACTACTGTTTAACTTGATGTGTGTACTCTACTGTTTGACTTGATGTTTGTACTCTATTGTTTGACTTGATGTTTGTACTCTACTGTTTGACTTGATGTATGTACTCTTGATCTAATGTTTGATGTTTGTACTCTACTGTTTGACTTGATGTTTGTACTCTACTGTTTGACTTGATGTTTGTACTCTACTGTTTGACTTGATGTATGTACTCTTGATCTAATGTTTGATGTTTGTACTCTACTGTTTGACTTGATGTATGTACTCTTAATCTAATGTTTGATGTTTGTACTCTACTGTTTGACTTGATGTTTGTACTCTTGACCTAATGTTTGATGTTTATACTCTACTGTTTGACTTGATGTTTGTACTCTTGACTTAATGTTTGATGTTTATACTCTACTGTTTGACTTGATGTTTGTTCTCAACTGTTTGAGTTGATGTTTGTTCTCAACTGTTTGACTTGATGTTTGTACTCTTGACCTAATGTTTGGTGTTTATACTCTACTGTTTGACTTGATGTTTGTTCTCAACTGTTTGACTTGATGTTTGTACTCTGCTGTTTGAATTGATGTTTGTACTCTACTGTTTGACGATGTTTATAACCTGTTTGACTTGATGTTTGTACTCTTGACCTAATGTTTTATGTTTGTACTCTTGACCTAATGTTTTATGTTTGTACTCTTGACCTAATATTTTATGTTTGTACTCTACCATTTGACTTGATGTTTGCATGCTACTGTTTGACTTGATGTTTGTACTCTTGACCTAATGTTTGATGTTTGTACTCTACTGTTTTGCTTTCTGTTTGCACTCTATTGTTTGACTTGATGTTTGTACTCTTGACCTAATGTTTGATGTTTTCACTCTGCGATTAGATGATGGTCAACAGGATGTGTTCAGTGAGTGGTCTGATGATGACGAGGCCTTCAGGAATATCATAGATGGCAATCAGAAGGTCAGGCCCATCCCATCATTGTGGTTGTAGTATTACTTGCACATCATTGTAGTTGTAGTGTTACTTGCACATCATTGTAGTTGTAGTGTTACACATCATTGTGGTTGTAGTGTTACTTGCACATCATTGTGGTTGTAGTGTTACACATCATTGTGGTTGTAGTGTTACACATTGTGGTTGTAGTGTTACACATCATTGTGGTTGTAGTGTTACACATCATTGTGGTTGTAGTGTTACACATCATTGTGGTTGTAGTGTTACACATCATTGTGGTTGTAGTGTTACACATTGTGGTTATAGTGTTACACATCATTGTGGTTGTAGTGTTACACATCATTGTGGTTGTAGTGTTAGTTACACATCATTGTGGTTGTAGTGTTACACATTGTGATTGTAGTGTTACACATCATTGTGGTTGTAGTGTTACTTACACATCATTGTGGTTGTAGTGTTACTTACACATCATTGTGGTTGTAGTGTTACACATCATTGTGGTTGTAGTGTTACACATCATTGTGGTTGTAGTGTTACACATTGTGGTTGTAGTGTTAGTTACACATCATTGTGGTTGTAGTGTTACACATCATTGTGGTTGTAGTGTTACACATTGTGGTTGTAGTGTTAGTTACACATCATTGTAGTTTTAGTGTTACACATCATTGTGGTTGTAGTGTTACACATTGTCGTTGTAGTGTTAGTTACACATTGTGGTTGTAGTGTTACACATTGTGGTTGTAGTGTTAGTTACACATTGTGGTTGTAGTGTTAGTTACACATCATTGTGGTTGTAGTGTTAGTTACACATCATTGTGGTTGTAGTGTTAGTTACACATTGTCGTTGTAGTGTTAGTTACACATTGTCGTTGTAGTGTTAGTTACACATTGTGGTTGTAGTGTTAGTTACACATTGTGGTTGTAGTGTTAGTTACACATTGTGGTTGGAGTGTTACACATCATTGTGGTTGTAGTGTTAGTTACACATCATTGTGGTTGTAGTGTTAGTTACACATTGTGGTTGTAGTGTTACACATTATTGTGGTTGTAGTGTTAGTTACACATCATTGTGGTTGTAGTGCTAGTTACACATTGTGGTTGTAGTGTTACACATCATTGTGGTTGTAGTGTTAGTTACACATCATTGTGGTTGTAGTGTTAGTTACACATTGTGGTTGTAGTGTTAGTTACACATCATTGTGGTTGTAGTGTTAGTTACACATCATTGTGGTTGTAGTGTTAGTTACACATCATTGTGGTTGTAGTGTTAGTTACACATCATTGTGGTTGTAGTGTTAGTTACACATTGTGGTTGTAGTGTTAGTTACACATTGTGGTTGTAGTGTTAGTTACACATTGTGGTTGTAGTGTTACACAACATTGTGGTTGTAGTGTTAGTTACACATCATTGTGGTTGTAGTGTTAGTTACACATCATTGTGGTTGTAGTGTTAGTTACACATCATTGTGGTTGTAGTGTTACATATCATTGTGGTTGTAGTGTTACACATTGTGGTTGTAGTGTTAGTTACACATTGTGGTTGTAGTGTTAGTTACACATTGTGGTTGTAGTGTTAGTTACACATTGTGGTTGTAGTGTTACACATCATTGTGGTTGTAGTGTTAGTTACACATCATTGTGGTTGTAGTGTTAGTTACACATCAATGTGGTTGTAGTGTTACACATCATTGTGGTTGTAGTGTTACATATCATTGTGGTTGTAGTGTTACACATTGTGGTTGTAGTGTTAGTTACACATCATTGTGGTTGTAGTGTTAGTTACACATTGTGGTTGTAGTGTTAGTTACACATCATTGTGGTTGTAGTGTTAGTTACACATTGTGGTTGTAGTGTTAGTTACACATTGTCGTTGTAGTGTTAGTTACACATTGTGGTTGTAGTGTTAGTTACACATTGTGGTTGTAGTGTTAGTTACACATTGTGGTTGTAGTGTTACACATCATTGTGGTTGTAGTGTTAGTTACACATCATTGTAGTTGTAGTGTTACACATCATTGTGGTTGTAGTGTTACTTGCACATCATTGTAGTTGTAGTGTTACACATCATTGTGGTTGTAGTGTTACACATTGTGGTTGTAGTGTTACACATCATTGGGGTTGTAGTGTTACACATCATTGTGGTTGTAGTGTTACTTGCACATCATTGTGGTTGTAGTGTTACACATCATTGTGGTTGTAGTGTTACACATTGTGGTTGTAGTGTTACACATCATTGTGGTTGTAGTGTTACACATCATTGTGGTTGTAGTGTTACACATCATTGTGGTTGTAGTGTTACACATCATTGTGGTTGTAGTGTTACACATTGTGGTTATAGTGTTACACATCATTGTGGTTGTAGTGTTACACATCATTGTGGTTGTAGTGTTAGTTACACATCATTGTGGTTGTAGTGTTACTTACACATCATTGTGGTTGCAGTGTTACACATCATTGTGGTTGTAGTGTTACACATCATTGTGGTTGTAGTGTTACACATTGTGGTTGTAGTGTTAGTTACACATCATTGTGGTTGTAGTGTTACACATCATTGCGGTTGTAGTGTTACACATTGTGGTTGTAGTGTTAGTTACACATCATTGTAGTTTTAGTGTTACACATCATTGTGGTTGTAGTGTTACACATTGTCATTGTAGTGTTAGTTACACATTGTGGTTGTAGTGTTACACATTGTGGTTGTAGTGTTAGTTACACATCATTGTGGTTGTAGTGTTAGTTACACATCATTGTGGTTGTAGTATTAGTTACACATTGTCGTTGTAGTGTTAGTTACACATTGTCGTTGTAGTGTTAGTTACACATTGTCGTTGTAGTGTTAGTTACACATTGTGGTTGTAGTGTTAGTTACACATTGTGGTTGGAGTGTTACACATCATTGTGGTTGTAGTGTTAGTTACACATCATTGTGGTTGTAGTGTTAGTTACACATTGTGGTTGTAGTGTTACACATTATTGTGGTTGTAGTGTTAGTTACACATCATTGTGGTTGTAGTGCTAGTTACACATTGTGGTTGTAGTGTTACACATCATTGTGGTTGTAGTGTTAGTTACACATCATTGTGGTTGTAGTGTTAGTTACACATCATTGTGGTTGTAGTGTTACATATCATTGTGGTTGTAGTGTTACACATTGTGGTTGTAGTGTTAGTTACACATTGTGGTTGTAGTGTTAGTTACACATTGTGGTTGTAGTGTTACACATCATTGTGGTTGTAGTGTTAGTTACACATCATTGTGGTTGTAGTGTTAGTTACACATCATTGTGGTTGTAGTGTTAGTTACACATCAATGTGGTTGTAGTGTTACACATCATTGTGGTTGTAGTGTTACATATCATTGTGGTTGTAGTGTTACTTGCACATCATTGTGGTTGTAGTGTTACACATCATTGTGGTTGTAGTGTTACACATTGTGGTTGTAGTGTTACACATCATTGTGGTTGTAGTGTTACACATCATTGTGGTTGTAGTGTTACACATCATTGTGGTTGTAGTGTTACACATCATTGTGGTTGTAGTGTTACACATTGTGGTTATAGTGTTACACATCATTGTGGTTGTAGTGTTACACATCATTGTGGTTGTAGTGTTAGTTACACATCATTGTGGTTGTAGTGTTACACATTGTGATTGTAGTGTTACACATCATTGTGGTTGTAGTGTTACTTACACATCATTGTGGTTGTAGTGTTACTTACACATCATTGTGGTTGTAGTGTTACACATCATTGTGGTTGTAGTGTTACACATCATTGTGGTTGTAGTGTTACACATTGTGGTTGTAGTGTTAGTTACACATCATTGTGGTTGTAGTGTTACACATCATTGTGGTTGTAGTGTTACACATTGTGGTTGTAGTGTTAGTTACACATCATTGTAGTTTTAGTGTTACACATCATTGTGGTTGTAGTGTTACACATTGTTGTTGTAGTGTTAGTTACACATTGTGGTTGTAGTGTTACACATTGTGGTTGTAGTGTTAGTTACACATCATTGTGGTTGTAGTGTTAGTTACACATCATTGTGGTTGTAGTGTTAGTTACACATTGTCGTTGTAGTGTTAGTTACACATTGTCGTTGTAGTGTTAGTTACACATTGTCGTTGTAGTGTTAGTTACACATTGTGGTTGTAGTGTTAGTTACACATTGTGGTTGGAGTGTTACACATCATTGTGGTTGTAGTGTTAGTTACACATCATTGTGGTTGTAGTGTTAGTTACACATTGTGGTTGTAGTGTTACACATTATTGTGGTTGTAGTGTTAGTTACACATCATTGTGGTTGTAGTGCTAGTTACACATTGTGGTTGTAGTGTTACACATCATTTTGGTTGTAGTGTTAGTTACACATCATTGTGGTTGTAGTGTTAGTTACACATTGTGGTTGTAGTGTTAGTTACACATCATTGTGGTTGTAGTGTTAGTTACACATCATTGTGGTTGTAGTGTTAGTTACACATCATTGTGGTTGTAGTGTTAGTTACACATCATTGTGGTTGTAGTGTTAGTTACACATTGTGGTTGTAGTGTTAGTTACACATTGTGGTTGTAGTGTTAGTTACACATTGTGGTTGTAGTGTTACACAACATTGTGGTTGTAGTGTTAGTTACACATCATTGTGGTTGTAGTGTTAGTTACACATCATTGTGGTTGTAGTGTTAGTTACACATCATTGTGGTTGTAGTGTTACATATCATTGTGGTTGTAGTGTTACACATTGTGGTTGTAGTGTTAGTTACACATTGTGGTTGTAGTGTTAGTTACACATTGTGGTTGTAGTGTTACACATCATTGTGGTTGTAGTGTTAGTTACACATCATTGTGGTTGTAGTGTTAGTTACACATCATTGTGGTTGTAGTGTTAGTTACACATCAATGTGGTTGTAGTGTTACACATCATTGTGGTTGTAGTGTTACATATCATTGTGGTTGTAGTGTTACACATTGTGGTTGTAGTGTTAGTTACACATCATTGTGGTTGTAGTGTTAGTTACACATTGTGGTTGTAGTGTTAGTTACACATCATTGTGGTTGTAGTGTTAGTTACACATTGTGCTTGTAGTGTTAGTTACACATTGTGGTTGTAGTGTTAGTTACACATCATTGTGGTTGTAGTGTTAGTTACACATTGTGGTTGTAGTGTTAGTTACACATTGTCGTTGTAGTGTTAGTTACACATTGTGGTTGTAGTGTTAGTTACACATTGTGGTTGTAGTGTTACACATCATTGTGGTTGTAGTGTTAGTTACACATCATTGTGGTTGTAGTGTTACACATCATTGTGGTTGTAATGTTACACATCATTGTGGTTGTAGTGTTAGTTACACATCATTGTGGTTGTAGTGTTAGTTACACATCATTGTGGTTGTAGTGTTAGTTACACATTGTGGTTGTAGTGTTAATTACACATCATTGTGGTTGTAGTGTTAGTTACACATCATTGTGGTTGTAGTGTTAGTTACACATCATTGTGGTTGTAGTGTTAGTTACACATTGTGGTTGTAGTGTTAGTTACACATTGTGGTTGTAGTGTTAGTTACACATTGTGGTTGTAGTGTTACACATCATTGTGGTTGTAGTGTTAGTTACACATCATTGTGGTTGTAGTGTTAGTTACACATTGTGGTTTTAGTGTTAGTTACACATCATTGTGGTTGTAGTGTTAGTTACACATCATTGTGGGTGTAGTGTTAGTTACACATTGTGGTTGTAGTGTTAGTTACACATTGTGGTTGTAGTGTTACACATCATTGTGGTTGTAGTGTTAGTTACACATCATTGTGGTTGTAGTGTTAGTTACACATTGTGGTTGTAGTGTTAGTTACACATCATTGTGGTTGTAGTGTTAGTTACACATCATTGTGGTTGTAGTGTTAGTTACACATCAATGTGGTTATAGTGTTACACATCATTGTGGTTGTAGTGTTACATATCATTGTGGTTGTAGTGTTACACATCATTGTGGTTGTAGTGTTACACATCATTGTGGTTGTAGTGTTACACATTGTGGTTGTAGTGTTACACATTGTGGTTGTAGTGTTACACATTGTGGTTGTAGTGTTACACATTGTGGTTGTAGTGTTACACATTGTGGTTGTAGTGTTACACATCATTGTGGTTGTAGTGTTACACATCATTGTGGTTGTAGTGTTAGTTACACATCATTGTGGTTGTAGTGTTACACATCATTGTGGTTGTAGTGTTACATATCATTGTGGTTGTAGTGTTACACATCATTGTGGTTGTAGTGTTACACATCATTGTGGTTGTAGTGTTACACATCATTGTTGTTGTAGTGTTAGTTACACATCATTGTAGTTGTAGTGTTACACATCATTGTGGTTGTAGTATTACACATCATTGTGGTTGTAGTGTTAGTTACACATCATTGTAGTCGTAGTGTTACACATCATTGTGGTTGTAGTGTTACACATCATTGTGGTTGTAGTGTTAGTTACACATCATTGTAGTTGTAGTGTTACACATCATTGTGGTTGTAGTGTTAGTTACACATCATTGTTGTTGTAGTGTTACACATCATTGTGGTTGTAGTATTACACATCATTGTGGTTGTAGTGTTGCTTACACATCATTGTGGTTGTAGTGTTAGTTACACATCATTGTGGTTGTAGTGTTGCTTACACATCATTGTGGTTGTAGTGTTGCTTACACATCATTGTGGTTGTTGTGTTGCTTACACATCATTGTGGTTGTAGATGATTTTGTTGAGAGACTCACGGAGAAGACTGATGATTTTGTTGGCAGAATCAAGTTGAGGATCTAGACCACCTGGACAACCAGGACTTTAAGCGGAGTGGACACAGCAGATACAACCCGGTCAACCCTGGTCGATATGTGGATGTTCGTGATGCTCGCATAGAGAACGAGTTGCGCCCCTTTGTTGATGCTGTCATTGAGCAGTAAGTTCTTCCCACTTATATCACTGTATTAATGTTGATGTGCTGACAGATGATTGTTGGACATGGATGGAGCATCACATGTATCACTGTATTAATGTTGATGTGATGTGTTGATTGTTGGACATGGATGGAGCATCACATGTATCACTGTTAATGTTGATGTGATGTGGTGACAGTTGATTGTTGGACATGGATGGAGCATCACTGTGTTAATGTTGATGTGATGTGATGTGACAGTTGATTGTTGGACATGGATGGAGCATCACATGTATTAATGTTGATGTGATGTGATGATGGTTGACAGTTGGACATGGATGGAGCATCACATGTATTAAGTTGATGTGATGTGATGATGGTTGACAGTTGGACATGGATGGAGCATCACATGTATCACTGTGTTGATGTGATGTGATGCGACAGTTGATTATTGGACATGGATGGAGCATCACATGTATCACTGTGTTGATGTGATGTGACAGTTGATTGTTGGACATGGATGGAGCATCACATGTATAACTGTATTAATGGAGATGTGATGTGACAGTTGATTGTTGGACATGGATGGAGCATCACATGTATAACTGTATTAATGGAGATGTGATGTGACAGTTGATTGTTGGACATGGATGGAGCATCACATGTATCACTGTATTAATGTTGATGTGATGTGGTGACAGTTGATTGTTGGACATGGATGGAGCATCACATGTATCACTGTGTTGATGTGATGTGGTGACAGTTGATTGTTGGACATGGATGGAGCATCACAAGTATCACTGTATTAATGTTGACGTGATGTGATGTGGTGACAGTTGATTGTTGGACATGGATGGAGCATCACAAGTATCACTGTATTAATGTTGATGTGATGTGGTGATGGTTAATTGTTGGACATGGATGAAGCATCACATGTATCACTGTGTCAATGTTGATGTGATGGGACAGTTGACAGAAGTGGAAACATGAAGACATACTGCGATTGTTGGACATGGATGGAGCATCACATGTATCACTGTGTTAATGTTGATGTGATGTGATGTAGTGATGGTTGATTGTTGGACATGGACAGAGCATCACATGTGAGTGAAGCATCATGCATGGTAAGTCAACACTTTTGACTATAGGATCATTTTAAACAAGCTTTGAGCATCACCTATGGTCATACATGACTGCAGCATCATGAATGGTCATACATGACTGCAGCATCACCTATGGTCATACATGACTGCAGCATCACATATGGTCATACATGACTGCAGCATCACCTATGGTCATACATGACTGCAGCATCACATATGGTCATACATGACTGCAACATCATGAATGGTCATACATGACTGCAGCATCATGAATGGTCATACATGACTGCAGCATCACCTATGGTCATACATGACTGCAGCATCACATATGGTCATACATGACTGCAGCATCACCTATGGTCATACAAGACTGCAGCATCACCTATGGTCATACATGACTGCAGCATCACCTATGGTCATACATGACTGCAGCATCAACTGGCATCACCACCACCACCTATTGTCATATTTACACAAAACTAAGAAGATATTTGACTGTCCATGCTTGGCCAGTTCATGTTGTGTGTCTGTCTGTGTAGCTGATGTTCAATTCATTTCATTGTCACTGGATTGGCCAGACTTGTTGCTGTAGATACTGATGGAGCAGTTAACAGCTGTCACAATATATTGTAGTTGATGGAGCAATTAACACAGCTGTCATGGAGTATTCTATATGATGGAGCAGTCACACAGCTGTCATGGTATATTCTATATGATGGAGCAGTCACAAAGCTGTCATGATGTATTCTATGTGATGGAGCAGTCACACAGCTGTCATGATGTATTCTATATGATGGAGCAGTCACACAGCTGTCACAATATATTCTATATGATGGAGCAGTCACACAGCTGTCACAATATATTCTATATGATGGAGCAGTCACACAGCTGTCATGATGTATTCTATGTGATGGAGCAGTCACACAGTTGTCATGATGTATTCTATATGATGGAGCAGTCACACAGCTGTCACAATATATTCTATATGATGGAGCAGTCACACAGCTGTCATGATGTATTCTATATGATGGAGCAGTCACACAGCTGTCACAATATATTATATATGATGGAGCAGTCACACAGCTGTCATGATGTATTCTATATGATGGAGCAGTCACACAGCTGTCATGATGTATTCTATATGATGGAGCAGTCACACAGCTGTCATGATGTATTCTATGTGATGGAGCAGTCACACAGCTGTCATGGTGTATTCTATATGATGAAGCAGTCATACAGCTGTCACAATATATTCTATATGATGGAGCAGTCACGCAGCTGTCACAATATATTCTATATGATGGAGCAGTCATGCAGCTGTCACAATATATTCTATATGATGGAGCAGTCACACAGCTGTCACAATATATTCTATATGATGGAGCAGTCACACAGCTGTCATGATGTATTCTATATGATGGAGCAGTCACGCAGCTGTCACAATATATTCTATATGATGGAGCAGTCATGCAGCTGTCACAATATATTCTATATGATGGAGCAGTCACACAGCTGTCATGATGTATTCTATATGATGGAGCAGTCACACAGCTGTCATGATGTATTCTATATGATGGAGCAGTCACACAGCTGTCATGATGTATTCTATATGATGAAGCAGTCACACAGCTGTCACAATATATTATATATGATGGAGCAGTCACACAGCTTTCACAATATATTCTATATGATGGAGCAGTCACACAGCTGTCATGATGTATTCTATATGATGGAGCAGTCACACAGCTGTCATGATGTCATGATGTATTCTATATGATGGAGCAGTCACACAGCTGTCATGATGTATTCTATGTGATGGAGCAGTCACACAGCTGTCATGATGTATTCTATATGATGAAGCAGTCACACAGCTGTCACAATATATTCTATATGATGGAGCAGTCACGCAGCTGTCACAATATATTCTATATGATGGAGTAGTCACGCAGCTGCACAATATATTCTATATGATGGAGCAGTCACACAGCTGTCATGATGTATTCTATATGATGGAGCAGTCACACAGCTGTCTCGATGTATTCTATGTGATGGAGCAGTCACACAGCTGTCATGATGTATTCTATATGATGAAGCTGTCACAATATATTCTATATGATGGAGCAGTCACGCAGCTGTCACAATATATTCTATATGATGGAGCAGTCACTCAGCTGTCACAATATATTCTATATGATGGAGTAGTCACGCAGCTGCACAATATATTCTATATGATGAAGCAGTCACACAGCTGTCATGATGTATTCTATATGATGGAGCAGTCACGCAGCTGTCACAATATATTCTATATAATGGAGCAGTCATGCAGCTGTCACAATATATTCTATATGATGGAGCAGTCACGCAGCTGTCACAATATATTCTATATGATGGAGCAGTCACACAGCTGTCATGATGTATTCTATATGATGGAGCAGTCACGCAGCTGTCACAATATATTCTATATGATGGAGCAGTCATGCAGCTGTCACAATATATTCTATATGATGGAGCAGTCACACAGCTGTCATGATGTATTCTATATGATGGAGCAGTCACACAGCTGTCATGATGTATTCTATCTGATGGAGCAGTCACACAGCTGTCATGATGTATTCTATATGATGAAGCAGTCACACAGCTGTCACAATATATTCTATATGATGGAGCAGTCACACAGCTTTCACAATATATTCTATATGATGGAGCAGTCACACAGCTGTCATGATGTATTCTATATGATGGAGCAGTCACACAGCTGTCATGATGTATTCTATATGATGGAGCAGTCACACAGCTGTCATGATGTATTCTATGTGATGGAGCAGTCACACAGCTGTCATGATGTATTCTATATGATGGAGCAGTCACACAGCTGTCATGATGTATTCTATCTGATGGAGCAGTCACACAGCTGTCATGATGTATTCTATATGATGAAGCAGTCACACAGCTGTCACAATATATTCTATATGATGGAGCAGTCACACAGCTTTCACAATATATTCTATATGATGGAGCAGTCACACAGCTGTCATGATGTATTCTATATGATGGAGCAGTCACACAGCTGTCATGATGTCATGATGTATTCTATATGATGGAGCAGTCACACAGCTGTCATGATGTATTCTATGTGATGGAGCAGTCACACAGCTGTCATGATGTATTCTATATGATGAAGCAGTCACACAGCTGTCACAATATATTCTATATGATGGAGCAGTCACGCAGCTGTCACAATATATTCTATATGATGGAGTAGTCACGCAGCTGCACAATATATTCTATATGATGGAGCAGTCACACGGCTGTCATGATGTATTCTATATGATGGAGCAGTCACACAGCTGTCTCGATGTATTCTATGTGATGGAGCAGTCACACAGCTGTCATGATGTATTCTATATGATGAAGCTGTCACAATATATTCTATATGATGGAGCAGTCACGCAGCTGTCACAATATATTCTATATGATGGAGCAGTCACTCAGCTGTCACAATACATTCTATATGATGGAGTAGTCACGCAGCTGCACAATATATTCTATATGATGGAGCAGTCACACAGCTGTCATGATGTATTCTATATGATGGAGCAGTCACACAGCTGTCATGATGTATTATATGTGATGGAGCAGTCACACAGCTGTCATGATGTATTCTATGTGATGAAGCAGTCACACAGCTGTCACAATATATTCTATATGATGGAGCAGTCACGCAGCTGTCACAATATATTCTATATGATGGAGTAGTCACGCAGCTGCACAATATATTCTATATGATGGAGCAGTCACACAGCTGTCATGATGTATTCTATATGATGGAGCAGTCACACAGCTGTCACAATATATTCTATATGATGGAGCAGTCACACAGCTGTCATGATGTATTCTATATGATGGAGCAGTCATGCAGCTGTCATGATGTATTCTATATGATGGAGCAGTCATGCAGCTGTCACAATATATTCTATATGATGGAGCAGTCACACAGCTGTCATGATGTATTCTATATGATGGAGCAGTCACACAGCTGTCATGATGTATTCTATATGATGGAGCAGTCACACAGCTGTCATGATGTATTCTATATGATGGAGCAGTCACACAGCTGTCACAATATATTCTATATGATGGAGCAGTCACACAGCTGTCACAATATGTTCTATATGATGGAGTAGTCACACAGCTGTCAGAATGTATTCTATGTGATGGAGCAGTCACACAGCTGTCATGATGTATTCTATATGATGGAGCAGACACACAGCTGTCACAATATATTCTATATGATGGAGCAGTCACACAGCTGTCACAATATATTCTGTATGATGGAGCAGTCACACAGCTGTCACAATATATTCTATGTGATGGAGCAGTCACACAGCTGTCATGGTGTATTCTATATGATGGAGCAGTCACACAGCTGTCATGGTTTATTCTATATGATGGAGCAGTCACGCAGCTGTCACAATATATTCTATATGATGGAGCAGTCACACAGCTGTCACAATATATTCTATATGATGGAGCAGTCACACAGCTGTCACAATATATTCTATATGATGGAGCAGTCACACAGCTGTCACAATATATTCTATATGATGGAGCAGTCACACAGCTGTCATGATGTATTCTATATGATGGAGCAGTCACACAGCTGTCATGATGTATTCTATATGATGGTGCAGTCACACAGCTGTCAAGATGTATTCTATGTGATGGAGCAGTCACACAGCTGTCATGATGTATTCTATATGATGAAGCAGTCACATAGCTGTCACAATATATTCTATATGATGGAGCAGTCACGCAGCTGTCACAATATATTCTATATTATGGAGCAGTCACGCAGCTGCACAATATATTCTATATGATGGAGCAGTCACACAGCTGTCATGATGTATTCTATATGATGGAGCAGTCACACAGCTGTCATGATGTATTCTATATGATGGAGCAGTCACACAGCTGTCATGATGTATTCTTTATGATGAAGCAGTCACACAGCTGTCACAATATATTCTATATGATGGAGCAGTCACGCAGCTGTCACAATATATTCTATATGATGGAGTAGTCATGCAGCTGCACAATATATTCTATATGATGGAGCAGTCACACAGCTGTCATGATGTATTCTATATGATGGAGCAGTCACACAGCTGTCATGATGTATTATATGTGATGGGGCAGTCACACAGCTGTCATGATGTATTCTATATGATGAAGCAGTCACGCAGCTGTCACAATATATTCTATATGATGGAGCAGTCACACAGCTGTCACAATATATTCTATATGATGGAGCAGTCACACAGCTGTCATGGTGTATTTTATATGATGGAGCAGTCACACAGCTGACACAATATATTCTATATGATGGAGCAGTCACACAGCTGCCATGATGTATTCTATATGATGGAGCAGTCACACAGCTGTCATGATGTATTCTATATGATGGAGCAGTCACACAGCTGTCATGATGTATTCTATATGATGGAGCAGTCACACAGCTGTCATGATGTATTCTATGTGATGGAGCAGTCACACAGTTGTCATGATGTATTCTATATGATGGAGCAGTCACACAGCTGTTACTATATATTCTATATGATGGAGCAGTCACACAGCTGTCATGATGTATTCTATATGATGGAGCAGTCACACAGCTGTCATGATGTATTCTATATGATGGAGCAGTCACAGCTGTCATGATGTATTCTATGTGATGGAGCAGTCACACAGCTATCATGGTGTATTCTATATGATGAAGCAGTCACACAGCTGTCACAATATATTCTATATGATGGAGCAGTCACGCAGCTGTCACAATATATTCTATATGATGGAGCAGTCACGCAGCTGTCACAATATATTCTATATGATGGAGCAGTCACGCAGCTGTCACAATATATTCTATATGATGGAGCAGTCACACAGCTGTCATGATGTATTCTATATGATTCAGCAGTCATGCAGCTGTCACAATATATTCTATATGATGGAGCAGTCACGCAGCTGTCACAATATATTCTATATGATGGAGCAGTCACACAGCTGTCACAATATATTCTATATGATGGAGCAGTCACACAGCTGTCACAATATATTCTATATGATGGAGCCGTCACACAGCTGTCATGATGTATTCTATATGATGGAGCAGTCACACAGCTGTCACAATATATTCTATGTGATGGAGCAGTCACACAGCTGTCATGGTGTATTCTATATGATGGAGCAGTCACGCAGCTGTCACAATATATTCTATATGATGGAGCAGTCACGCAGCTGCACAATATATTCTATATGATGGAGCAGTCACACAGCTGTCATGATGTATTCTATATGATGGAGCAGTCACACAGCTGTCATGATGTATTCTATATGATGGTGCAGTCACACATCTGTCAAGATGTATTCTATGTGATGGAGCAGTCACACAGCTGTCATGATGTATTCTATATGATGAAGCAGTCACACAGCTGTCACAATATATTCTATATGATGGAGCAGTCACACAGCTGTCACAATATATTCTATATTATGGAGCAGTCACGCAGCTGCACAATATATTCTATATGATGGAGCAGTCACACAGCTGTCATGATGTATTCTATATGATGGAGCAGTCACACAGCTGTCATGATGTATTATATGTATTGGAGCAGTCACACAGCTGTCATGATGTATTCTATATGATGAAGCAGTCACACAGCTGTCACAATATATTCTATATGATGGAGCAGTCACGCAGCTGTCACAATATATTCTATATGATGGAGTAGTCATGCAGCTGCACAATATATTCTATATGATGGAGCAGTCACACAGCTGTCATGATGTATTCTATATGATGGAGCAGTCACACAGCTGTCATGATGTATTATATGTGATGGGGCAGTCACACAGCTGTCATGATGTATTCTATATGATGAAGCAGTCACGCAGCTGTCACAATATATTCTATATGATGGAGCAGTCACACAGCTGTCACAATATATTCTATATGATGGAGCAGTCACACAGCTGTCATGGTGTATTCTATATGATGGAGCAGTCACACAGCTGACACAATATATTCTATATGATGGAGCAGTGACACAGATGCCATGATGTATTCTATATGATGGAGCAGTCACACAGCTGTCATGATGTATTCTATATGATGGAGCAGTCACACAGCTGTCATGATGTATTCTATATGATGGAGCAGTCACACAGCTGTCATGATGTATTCTATGTGATGGAGCAGTCACACAGCTGTCATGATGTATTCTATATGATGGAGCAGTCACACAGCTGTTACTATATATTCTATATGATGGAGCAGTCACACAGCTGTCATGATGTATTCTATATGATGGAGCAGTCACACAGCTGTCATGATGTATTCTATATGATGGAGCAGTCACAGCTGTCATGATGTATTCTATGTGATGGAGCAGTCACACAGCTATCATGGTGTATTCTATATGATGAAGCAGTCACACAGCTGTCACAATATATTCTATATGATGGAGCAGTCACGCAGCTGTCACAATATATTCTATATGATGGAGCAGTCACGCAGCTGTCACAATATATTCTATATGATGGAGCAGTCACGCAGCTGTCACAATATATTCTATATGATGGAGCAGTCACACAGCTGTCATGATGTATTCTATATGATTCAGCAGTCACGCAGCTGTCACAATATATTCTATATGATGGAGCAGTCACGCAGCTGTCACAATATATTCTATATGATGGAGCAGTCACACAGCTGTCATGATGTATTCTATATGATGGAGCAGTCACACAGCTGTCATGATGTATTCTATATGATGGAGCAGTCACACAGCTGTCATGATGTATTCTATGTGATGGAGCAGTCACACACCTGTCATGATGTATTCTATATGATGAAGCAGTCACACAGCTGTCACAATATATTCTATATGATGGAGCAGTCACACAGCTGTCATGATGTATTCTATATGATGGAGCAGTCACACAGCTGTCACAATATATTCTATATGATGGAGCAGTCACACAGCTGTCACAATATATTCTATATGATGGAGTAGTCACACAGCTCTCAGAATGTATTCTATGTGATGGAGCAGTCACACAGCTGTCATGATGTATTCTATATGATGGAGCAGTCACACAGCTGTCACAATATATTCTATATGATGGAGCAGTCACGCAGCTGTCACAATATATTCTATATGATGGAGCAGTCACACAGCTGTCACAATATATTCTATATGATGGAGCAGTCACGCAGCTGTCACAATTTATTCTATATGATGGAGCAGTCACACAGCTGTCATGGTGTATTCTATATGATGGAGCAGTCACACAGCTGTCACAATATATTCTATATGATGGAGCAGTCACACAGCTGTCACAATATATTCTATATGATGGAGCAGTCACACAGCTGTCACAATATATTCTATGTGATGGAGCAGTCACACAGCTGTCATGGTGTATTCTATATGATGGAGCAGTCACGCAGCTGTCACAATATATTCTATATGATGGAGCAGTCACGCAGCTGTCACAGTGTATTCTATATGATGGAGCAGTATATAGCTGTCATATAGGCGTTTGTCTCTCCACAGATCTCAGCCTTTGCTGTTCTGGGTCAACTCATCTGATTGTATTCCTCCATGCCATTGTCTCAGTCCATCCATCATCATTTCTCTTGGTCTGCTTCTGCCTCTCTTCCCCTTGTTCTTTCCAGTTGTCACCGTGTTCTCCTATGCCTCTCTTCTCATCACATGACTAAAGAAAGCTGTTTGTCTCTTTTTTGTTGTATTTAATGTTCTAGTTTCATTAGCCTCTTTCAGGAAATCGTTAGTTAGTTACTGTGGCAGTCCAAGGAATTTGCAACATTTGTATCATGAACCACATCTCTTTTGCTTCCAATTTCTTCCTAATTTGTTCATTTACATTCCAAGATTCACAGCCATACAGCAAAACAGGTTCTATATAGCATTTTAGTACTCTCTTTCTTATATTCAGCTGTCACACTATATTGCATATGATGGAGCAGTTAACACAGCTGTCACAGTATGTTGTACATGATGGAGCAGTTAACACAGCTGTCATAATATTGATGGAGCAGCTAACACAGCTGGCGTATGTTGTACATGATTGAGCAGTTAACAAGCTGTCACAATATGTTGTACATGATGGAGCAGTTAACACAGCTGTCATATGTTG
Organism: Cepaea hortensis; assembly: GCA_963921405.1. Lineage (NCBI taxonomy): Eukaryota > Metazoa > Mollusca > Gastropoda > Stylommatophora > Helicidae > Cepaea > Cepaea hortensis. The sequence goes on along the minus strand of OY992888.1, from coordinate 1,096,584 downwards.
TACATGATAGAGCAGTTAACACAGCTGTCACAATATGTTGTACATGATGGAGCAGTTAACAAGCTGTCACAATATGGTGTACATGATGGAGCAGTTAACAAGCTGTCACAATATGGTGTACATGATGGAGCAGTTAACACAGCTGTCACAATATTGATGGAGCAGTTAACACAGCTGTCACAATGATGTGCCATGTATGGTTCATGTGTACTTGCAGACCAGTGCTGGAGAAGAGCATGCCCAACGTGAAGATTGTGGAAGACATCCAGAAGGAAACACCTGCCAAGGAAAAGCGAGGACGTGAGTATAGATGCCCTTGTTTGTTGTTGAGTGGCTTCCCCTGGCTTCTCTGACCGCTGCTCTTGTTGTTTATCTGCTTCCACTGTTACATGTTGTCTCTGTCTGTCATGTCAGTTACATGTTAATATCTGTCATTTACCTTACATTGTACTTATACAACATTGGTCACGTTTGTTGTTTTACAATATACGCATACATCCTCTTTTCACATTTGTTGTTATTTTTTTCAGTATACTTATACATAATATTTTCACATTTATTGTTCTTTTACAGTATATTCGTACAACCTCTTTTCACATTTATTGTGAATTTATGTATACTTATACATCCTCTGGTTATATTTGTTGTTATTTTACAGTATACTCATACATCCTCATTTCACATTTATTGTTATTTTACAGTATATTCGTACAACCTCTTTTCACATTTGTTGTTATTTTATGAATACTTTTACATCCTTTGGTTACATTTGTTATTTTACAGTATACTTATACACCCTGTGGTCACATTTGTTATTTTACAGTGTACTCATATACTCATACATCATCTTTTCACATTTGTTGTTATTTTACTGTATACGCATACATCCTCTGGTTATATTTATTGTAATATTTCCCCATCCTAACAGGCAAACCTGACGATGAGGGTTATGAGGAGATCTCATCTGATGAGAATGAGCTGGATGAGGAGGGTGAAAAAGTCAACAAGAGGAGTGAGTATTTCATGTTGTGTACTTTTTCTTAAATACATCATCACTGTAGTCACTCTGTTCATGTCCATGGAGGGGAGTGCCTGTCTGCTGGTGTGGTTCACTTGTTTCCTGTGACAGACTCATGGTGTCCTCAACATTACACACACATCAGATCAGTATTACACACATGTCAGATCTGTATTACACACATGTCAGATCTGTAAACATTGCACACGTCAGATCAGTAAACATTGCACACATGTCAGATCTGTAAACATTACACACATGTCAGATTTGTAAACATTGCACACATGTCAGATCAGTAAACATTACACATATGTCAGATCTGTAAACATTGCACACATGTCAGATCTGTAAACATTACACACATGGCAGACCAGTAAACATTACATGTGTGTCAAATCAGTAAACATTAAACACATGCCAGACCAGTAAACATTACACACATGCCAGATCTGTAAGCATTACACGAGTTTCAGATCAGTAAATATTACACATATGCCAGATCTGTAAGCATTACACACATGCCAGATATGTAAACATTACACACATGCCATATCAGTAAACAGACGTGTGTCATGTCAGCAGTGCTCACCGATCCCATCATATAGCCACCGTCCATGTCTTGTGTCACATGTGTGTCATGTCAGCAGTGCTCACAGATCCCATCATATTGTCCATGTCTTGTGTCATGTCAGCAGTGCTCACAGATCCCATCATAATGCCCATGTCTTGTGTCACATGTGTGTCATGTCAGCAGTGCTCACAGATCCCATCATAATGCCCATGTCTTGTGTCACATGTGTGTCATGTCAGCAGTGCTCACAGATCCCATCATATTGCCACTGTCTTGTGTCACATGTGTGTCATGTCAGCAGTGCTCACAGATCCCATCATAATGCCCATGTCTTGTGTCACATGTGTGTCATGTCAGTAGTGCTCACAGGTCCCATCATATTGCCCCTGTCTTGTGTCACATGTGTGTCATGTCAGCAGTGCTCACAGATCCCATCATAATGCCCATGTCTTGTGTCACATGTGTGTCATGTCAGCAGTGCTCACAGATCCCATCATATTGCCCATGTCGTGTGTCACATGTGTGTCATGTCAGCAGAGCTCACAGATCCCATCATATTGCCCATGTCTTGTGTCACATGTGTGTCATGTCAGCAGTGCTCACAGATCCAATCATATTGCCCATGTCTTGTGTCACATGTGTGTCATGTCAGCAGTGCTCACAGATCCCATCATATTGCCCCTGTCTTGTGTCACATGTGTGTCATGTCAGCAGTGCTCACAGATCCCATCATATTGCCCATGTCCATGTCTTGTGTCATGTCGGCAGTGCTCACAGATCCCATCATATTGCCCATGTCTTGTGTCACATGTGTGTCATGTCAGCAGTGCTCACAGATCCCATCATATTGTCCATGTCTTGTGTCATGTCAGCAGTGCTCACAGATCCCATCATATTGCCCATGTCTTGTGTCACATGTGTGTCATGTCAGCAGTGCTCACAGATCCCATCATATTGCCCCTGTCTTGTGTCACATGTGTGTCATGTCAGCAGTGCTCACAGATCCCATCATATTGCCCATGTCTTGTGTCACATGTGTGTCATGTCAGCAGTGCTCACAGATCCCATCATATTGCCCATGTCTTGTGTCACATGTGTGTCATGTCAGCAGTGCTCACAGATCCCATCATATTGCCCACGTCCATGTCTTGTGTCATGTCAGCAGTGCTCACAGATCCCATCATATTGCCCATGTCTTGTGTCACATGTGTGTCATGTCAGCAGTGCTCACAGATCCCATCATATTGCCCATGTCTTGTGTCACATGTGTGTCATGTCAGCAGTACTCACAGATCCCATCATATTGCCCATGTCTTGTGTCACATGTGTGTCATGTCAGCAGTGCTCACAGATCCCATCATATTGCCCATGTCTTGTGTTACATGTGTGTCATGTCAGCAGTGCTCACAGATCCCATCATATTGCCCATGTCTTGTGTCATGTCAGCAGTGCTCACAGATCCCATCATATTGCCCATGTCTTGTGTCATGTCAGCAGTACTCACAGATCCCATCATATTGCCCATGTCTTGTGTCACATGTGTGTCATGTCAGCAGTGCTCACAGATCCCATCATATTGTCCATGTCTTGTGTCACATGTGTGTCATGTCAGCAGTGCTCACAGATCCCATCATATTGCCCATGTCTTGTGTCATGTCAGCAGTGCTCACCGATCCCATCATATAGCCACTGTCCATGTCTTGTGTCACATGTGTGTCATGTCAGCAGTGCTCACAGATCCCATCATATTGCCCCTGTCTTGTGTCACATGTGTGTCATGTCAGCAGTGCTCACAGATCCCATCATAATGCCCATGTCTTGTGTCACATGTGTGTCATGTCAGTAGTGCTCACAGATCCCATCATATTGCCCCTGTCTTGTGTCACATGTGTGTCATGTCAGCAGAGCTCACAGATCCCATCATAATGCCCATGTCTTGTGTCACATGTGTGTCATGTCAGCAGTGCTCACAGATCCTATCATATTGCCCCTGTCTTGTGTCATGTCAGCAGTGCTCACAGATCATATTGTCCATGTCTTGTGTCATGTCAGCAGTGCTCACAGATCCCATCATATTGCCCATGTCTTGTGTCACATGTGTGTCATGTCAGCAGTGCTCACAGATTCCATCATATTGTCCATGTCTTGTGTCACATGTGTGTCATGTCAGCAGTGCTCACAGATCCCATCATATTGCCCATGTCTTGTGTCATGTCAGCAGTGCTCACCGATCCCATCATATAGCCACCGTCTTGTGTCATGTCAGCAGTGCTCACAGATCATATTGTCCATGTCTTGTGTCATGTCAGCAGTGCTCACAGATCCCATCATATTGCCCCTGTCTTGTGTCATGTCAGCAGCGCTCACAGATCATATTGTGCATGTCTTGTGTCATGTCAGCAGTGCTCACAGATCCCATCATATTGCCCATGTCTTGTGTCACATGTGTGTCATGTCAGCAGTGCTCACAGATTCCATCATATTGTCCATGTCTTGTGTCACATGTGTGTCATGTCAGCAGTGCTCACAGATCCCATCATATTGCCCATGTCTTGTGTCATGTCAGCAGTGCTCACCGATCCCATCATATAGCCACCGTCCATGTCTTGTGTGTCATGTCAGCAGTGCTCACAGATCCCATCATATTGCCCATGTCTTGTGTCACATGTGTGTCATGTCAGCAGTGCTCACAGATCCCATCATATTGCCCCTGTCTTGTGTCACATGTGTGTCATGTCAGCAGTGCTCACAGATCCCATCATATTGCCCACGTCCATGTCTTGTGTCATGTCGGCAGTGCTCACAGATCCCATCATATTGCCCATGTCTTGTGTCACATGTGTGTCTTGTCAGCAGTGCTCACAGATCCCATCATATTGTCCATGTCTTGTGTCATGTCAGCAGTGCTCACAGATCCCATCATATTGCCCATGTCTTGTGTCACATGTGTGTCATGTCAGCAGTGCTCACAGATCCCATCATATTGCCCCTGTCTTGTGTCACATGTGTGTCATGTCAGCAGTGCTCACAGATCCCATCATATTGCCCATGTCTTGTGTCACATGTGTGTCATGTCAGCAGTGCTCACAGATCCCATCATATTGCCCACGTCCATGTCTTGTGTCATGTCAGCAGTGCTCACAGATCCCATCATATTGCCCATGTCTTGTGTCACATGTGTGTCATGTCAGCAGTACTCACAGATCCCATCATATTGCCCATGTCTTGTGTCACATGTGTGTCATGTCAGCAGTGCTCACAGATCCCATCATATTGCCCATGTCTTGTGTCACATGTGTGTCATGTCAGCAGTGCTCACAGATCCCATTATATTGCCCATGTCTTGTGTCATGTCAGCAGTGCTCACAGATCCCATCATATTGCCCATGTCTTGTGTCATGTCAGCAGTACTCACAGATCCCATCATATTGCCCATGTCTTGTGTCACATGTGTGTCATGTCAGCAGTACTCACAGATCCCATCATATTGCCCATGTCTTGTGTCACATGTGTGTCATGTCAGCAGTGCTCACAGATCCCATCATATTGCCCATGTCTTGTGTCACATGTGTGTCATGTCAGCAATGCTCACAGATCCCATCATATTGCCCATGTCTTGTGTCATGTCAGCAGTGCTCACAGATCCCATCATATTGCCCATGTCTTGTGTCATGTCAGCAGTACTCACAGATCCCATCATATTGCCCATGTCTTGTGTCACATGTGTGTCATGTCAGCAGTACTCACAGATCCCATCATATTGCCCATGTCTTGTGTCACATGTGTGTCATGTCAGCAGTGCTCACAGATCATATTGTCCATGTCTTGTGTCATGTCAGCAGTGCTCACAGATCCCATCATAATGCCCATGTCTTGTGTCACATGTGTGTCATGTCAGCAGTGCTCACAGATCCCATCATATTGCCCATGTCTTGTGTCACATGTGTGTCATGTCAGCAGTGCTCACAGATCCCATCATATTGTTCCTGTCTTGTGTCATGTCAGCAGTGCTCACAGATCCCATCATAATGCCCATGTCTTGTGTAACATGTGTGTCATGTCAGCAGTGCTCACAGATCCCATCATATTGTTCATGTCTTGTGTCACATGTGTGTCATGTCAGCAGTGCTCACAGATCCGATCATATTGCCCATGTCTTGTGTCATGTCAGCAATGCTCACCGATCCCATCATATAGCCACCGTCAATGTCTTGTGTCACATGTGTGTCATGTCAGCAGTGCTCACAGATCCCATCATAATGCCCATGTCTTGTGTCATGTCAGCAATGCTCACCGATCCCATCATATAGCCACCGTCAATGTCTTGTGTCACATGTGTGTCATGTCAGCAGTGCTCACAGATCCGATCATATTGCCCATGTCTTGTGTCATGTCAGCAATGCTCACCGATCCCATCATATAGCCACCGTCAATGTCTTGTGTCACATGTGTGTCATGTCAGCAGTGCTCACAGATCCCATCATAATGCCCATGTCTTGTGTCACATGTGTGTCATGTCAGCAGTGCTCACAGATCCCATCATATTGCCCATGTCTTGTGTCACATGTGTGTCATGTCAGCAGTGCTCACAGATCCCATCATATTGCCCATGTCTTGTGTCATGTCAGCAGTGCTCACAGATCCCATCATATTGCCCATGTCTTGTGTCACATGCTCATGATTGTTTGACTGTCTCCAGCCCATGTCTTGTGTCACATGCTCATGATTGTGTCTCTCTCAAGCCATCGTCAGCATCCTGGCTATCGATATGGCCAGCTTGATGTCCACATCCAAGCCTAAACCAGCCCAGGGCCCAGTGTTTGAGCGCTACAAGGCTGCCAGCTTGTTCGCAGAGATGGGCCTGTCCAGGGCCTACGCTGGAGACCGGCTGTACAGGCAGGTGCAGGAGGTGTGCCAGCGACGGCTGCAGGAGCTGGCTGGGCCAGGGCAGACCCCAGGTGAGTGTACTTCTACAGGTGTTACTGCACGTTGTTTGTAGATGTGTGATTGTATACTGATGGATGCATGTTTGTAGATGTGTAATTGTATACTGATGGACACATGTTTGTAGATGTGTGATAGTATACTGATGGATGCATGTTTGTAGATGTGTGATTGTATACTGATGGATGCATGTTTGTAGATGTGTGATTGTATACTGATGGATGCATGTTTGTAGATGTGTGATTGTATACTGATGGACGCAGGTTTGTAGATGTGTGATTGTACACTGATGGATGCATGTTTGTAGATGTGTGATTGTATACTGATGGATGCATGTTTGTAGATGTGTGATTGTATACTGATGGATGCATGTTTGTAGATGTGTGATTGTATACTGATGGATGCATGTTTGTAGATGTGTGATTGTATACTGATGGATGCATGTTTGTAGATGTGTGATTGTATACTGATGGATGCATGTTTGTAGATGTGTGATTGTATACTGATGGACGCATGTTTGTAGATGTGTGATTGTACTGTGATGGACGCATGTTTGTAGATGTGTGATTGTATACTGATGGACGCATGTTTGTAGATGTGTGATTGTACTGTGATGGACGCATGTTTGTAGATGTGTGATTGTATACTGATGGATGCATGTTTGTAGATGTGTGATTGTATACTGATGGATGCATGTTTGTAGATGTGTGATTGTACACTGATGGATGCATGTTTGTAGATGTGTGATTGTATACTGATGGATGCATGTTTGTAGATGTGTGATTGTATACTGATGGATGCATGTTTGTAGATGTGTGATTGTATACTGATGGACGCATGTTTGTAGATGTGTGATTGTATACTGATGGATGCATGTTTGTAGATGTGTGATTGTATACTGATGGATGCATGTTTGTAGATGTGTGATTGTATACTGATGGACACATGTTTGTAGATGTGTGATTGTACACTGATGGATGCATGTTTGTAGATGTGTGATTGTATACTGATGGACGCATGTTTGTAGATGTGTGATTGTACTGTGATGGACGCATGTTTGTAGATGTGTGATTGTATACTGATGGATGCATGTTTGTAGATGTGTGATTGTATACTGATGGATGCATGTTTGTAGATGTGTGATTGTACTGTGATGGACTCAGGTTTGTAGATGTGTGATTGTACACATGTTTGTAGATGTGTGATTGTACACATGTTTGTAGATGTGTGATTGTACACATGTTTGTAGATGTGTGATTGTACTGTGATGGACTCAGGTTTGTAGATGTGTGATTGTACACATGTTTGTAGATGTGTGATTGTACACATGTTTGTAGATGTGTGATTGTACACATGTTTGTAGATGTGTGATTGTACACATGTTTGTAGATGTGTGATTGTACACATGTTTGTAGATGTGTGATTGTACACATGTTTGTAGATGTGTGATTGTACACTGATGGATGCATGATTATAGGAAATTAGATGTAACAATTTTCCGGGCATATTTGGAGGGAAAATAAGTGGAAACTTAGTATTCTTTTGCGTAAATGGTGGGAGATGAACAAGAGGAAGATAAGATACATCTCATAATGGATTGGCCACATGGTATACGCAAAACATGAACACAGACCTGACCAGACTTGATTGTGTGAGGTGGCAAATGATGATCACCATTACTGATGATAATTGAGGGCAGAGGGGCTATGTTTTCCACCTGGTATATGTGGGTGGCGGGTAGGGGTATCACCCATCAAAGGAGAATTAAGGTGCCTTCTTCCCTTTCGCTAGCCTACGGGGCACCCTTGGGCAAAGAGAAGTACCCATTTAGCCTCCCGATCAGGATTAAATGAAGCCATGGGTGCAGGTCGTGGATAAAGTTGAAGAGCAGCCGACAGATAGTTGTGGGTTATGGTCTCCAGCTTCACGATGGTAGGCAGAGGATCTCTTTTTTGAGGAGACAATGGCTACAGTCATTGACCAGTATGGTCACTGCTAAGAAGGAAAGTAATGGCAAACTACCTTCTTTACAGATGCCAAGAAAATTATGTTTGCGATATCATTGACATTCAGAGAAATGGCTCCATAGCAGCAGCCTCGCCCAGTAGGGATAGTCTTGTGCACCAGGAGACTCCAGACCGTCAGCAGGCTACTAGGTGCAAAAGATTACTACTATAATTAAAGGTAGGAACCTGGAATGTCAGAACAATGAATGCAGATGGAAAATTGGGTAACATAAAACAAGAAATGGGAAGACAGAATATTAATATATTAGGAATGTGTGAAACCAGATGGAGAGGGGCAAGGATCAAGACAGGAGAGGATTGTAAGATTATTTATTCTGGAGGAGAAGAACGGCAAAGAGGTGTAGCCATTATGTTGGATCGGCAAACATCAAATTCTATTAAAGGATATAGAGCTGTGTCAGAGTTCTATTAGTAAAATGAAACGGAAGACCTTTTAAAATAAATGTCATTCATATATATGCTCCAGCAAGTGAATGCAGTAAAGAAAGTATAGATGAATTTTATAATGACATGGAGCGTGCTTTGAAGAATTGTAAAAAAAAAAAATCAGACATAAATATTATAATGGGTGATTTCAATGCAAAAGTGGGAAATTAAGGTGATGGTTACAGTGTAGGCAACCATGGTTTGGGAGATTGAAATGAAAGAGGATACAGACTTGTAGAATGGGCAAAAGAATAAGAAATGGTTGTAGGATAAATCTTGTTTAAACAGCATCCTAGAAGATTATGGACATGGAGGAGTCCAGACAGCAGGATTAAAAACCAGATAGATTACATCCTGATTAGCAGAAAGTTTTGAAATGCGCTAACAGTCGTAAAAACAGTTCCCAATGCAGAATGTTACAGTGATCACAGATTAATTACAGGCACACTTAGGATAAAGTCAAGTATACAACCGGAAGCACTAAATATATGCACCAAGAAGCACCCAAGATACCTACAACCTTGGCAGTAGTGACTTCGGAGGGCAACGAGATGCCAACCACAGCATCATTCAAAAAGAGAATGCAGCAACCAGAGAGATTCATACCAAGAATCACGCAATGTTCCAGATGTCAGAAGGCCGGGCACAGTAGAGCTACGTGTCGCAGTAAGACGGAAATATGCCGATACTGCGCCGAACACCACGCCTTCAAGGAGTGTCCGCTGGCCAAGCTGGACACGGACTTCCGAGCACCCAACAACAAAAGAAAGTGCGCCAACTGCCTGGGCAAACATGGAGCAAGATACCTGGGCTGTCCGTACCTGCAGAGACACAGAGACGTCTTAAAGATCGCCATCATCACAAAGACACCATTCAAGGAAGCAATGCAGAGGGGCGAGACAGCCACGGGTATAGCACAAGCTGAAAGAGATCAACTTCAAAAGCAGATAGACGAGTTGAAGAAGCAAGTCAAGGCACTGCTGACGACGTCTCCGACCAGCGATAATGAGAAGCTGCTGGCCGACATGAAAGAAATCCATCTCGACATCAAACAAGAGATTCAGCGCATGGCTGAGATGAAGAAGGAGAACGAAGAAATCCTACAAATGATCAAGACCGAAAGAAAATTGCATAGAGCTGAAATGGGACTCTTTCAAAACAAATTAACAGAAGCCACACAAGAACTCACAGAGAAACAGCAAGAAGAAAATCAAGAGACCGAGCCGGAACCGCAAGCTGAAGCCAGCAGCCCAACCACAACGCCCAAGAGGGAACTACTATACCGTCGGATCTCTGAAGGAGGCACAGAATACCCAGTCGACAAGGAGGAACTCAAGCGCGAGGAATTCAGAAGGCGCTGGGAAGAAAAAGAAAAGAAGAAGCCTAAGAAACTCCGGGGGAAACCGATGGTATACCCAGTAGTACTCTACGACCGTGAGAACGACTTCGAGTACTATATAGATGACGGTAAAATCGTCCCATGGCTGACCACGGAGGAAGAAAACTTTAGGCAGCAGTATCGCAAACGCAACAGTGAAAACAAACACAAGGAGGAAAATGAAAACGTCGATAAGCTCCTACAGAAAATACACAATAAAGGAGACAAAAAGACCAAATAAAAAGTCCTTTTAAGGACTGCAACCAATCAAGCCAGGAGCCTGCGCCACCAAAGAAAACAAGATGAAACATGCACAAAGGACAGCCACGGACCGATCCCCCAGCTGGAGGGGGATTACGAAAAGTCCTTATAAGGACTGCAGCCAGACGAGGAAGGAGCCTACACAAACAAAGAAAACCACAACAACAGAAGAGCACAAAGGATAGCCGCCGACCACTGCTGACGTCACAGACACAAACGATACATAACCAGTCCGAGAAAGGACTCACAAGACAAGAAATAGGGTAAATAAACCCACAAAAACCACGATCCTCAATTATAACCACAGCTGATGAAGCAGGTTAGACGAGGACGAATTTGGAATTTTTGTTTTTGAAATGGAAATGGAAGCACTAAATATGATTTGTGCAAATTGAAAACTGATAAAGAAATACAAGATAATTTTAACATAGAAGGAAAGAACATATTTGATATATTGTCTGATCTAGAGATCCTATTTTAAGATGTGGATGATCAATGGGAAATATTTAAGAATTCAATCAGTTTAGCTGCAGAAAAAACTACCAAAATTAAAGAAAGTGGGTCGTCAGATATGGATGACTGAAGAAATTTTACAGTTAATGAAAACAAGAAGACAGAACAAAAATAATCCTGCCAAATATTTTTTAAAAAATACAGAAAAGTCAGAACATTATGTAAGCAGGCAAAAGAAGCATGGCTCAAGACAAAATTGCATAGAAATTGAAAAACAACACAACAGTAAAAATACCAAACTAATGCACAAAATAATTCAGGAGCTTACTAATCAAAGAACACATACATGAGCAGGCTGCCTAAAGACAAAAGATGGAAAATTATATTAGAAAAAGATAAGATTTTACATGTATGGTCAGATTATGTGAAAAACCTTTATGATGATAACAGAAAAGAACAGTATGATATTTAAAATAATAATGAAGGCCCATCAATTTTGAAGATGGAGGTTCAGAATGCTCTTAACCATATGAAAACTGGCAAAACCCCCCTGTTCAGACAAGATCACAACAGAAATGATTAATGCTATAGAAGAATACAGAATAGATAAAATTACCAGACTCCTGAAAACAATAAATGATACTGGAGATATACCTCATGAATTATGTAATTCTGTATTTATTGCAATCCCAAAAAAATTAGAGCCTTGGAATATATATGATCAGCATCGAACAATTAGTATAATGAGTCACATCATGAAGATTTTGCTACAAATTATCATGCAAAGAGTTAGGAAGAAAATACAACCTGAAATAGGAGAGGAACAATGTGGGTTTGTAGAAGGCAGGGGTACAGTAAATGCTGTGTGTATACTGAGAACAGTAATTGAACGTTTTATAGAAGTAAACAGAGATCTACACCTTTACTTTATTGATGTAACAACACTCCCTGGGGTGAGGGGAACTGATGCCACACCTTAACAACGGGATGTGTTCTGCCTGGGAACTAGGTGACCTCAATCTACTATACCCCACCAGCCTCTGGATGCCTATCTCTCTTTCATTCAACCAAGGGACACTACCCTCTCACACCTCGTCCTGAATGCATGACTCAACTCTGGTATCTATCTATGGTGACAGAAGTGTGTATTATACAAATGAGTTTGATGATGATGAGGAGGATGATGATGAGATAGACCTAGCGGCTACTAGGGCTGTCGAGACAAGCAAGCACTAGAGTAGCCCCAGGATGTAGTTGTCATCACAGGAAAGGCCCCGAGTGGAACGCTTCAGGTCATCTTGGTAACAGGTCTCACCGAATGTAGCCAGGCTTCCATCAAGCTCTCGTCTTCTCACGGATGGATGGTGGTCGTTCCGACTGGACTGGTTCCGGAAACCTCTTCAGTGATGATCTGGACTGGTGGCCCACACGGTTGACTAGACGTCTAAATGTCTCTAATGTGGCCAGAAAATGTGACACTTTGTTGCACACTCTTGAGGAGTCACACGGAGTGTCATGAATAGGAGAGCAACCTCTCCGTCTATGATGGGGAAAGTCCCTACTGGCAATATAGTCTCTGTACTCCTGCAGACTCATGAGCCAAAGTGGCCCGGCACAAATCGTCGATGGTATCTGGCTCTAGCTGGTGATGGTTCTGTCTAAAGTCTGTACATAGAGGACAATCACTCCACATTAATACTTGCCTTGAGTTAGGTCAACAAACATTTAGTGGTTCCATAGTGAACATTACTTGGTACTGACATCGGTGAAATGATAGCAGGTCCTGTACTCCGTTGTAGTAACCTCTTTGGATTGGACACGCTTGGATTTGTTGTGGTGTCTCTGGCCTGCTACCCACAACACTTGCCTGGTCCCAATCACTGGACCTGTCACCAAACTGTCAAGTCCTCAATCAAAAAGATAGAACCTGTGGAGGACAACACTTGGTGAAAGCATCTAGAACTATGCTACCATACGCAAGTTCACTCTCATCCACTTTCCTCAGCCATGTGGACTCCATCACATGAGAGTCCCTCTCCCTCATACTGCTCACAGGTGCCGTAGATGAACTGGGTCTAGGACTGGACAGGATGCTAGTTACTGTGCGTCATCTTCCCCGGCCTGGAGTATAGCTTGGGCCAAGGTCGTCTGTCCCTCATCACTGAGGTGTCATCCTACCCTGAAAGACTTCTACATGACATATAGGGTTAGTGAATCATTAGTAATGGTAGGCAGAATGGCCCTGAAGTAGGGCCGATGATGATGCATCTGGACCCCCTCCTGGTTCACGCCAATCTCACTTCCCTATTACCAGCCAGAGCAGATATAGTACCGTGCCTCAGGTACAAAATATCCAAATCCAACGGTATATACATAACCTCAATCATTCTCCATGTAGCAGAGATCCACACCCGTTCCCTCCTCATCACAGGCCGGAGCATTTAGAACTGTGTCACTGTTCTTCTAGAACAGCCCTGTCCCTTCGGTCGCTTCTCACACATTGTCCACCTCTCCGGAATCCACTATATATTAAGCTGGCATTACTTTGAGGCATACTAACTACAAGACAGATGTGAGGAAAGCCAAGAAGAAAAGCCAGTGGTCGCCCCACCATGCGACAACGACCTTCAACTCAAGTCATGACCATGAAATGACATCTGATACTTCTGCTGACCTCCGCACTACCTTCGCCACGTTGGTATATACCTCACATGCCCTAGTATAGGCGACGTCCTACTGTACTTCCGGTTCCCCACGTTACGTCACTCAACCACGCCGGCTTCTATGATATTCAATTTCAGGAAGCTGGGCCATGTGTGAACTCAAATTAAAGGTTTCGTTGCCCTGAATTCATTCAACCCAACCTACAGTGGCTGCAAAGGCACCCTGCGGCATTAGGATGCTAAATAGTCTGGTGTTACACCTTCCTGTAAAGACGCGGCCCCAAAAGGTTGACTTCAGGCCCATACAATGTTACCTGTTCACACTTGACCTACTTTCCCGCACAACAACTGTTACACAGGCGCTTAAACTACTGAGGTTGTCGACTACCGACATAACGTTAAATAACCTAAATTAATCAACATACCTTTGTTATGGCACACATTTAGCATTCTGGAGACGATGTAGAGTTCCTTCAAGATCTGTAAAGACATCTGTCATCCTGTCATGGAATGTAGGACGGACACCAGGCGTCTCGCCTCTTAGACCAACTCAGCTCAACTGCCGGCTTTGTTCGCCCACTCTATGAACAGCCCATGCGCATTAAATATGCAGACTATACAGTCTTGATTGCAGACAATGAACAGGACCTGCAATAATAAGTAGATGCGGTTATTGCACACAGTGAACAAATAGGGTTAGAATTGAATTGTAAGAAGACACAGATTATGGCCGTCACTAGGAAGGAAGAAATACCACAATGTAATATAAGTAAATGGGCATATTCTTAAACAAGTGAATTGGTACAGCTATCTCAGAACAATCATAACATCTGATGGGAGATGCTATGAAGAGATTAGAACAAGAATTGCCATTGTAAAGGTAGCCTTTTGCCAGATGAAAAATATACTGACCAATAAAAAGATATCAATTGAAACGAGAAAAAGTGTGTTGAAGTGCTACATAGAACCTGTACTTTTATATGGATGTGAAGCGTGGACAATGAGCAGACAAGCTGAAAAACATCTTATGGGTGTGGAAATGTGGTTTCTGAGGAAAATGCAAAGAATACCATGGACAGACAGAAAAACCAATGAACAAGTCCTACAAGGAACAAATGAAGATCGTAAACTGATTAGAGACATTAGATGTAGTCAGTCAATACGTTTTGGGCATGTTATGAGAAGAAATGAATTGGAGAACTTGGTGACAACTGGCAAGATCAAAAGGAAGAGACCAAGGGGAAGACCGAGAAGTAAATACCTGGATGGCTTGGTCACCTGGCATGGTCACACAGACAGGAACACAGAGCTGATCCACGACTCTGGTGATCGAGTGAGATGGCAAACCATGACCGCCAACAGTTATCGGCATGGCACATGATGGATGGATGGATATGTGTGTTAATACATCTGTATCCTGGGCATATATTGGAAAGACCATTTAACAAACATGTGCTTGAAAGAGAGGATATTGCCACAGTGCACCCTCTCCTCAGGCAGAGACGCCTCCGGTGGCTGGGCCACATATCTCGAAAAGAAGATGAATATATTTCCAAAGATCTCCTATACTGAGAACTAGCCACAGGGAAGAGGCCAACCGGAAGACCCCAAATGCGATACAAGGATGTGTGTAAACAAGAAATGAAACCCCTTGGCATAGATCCAGACATGTGGGAAAGAGTTGTAGCAGACAGATGTTCCTGGAGAAGTGATGTACGAAATGGACTGATGCTATTTGAGCGCAATCTGATCCAACAAACTGAGGATAGGCGGCACAGGCTTAAAACGCAGTCACTTACTGCGGGACTTGCCTCGTCTTACAGATGCGGAAACTGTGACAGAGATTGTTACTCTCGCATTGAACTATACAGTCACCAGCGGCGCTGTCAGGTACCTCCCCAGCGGCACAACTCTTTAGTCTTACAGGACTGAAAGAGGCCTACTACTATGTGTCAGTCTTATATTAATGTCAATATTTGGTCAGTCGTGAGGGTCTGTTCAAGGCATTAAAGAAGATTGGCTGCCCACCAACTCTTCTGTCCATTGTGGAATCGTTCCACACAGACATGAAAGGTATATTCAAGTTTGATGGTGCAACTTCAGAAGAGTTTGAAATCAAGAGTGGAGTTAAGCAAGGTTGTGTACTAGCTCCCACCCTCTTTGGAATATACTTTTCACTTCTACTGAAATATGCCTTTCATGATCAGGATGGTGGTATATACATTCACTCACACTCAGATGGCGGCCTCTACAATGCTCAGAGATTGAAGGCCAAGACCAAAATTAGGAGGGTACTGATCAGAGAGTTGCTTTTTGCAGATGATGCTGCAGTTACGACCCACTCTGAGGAAGAATTACAATGTCTACTATCTGCATTCTCCAATGCTTGTTCTGAATTTGGTTTAACAATTAGCAAAAAGAAGACACAGATTATGTCACAAGGTGCACAAGGGGTACCATCAATCTTTATTGATGACGCCGAACTAGAGATGGTAGACCATTTTACATATCTAGGATCAGTGGTAAATCGCAAATTATCCCTAGATCAGGAAATCAACATCCGGTTTGGTAAGGCAGCAACAACAATGAACAGGTTAAGAAAAAGAGTCTGAGAGAACAGGAATTTTACTGCCAAAACAAAAGTCTTTGTCTATCAAACCTGTGTCCTTAGTACTCTTCTTTATGGCAGTGAAGCCTGGACAACTTACTCACACCAAGAGAAACGTTTAAACAGCTTTCATATGCGGTGTCTGCAAAGAATTCTTGGTATTAAGTGGCAAGACAAAACCACAAAAACTGAAGTATTGGAAAGATCAGGTTGTGTGATGGTTTATTCCGTGCTCAGTCTTCGTAGACTTAGATGGATAGGACATCTTAGGAGGATGGATGATGGTAGAATGCCAAAGGACATCTTTTTTGGTGAATTACAGATGGGTAAGAGATCTCGGGGTCGGCCTCTACTACGATACAAAGATGTGTGTAAGCGGGACATGATTGATACAGGCATTGATAATGCACATTGAGAGCAAGTCGCAGCTGAACGTGTTGCATGGAGGGCAAACATCAGAAATGGAATAAAGACAAAGGAGAAAATTATTGCAGAAAAGTCACACACCGAGCGTATGAGACATAAGATGGTGCATGATGATAGAAATGACCACGTGTTCACATGCACCCACTGTGAACGAACATTTAAAGTGTGAATCGGCCTTATCAGTCACATTCGCTACCGCTATGGGTAATAATTATGCCTTTTTGAAGCACAAACTATCGTCTGTCAAGATGGCAAGGTGCCAGTATGTGTATTAATGTCAGTCTTATATTTATAATGTCAGTCTTATATTTATTATGTCAGTGTGTGTCAGTCTTATATTTATGATGCCACTATGTCATATTTATATTTGTTATGTCAATATGTGTCTTATATTTATGATGTCGTTGTTATATCTGTGATGTCCTTCCCAGAAAATACAGGGGACACAAAGCTGGATCCTGAGGAGTTGTCCTGTGCTAGCGTGGCCTCAGATGACCCAGCAACTCCTTCAGCAGACCTGAAATCAAATTTGGAGGCAGGGCCACATCTCTCAACGTGCTCATCCTTATCACTCAACTATCCTCACGTGGAGGCAGGGCCACTTCTGTCGGCGTGCTCATCCTTGTCGCTCAGCTGTCCAAATGTTCCAGCCACACCCATCAAGGAAGACAGCACCGCAGATGAAGAGCCTAGTCCATTGTCCCAGAAAAAGATGCCTTTTAAACGAAGTGTAGATCCCTCCCGACTGCTGAGGACATCTGTGACGGGTGCCTCCAGACCCACATTCACGCTGTATGGAGACACCTCAGCCTACCACAAGCTGAACCGAGCCAGAGCACAACAGCGATCAGGTCTTCTGGCCAACTTTGGCGTGTTCCGCCGCGCCTTGACGGCCAGGAAAGACTTGGAAATCAGGCGGCAACTGTGTGGAATTGATCCAGTGAGTTATGTGTGGAATTGTTTCTGTGAATTATTCTAGATAAATTATGTGTGGAATTGATCCTGTGAGTCGTTCTAGATAACTTGTATGTGGAATTGATCCGGTGAGTTGTTCTAGATAAATTATGTGTGGAATTGACCTGTGAGTTGTTCTAGATAAATTATGTGTGGAATTGATTCTGTGAGTTGTTCTAGATAAATTATTTGTGGAATTGATTCTGTGAATTGTTCTAGATAAATTATGTGTGGAATTGATTCTGTGAATTGTTCAAGATAAATTATGTGTGGAATTGATTCAGTAAGTTATGTGTGGAATTGATTCTATGAATTGTTCTAGATAAATTATGTGTGGAAGTGAGTTGTTCTAGATAAATTATGTGTGGAATTGATTCTGTGAAAATTTCTAGATAGATTATGTGTGGAATTGGTCCAGTGAGTTGTTCTAGATAAATTATGTGTGGAATTGATTCTGTGAATTGTTCTAGATAAATTATGTGTGGAATCGATTCTGTGAATTCTTCTAGATAAATTATGTGTGGAATTGATCCAGTGAGATGATCTAGATAAATTATGTGTGGAATTTATCCAGTGATTTGTTCTAGAAAAATTATGTGTGGAATTGGTTCTGTGGGTTGTTCTAGATAGACTGTGTGTAAAGTTAGTTCTGTAATTTGTTCTAGATAAACTCTGTATAGAGTTAATTCAGTTAGTTCTTCTGCACTGTGTAGTTATTTCTGTAGGTTATTCGAGAAAGACTGTATAATTAGTTCTGTAAGTTGTTTTAAACTGTATGTAGAGTTAGTTCCGTAAATTGTTCTACATAGACTGTCAGTAGAGTTAGTTCTGTAAATTGTTCTAGATAGACTGTATGTAGAGTTAGTTCTGTAAATTGTTCTAGATAGACTGTATGTAGTGTTAGTTCTGTAAATTGTTCTACATAGACTGTATGTAGAGTTAGTTCTGTAAATTGTTCTAGATAAACTGTGTGTAGAGTTAGTTCTGTAAATTGTTCTAGATAGACTGTATGTAGAGTTAGTTCTGTAAATTGTTCTAGATATACTGTGTGTAGAGTTAGTTCTGTAAATTGTTCTAGATAGACTGTATGTAGAGTTAATTCTGTAAATTGTTCTACATAGACTGTCAGTAGAGTTAGTTCTGTAAATTGTTCTAGATAGACTGTGTGTAGAGTTAGTTCTGTAAATTGTTCTACATAGACTGTCAGTAGAGTTAGTTCTGTAAATTGTTCTAGATAGAGTTAGGTCTGTAAATTGTTCTAGATATACTGTATGTAGAGTTAGTTCTGTAAATTGTTCTAGATAGACTGTATGTAGAGTTAGTTCTGTAAATTGTTCTAGATAGACTGTGTGTAGAGTTAGTTCTGTAAATTGTTCTAGACAGACTGTGTGTAGAGATAGATCTGTAAATTGTTCTAGATATACGTTATGTAGAGTTAGTTCTGTAAATTGTTCTAGATAGACTGTCAGTAGAGTTTGATCTGTAAATTGTTCTAGATAGGCTGTATGTAGAGTTAGTTCTGTAAATTGTTCTAGATAGACTGTATGTAGAGTTAGTTCTGTAAATTATTCTAGATAGACTGTGTGTAGAGTTCTGTAAATTGTTCTAGATAGATTGTGTGTAGAGTAAGTTCTGTAAATTGTTCTAGATAGACTGTGTGTAGTGTTAGTTCTGTAAATTGTTCTAGATAGACTGTCAGTAGAGTTAGATCTGTGAATTGTTCTAGATAGACTGTATGTAGAGTTAGTTCTGTAAATTGTTCTAGATAGACTGTATGTAGAGTTAGTTCTGTAAATTGTTCTAGATAGACTGTCAGTAGAGTTAGTTCTGTAAATTGTTCTAAATAGACTGTGTAGAGTTCTGTAAATTGTTCTAGATAGACTGTGTAGAGTTCTGTAAATTGTTCTAGATAGACTGTCAGTAGAGTTAGTTCTGTAAATTATTCTAGATAGACTGTGTGTAGAGTTAGTTCTGTAAATTGTTCTAGATAGACTGTGTGTAGAGTTCTGTAAATTGTTCTAGATAGACTGTGTGTAGAGTTAGTTCTGTAAATTGTTCTAGATAGACTGTGTGTAGAGTTAGTTCTGTAAATTGTTCTAGATAGACTGTATGTAGAGTTCTGTAAATTGTTCTAGATAAACTGTGTGTAGAGTTAGTTCTGTAAATTGCTCTAGATAGACTGTGTGTAGAGTTCTGTAAATTGTTCTAGATAGACTGTGTGTAGAGTTAGTTCTGTAAATTGTTCTAGATAGACTGTGTGTAGAGTTAGTTCTGTAAATTGTTCTAGATAGACTATGTAGAGTTCTGTAAATTGTTCTTGATAGACTGTGTGTAGAGTTAGTTCTGTAAATTGTTCTAGATCAGTGGTTCTCAACCTTTTTTGGTCCGTTCCCCCCATCACCATATTTTTAGGACGTCATTCCCCCCCTCACCATATTTTTAGGACATCATCCCCCCCCCCCACCATATTTTTAGAACGTCATTTCCCCCCCCCCCCCTCCCTTTGTATTTCCTCCCTAAAAATTTCCCCCTGCCCCTACACAGTATATGTAATAATTGAAGCTAAATTTAATAGCACATACTAAAACAAGTCTAGACATGTACATAAAATGTGATTTGCAGATCTACTTATGTTATAAAATGAATTTCAGAAGGGTGATGCGTACAGAAGCGTAAAGTATGAAAGGAAAAACAAGATCAAGTAATCGGTTCTTGTATTAACGCAATCTTGAAATAATCTTCATTCCCCCCCTGGAAACCCCAAAATTCCCCCCTGGGGGGGAATTCCCCACCGGTTGAGAACCACTGTTCTAGATAGACTGTCAGTAGAGTTAGTTCTGTAAATTGTTCTAGACTGTGTAGAGTTAGTTCTGTAAATTGTTCTAGATAGACTGTATGTAGAGTTAGTTCTATAAATTGTTCTAGATAGACTGTATGTAGAGTTAGTTCTGTAAATTGTTCTAAATAGACTGTGTGTAGAGTTCTGTAAATTGTTCTAGATAGACTGTGTAGAGTTCTGTAAATTGTTCTAGATAGACTGTCAGTAGAGTTAGTTCTGTAAATTATTCTAGATAGACTGTGTGTAGAGTTAGTTCTGTAAATTGTTCTAGATAGACTGTGTGTAGAGATAGATCTGTAAATTGTTCTAGATATACGTTATGTAGAGTTAGTTCTGTAAATTGTTCTAGATAGACTGTCAGTAGAGTTAGATCTGTAAATTGTTCTAGATAGGCTGTATGTAGAGTTAGTTCTGTAAATTGTTCTAGATAGACTGTATGTAGAGTTAGTTCTGTAAATTATTCTAGATAGACTGTGTGTAGAGTTCTGTAAATTGTTCTAGATAGATTGTGTGTAGAGTAAGTTCTGTAAATTGTTCTAGATAGACTGTGTGTAGTGTTAGTTCTGTAAATTGTTCTAGATAGACTGTCAGTAGAGTTACATCTGTGAATTGTTCTAGATAGACTGTATGTAGAGTTAGTTCTGTAAATTGTTCTAGATAGACTGTATGTAGAGTTAGTTCTGTAAATTGTTCTAGATAGACTGTCAGTAGAGTTAGTTCTGTAAATTGTTCTAAATAGACTGTGTGTAGAGTTCTGTAAATTGTTCTAGATAGACTGTGTAGAGTTCTGTAAATTGTTCTAGATAGACTGTCAGTAGAGTTAGTTCTGTAAATTATTCTAGATAGACTGTGTGTAGAGTTAGTTCTGTAAATTGTTCTAGATAGACTGTGTGTAGAGTTCTGTAAATTGTTCTAGATAGACTGTGTGTAGAGTTAGTTCTGTAAATTGTTCTAGATAGACTGTGTGTAGAGTTAGTTCTGTAAATTGTTCTAGATAGACTGTATGTAGAGTTCTGTAAATTGTTCTAGATAAACTGTGTGTAGAGTTAGTTCTGTAAATTGCTCTAGATAGACTGTGTGTAGAGTTCTGTAAATTGTTCTAGATAGACTGTGTGTAGAGTTAGTTCTGTAAATTGTTCTAGATAGACTGTGTGTAGAGTTAGTTCTGTAAATTGTTCTAGATAGACTATGTAGAGTTCTGTAAATTGTTCTTGATAGACTGTGTAGAGTTAGTTCTGTAAATTGTTCTAGATCAGTGGTTCTCAACCTTTTTTGGTCCGTTACCCCCATCACCATATTTTTAGGACGTCATTCCCCCCCTCACCATATTTTTAGGACATCATCCCCCCCCCACCATATTTTTAGAACGTCATTTCCCCCCCCCCCCCTCCCTTTGTATTTCCTCCCTAAAAATTTCCCCCTGCCCCTACACAGTATACGTAATAATTGAAGCTAAATTTAATAGCACATACTAAAACAAGTCTAGACATGTACATAAAATGTGATTTGCAGATCTACTTATGTTATAAAATGAATTTCAGAAGGGTGATGCGTACAGAAGCGTAAAGTATGAAAGGAAAAACAAGATCAAGTAACCGGTTCTTGTATTAACGCAATCTTGAAATAATCTTCATTCCCCCCCTGGAAACCCCAAAATTCCCCCCTGGGGGGGAATTCCCCACCGGTTGAGAACCACTGTTCTAGATAGACTGTCAGTAGAGTTAGTTCTGTAAATTGTTCTAGACTGTGTGTAGAGTTAGTTCTGTAAATTGTTCTAGATAGACTGTATGTAGAGTTAGTTCTATAAATTGTTCTAGATAGACTGTATGTAGAGTTAGTTCTGTAAATTGTTCTAGATAGACTGTATGTAGAGTTAGTTCTGTAAATTGTTCTAGATAGACTGTATGTAGAGTTAGTTCTGTAAATTGTTCTAGATAGACTGTGTAGATTTAGTTCTATAAATTTTGTTAGATAGACTGTATGTAGAGTTAGTACTATACTGTAAGTTCATCTGAACTGTCGGGAGTCTCTGTGGTGAAGTGGTCAAACCGTCTGCCTCGGGCCCCGAAGGTTGTGGGTTCGTTTCCGGGCCATGTCCTTTGGTTCACGGGTGCATTTTTTTAGTCTCCTGAGGGTCGTTGCTGGAGCTACTGAATTTGTGTTCTGTGCGACACTTTCCGTGCTGCGGAAAGAGACTGAGCCATATGGGATACAAACCTGGTGCAATGAAGTCGACCCTGTTGACTTTTAAGCGACTTTTAAAAATCTAAACTATGTGTAGAGTTATTTATGCAACTTCAGCAAGGAGGTAACATATGATGTGTTGCAACTTCACCAAATGGGGCAACATATATGTTGCAACTTCAACAAGTGAGATAACATATGATGTGTTGCAACTTCAGCAATTGAGATAACATATGTGTTGCAACTTCAGCAAATGAGATAACATATGATGTGTTGCAACTTCAGCAAGTGAGATAACATATGATGTGTTGCAACTTCAGCAATTGAGATAACATATGTGTTGCAACTTCAGCAAATGAGATAACATATGATGTGTTGCAACTTCAGCAAGTGAGATAACATATGATGTGTTGCAACTTCAGCAAGTGAGATAACATATGATGTGTTGCAACTTCAGCAAGTGAGATAACATATGATGTGTTGCAACTTCAGCAAGTGAGATAACATATGATGTGTTGCAACTTCAGCAAGTGAGATAACATATGATGTGTTGCAACTTCAGCAATTGAGATAACATATGTGTTGCAACTTCAGCAAATGAGATAACATATGATGTGTTGCAACTTCAGCAAGTGAGATAACATATGATGTGTTGCAACTTCAGCAAGTGAGATAACATATGATGTGTTGCAACTTCAGCAAGTGAGATAACATATGATGTGTTGCAACTTCAGCAAGTGAGATAACATATGATGTGTTGCAACTTCAGCAAGTGAGATAACATATGATGTGTTGCAACTTCAGCAATTGAGATAACATATGTGTTGCAACTTCAGCAAGTGAGATAACATATGATGTGTTGCAACTTCAGCAAGTGAGATAACATATGATGTGTTGCAACTTCAGCAAGTGAGATAACATATGATGTGTTGCAACTTCAGCAAGTGAGATAACATATGATGTGTTGCAACTTCAGCAAGTGAGATAACATATGATGTGTTGCAACTTCAGCAAGTGAGATAACATATGATGTGTTGCAACTTCAACAAGTGAGATAACATATGATGTGTTGCAACTTCAGCAATTGAGATAACATATGTGTTGCAACTTCAGCAAATGAGATAACATATGATGTGTTGCAACTTCAGCAAGTGAGATAACATATGATGTGTTGCAACTTCAGCAATTGAGATAACATATGTGTTGCAACTTCAGCAAATGAGATAACATATGATGTGTTGCAACTTCAGCAAGTGAGATAACATATGATGTGTTGCAACTTCAGCAAGTGAGATAACATATGATGTGTTGCAACTTCAGCAAGTGAGATAACATATGATGTGTTGCAACTTCAGCAAGTGAGATAACATATGATGTGTTGCAACTTCAGCAAGTGAGATAACATATGATGTGTTACAACTTCAGCAAGTGAGATAACATATGATGTGTTACAACTTCAGTAAGTGAGATAACATATGTGTTGCAACTTCAGCAAGTGATAATAATAATAATAATAATAATAATAAGTCTTTATTTTCAAAGGGTTAAGAATTGGGCACGCAGGCCCGTCTGACATTCTGCCCTTCTTCTCTATTTCCTCTCATACATTCTTTCATTCAACATCACTTATGAAGCAACTTTTGACAACAAAAGAACATTAAAACGCATGAAAAATAATCAATAACAAATGACTCACTGAAGAAGTGTTTAACATGGGCATTATAAATACCTAAGGAGGGTGTAACGTGCCATACATAAGGGAATGTTTTTTGGCTAGTTGTCGTTTGAGATAAGTTACCATTATTGTCTTTTTTGTGTTGTTTGTTATGGGGGCATGTAGTCTGTATTAAGGTAGTGTTCAAACAGGTTGCGAATGTATGTATCATGATTGGTGGTGTCTTTGATTTCTTGTGGAAGATTGTTCCACAACTGAGCGGCAGAGTATGCTAAGCTTGTTTTATATAAGTCTATCCTAGGTTTAGGGACATGAAGTATATTTAGTCGTTCGCTATGTCTAGCGTTATATTTAAACAATGGCCAAAGGTAGCTTGGAGCATTTTGAAATAGGATTTTGTGAATTAGTTTGGTTTTATTAAAAAGCAGGCGCTTGTGGAGTGGCAGTAACCGGAGACGTTTATATAGGTTAGAATTGTCGGTAAGCTTTTCACCATTAATTAAACGCACTGCCCTTTTCTGGAGTGAATATAGGCGTTTTGTTATTGATTTGGAGCATCCATCCCAGACTGTGGAGCAGTAATCAATATGTGTTTGTATATGAGAAGTATAGAATATCTTTCTTGTGTTTTCGTCAAGGAAATTTTTAATTTTGGCAAGTTGGTATACTTTTTTGGCTATTTGTTTAACTAGAGCATGAACATGTGAGTTAAAAGTTAGATTTTGATCTATGATAACACCCAGTGTCTTGTGCTCGGTGACACTTTCTACAGGCGTGCTGCCAATGTGCAGCTGAAGAGTTCTCTGCGAGTTTAGAGTGTGAAGTCTTTGCCTGGTTCCTATTAACATAGACTTTGTTTTAGTAATGTTAATTTGCATGCGGTTTGCATGACTCCAGTTAACTACACTATTTATTTCCTGTTGCAAGGATAATTCTAGCACATTACGATCAACAGCGTTTGTATATACTGTGCAGTCATCAGCAAATAGATCGCAGGACGACGACAGATTTAATGGAAGATCATTTATATAAATGGCAAATAATAGAGGGCCAAGAATAGACCCCTGAGGTACTCCAATATTAATGGTAATGGCTTGAGATAAAACTTTATTGTGTGATACTACTTGCTTTCTGTCTAATAAGAATGATTTTATTAATGTCACTATATTAAAACTTACTTTCATTGTTTCTAGTTTTTTAATTAGAATAGTATGATCTATCATATTGAATGCTTTCCTAAAGTCTATAAACACCGCTCCACATAGAGTATTGTTGTTAATATTTTGATGCCAGTGAGATAACATATGATGTGTTGCAACTTCAGCAAGTGAGATAACATATCAAGTGAGAAAACATATGATGTGTTGCAACTTCAGCAAGTGAGATAACATATGATGTGTTGCAACTTCAGCAAGTCAGATAACATATGATGTGTTGCAACTTCAGCAAGTGAGATAACATATGATGTGTTGCAACTTCAGCAAGTGAGATAACATATGATGTGTTGCAACTTCAGCAAGTGAGATAACATATGATGTGTTGCAACTTCAGCAAGTGAGATAACATATGATGTGTTACAACTTCAGCAAGTGAGATAACATATGTGTTGCAACTTCAGCAAGTGAGATAACATATGATGTGTTGCAACTTCAGCAAGTGAGATAACATATCAAGTGAGAAAACATATGATGTGTTGCAACTTCAGCAAGTGAGATAACATATGATGTGTTGCAACTTCAGCAAGTGAGATAACATATGATGTGTTGCAACTTCAGCAAGTGAGATAACATATGATGTGTTGCAACTTCAGCAAGTGAGATAACATATGATGTGTTACAACTTCAGCAAGTGAGATAACATATGTGTTGCAACTTCAGCAAGTGGGGTAACTTATGATGTGTTGCAATTTCAGCAAGTGATGTGAGTTGTCATAACTGTCACTATTGATATCAGATGTTGACATGTTCTCACCTTCTGTTTCTTGTTTCAGAAGTATGATCAGAGTGCAGTGTATCCATCAGGAGCTGTGGATGCGGATACATTCCGGCAGTCTCTGCAGCTGTTCAGACAGAACAAGCCGAGTGTTCTGATATCTCCATGAGGATCATAGATGCTTGTCTTCATCAACTTGATCCTTGCTTATTTCTTCTTTTTATTATGCTCCTGTATATGTAAGTGGGGGCCTGTGTGTGTAAGTGTGGGCCTGTGTGTGCAAGTGTGGGCCTGTGTGTGCAAGTGTGGGCCTGTGTGTGTAAGTGTGGGCCTGTGTGTGTAAGTGTGGGCCTGTGTGTGTAAGTGTGGGCCTGTGTGGTGTCTCTCCTAGCCTGGTTACAGTAGACCTTGGTCTGTTATTCAAATTACTGGGAACTGTTGCCATATGTCTTCTCTGTGTGTGACTATGTTACTGGCAACCAATTGCCATATGTCTTCTCTGTGTGTGACTATGTTACTGGCAACCAATTGCCATATGTCTTCTCTGTGTGTGACTATGTTACTGGCAACCAATTGCCATATGTCTTCTCTGTGTGTGACTATGTTACTGGCAACCAATTGCCATATGTCTTCTCTGTGTGTGACTATGTTACTGGCAACCATGTTCTACAGTAAAGTGACATGTCATACTCTCCCATTGTTACAGTACACCATGTCCTACCCTCCCATTGTTACAGTGAGCCATGTCCTACCCTATGACTATTACAGTAGTAAAGTGACATGTCTTACGCTTTGACTATTTGAGTAAAGTGGCATGTCCTACCCTGTGACTGTACAGTAACATGTCCTACCCTGTGACTGTACAGTAACATGTCCTACCCTGTGACTGTACAGTAACATGTCCTACCCTGTGACTGTACAGTAACATGTCCTACCCTGTGACTGTACAGTGACATGTCCTAGCCTGTGACTGTATAGTAACATGTCCTACCCTGTGACTGTGACATGAAAGGACCCCAAATCATGCCATGAGATGTATTGGGTATGTGGTGCTGCCGGGACCTTCCAGGACATATCCTGGTACCCATTGTAGCCTGTCCATCTCTGTTGTGTGGGTGGACCTGTGTGTGGATCTGTGGGTGGGCCTGTGTGTGGATCTGTGGGTGGACCTGTGTGTGGATCTGTGGGTGGGCCTGTGTGTGGATCTATGGGTGGGCCTGTGTGTGGACCTGTGTGTACACTGTTGGTATGTGGACTGTTGGTAGTGCTATAATGTTCACAAGTTGTAAAGCTTGTATGTACACTGTTGTTGGTGTGTGAACTTGTATGCACACTGTTGCTTCTTCTTCTTCTTCTTAAGCATTCCGAGCCATTGAGGCTCTTTGCTGCAGATACAATCCGTCTCCATTCGTCTCTCTGGTTGACCTTCTCTTGCCAGTCGCTGATTCCAAGTGCTTGTAGGTCTGTATATGTATTATCTCTCCACCATCTTCTTGGTCTACCTCGGGGTCTACGGTCATTTATTTCCTGAGTATAAGCGAGTTTTGTTTCCCTATTATCTTCCATTCTTTCTATATGCCCCAGCCATTGTAGTCTATTAGCCTTCATGATACCAGTGATTAGCGGGGACTTAAACAGATCATAAATGTCTTTGTTGCTTCTTCTTTTCCATTCTCCACTTTGTGTATCCCTAATGGGCCCAAAGATGCATCTTAAGGCTTTGTTCTCAAAGGTTTGTAACAAGGCTTCGTCTCCTTTTGTTGTACTCCAGGTTTCAGAGCCATACATCACATCTGGTCTGATCAGTGTTTTGTATATTGTGATCTTGGTGTTACGAGATAGCGCATTTGATTTTAGCAGATGTTGTAGTGCATAGTATATCTTATTTCCAGAGTTGATTCTAGCTTGTATTTCTTCCCTTATTATGTTGTAGCAGTTGAAGATTGTACCCAGGTATTTGTATGTTTCCGTTCTTTTAATTGTCAAATTATCTATTTGTGTGTGGCCAGAGTTTTTAGCCGTTCCTTCTCTGTTACTGGTGTGTGAACTTGTATGTACACAGTTGTTGATGTATGAACTTGTATGTACACGGTTGTTGGTTTGTGAACTTGTATTTTCACAGTTGTTGGTGTGTGAACTTGTATGTACACTGTTACTGTTGTGGGTGACAAGACGCCAAGATTAATTGCAGCAGGTGAATCATTCATCCGCATGTAAGATCAACAAGCCACCAGTGAACATCATCCAGTCTGACATGAGGCTAACATTGATCTACATTGCCGTAAATGGTTGATTGATGTACATGAGAACTGATTAATTATATGTTTGCATTGTTAGACATTGATTGTTGATCTACATGAGAATATGTGTGTGACAGGTGAACATTGGCAACGGTCAACCCGGACTAGAATCTCACAGGATGTTTGTGTCAGGGTTTCAGTGTGACAGTGAGAATACAAGTCATGCAGTTGGATTCTTTGATTGTTTTCTGGTAGTTGGTTGAAGGTGTGTGTGTACTAGATGTTGGTGTGTCTATCTGTTTGTGTGTGGATGTTTTTTTTTTTTTTTTTTTTTTAAAGTTTTGAGGTAGACAGCAATACAAGTGGGGAGATAACACCAAGAGGTAGACAGCAATACAAGTGGGGAGATGACACCAAGAGATAGACAACTATACAAGGGAGATAACACCAAGAGGTAGACAGCAATACAAGTGGGGAGATAACACCAAGAGATAGACAACAATACAAGTGGGGAGATAACACCAAGAGGTAGACAACTATACAAGGGAGATAATACCAAGAGGTAGACAACTATACAAGGGAGATAGCACCAAGAGGTAGACAACTATACAAAGGAGATAACACCAAGAGGTAGACAACTATACAAGGGAGATAATACCAAGAGGTAGACAACTATACAAGGGAGATAGCACCAAGAGGTAGACAACTATACAAGGGAGATAACACCAAGAGGTAGACAACTATACAAGGGAGATAACACCAAGAGGTAGACAACTATACAAGGGAGATAACACCAAGAGGTAGACAATACAAGTGGGGCCAAGGGGTATACAGCAATACAAGTGGGGAGATAACACCAAGAGGTAGACAACAAAAGTGGGGAGATAACACCAAGAGGTAGACAACAAGACATGTGGGGAGATAACACCAAGAGGTAGACAACTATACAAGTGGGGAGATAACACCAAGAGGTAGCCAACAATACAAGTGGGGAGATAACACCAAGAGGTAGACAACTATACAAGGGAGATAACACCAAGAGGTAGACAGCAATACAAGGGAGATAACACCAAGAGGTAGACAGTAATACAAGTGGGGAGATAACACCAAGAGGTAGACTATACAATTGGGGCCAAGGGATAGACAACTATACAAGTGGGGAGATAACACCAAGAGGTAGGCATCAATAAAAGTGGGGAGATAACACCAAGAGGTAGACAATACAAATGGGGAGATGACACCAAGAGGTAGACAACTATACAAGGGAGACAACAATACAAGTGAGGAGATAACACCAAGAGGTAAAGTACAATACAAGTGGGGAGATAACACCAAGAGGTAGACAGCAGTATAGTGGGGAGATAACACTAAGAGGTAGACAGCAGTACAAGTGGGGAGATAACACCAAGAGATAGACAGCAATACAAGTGGGGAGATAACACCAAGAGGTAGACAGCAATACAAGTGGGGAGATAACACCAAGAGGTAGACAATACAAGTGGGGAGATAACAACAAGAGGTAGACAACTATACAAGGTAGATAACACCAAGAGGTAGACAGCAATACAAGGGAGATAACACCAAGAGGTAGACAATACAAGTGGGGCCAAGGGGTATACAGCAATACAAGTGGGGAGATAACACCAAGAGGTAGACAACAATACAAGTGGGGAGATAACACCAAGAGGCGGACAACTATACAAGGGAGA
This sequence comes from Cepaea hortensis, assembly GCA_963921405.1. Classification (NCBI taxonomy): domain Eukaryota; kingdom Metazoa; phylum Mollusca; class Gastropoda; order Stylommatophora; family Helicidae; genus Cepaea; species Cepaea hortensis. The sequence continues at coordinate 1,066,276 of OY992888.1, read as the reverse complement.
TAACACCAAGAGGTAGACAGCAATACAAGGGAGATAACACCAAGAGTTAGACAATACAAGGGGTAGACAGCAATACAAGTGGGGAGATAACACCAAGAGGTAGACAATACAATTGGGGCCAAGGGATAGACAAGTATACAAGTGGGGAGATAACACCAAGAGGCGGACAACTATACAAGGGAGATAACACCAAGAGGTAGACAGCAATACAAGGGAGATAACACCAAGAGTTAGACAATACAAGGGGTAGACAGCAATACAAGTTGGGAGATAACACCAAGAGGTAGACAACAATAAAAGTGGGGAGATAACACCAAGAGGTAGACAATACAGATGGGGAGATGACACCAAGAGGTAGACAACTATACAAGGGAGACAACAATACAAGTGGGGAGATAACACCAAGAGGTAAAGTACAATACAAGTGGGGAGATAACACCAAGAGGTAGACAGCAGTACAAGTGGGGAGATAACACCAAGAGGTAGACAACAATACAAGTGGGGAGATAACACCAAGAGGTAGACAACAATACAAGTGGGGAGATAACACCAAGAGGTAGACAACAATACAAGTGGGGAGATAACACAAAGAGGTAGACAGCAGTACATGTAGGGAGATAACACTAAGAGGTAGACAGCAGTACAAGTGGGGAGATAACACCAAGAGGTAGACAACAATACAAGTGGGGAGATAACAATACAAGTGGGGAGATAACACCAAGAGGTAGACAGCAGTACAAGTGGGGAGATAACACCAAGAGGTAGACAACAATATAAGTGGGGAGATAACACCAAGAGGTAGACAGCAGTACAAGTGGGGAGATAACACCAAGAGGTAGACAGCAGTACAAGTGGGGGATTAACACCAAGAGGTAGACAACAATACAAGTGGGGAGATAACACCAAGAGGTAGACAATACAGGTGGGGAGATAACACCAAGAGGTAAACAACAATACAAGTGGGGAGTTAACACCAAGAGGTAGACAACAATACAAGTGGGGAGATAACACCAAGAGTTAGACAACAATACAAGTGGGGAGATAACACCAGGAGGTAGACACCTATACAAGTGGGGAGATAACACCAGGAGGTAGACAACTATACAAGTGGGCGAGGTCTTTCACATATAACTGGCCAAGATTGGAGTGTGCATTTACAGGCCAACCTTTAACTTCAATAAAGCATAGTGGGAGCAGTTCAGAGAAGAGATGGCCAACACAGACCTGGAGCAACAGGAGTGGGAAGATATTGATAAGTGCACAGAGAAACTGACCAGAAACATACTGCGGATAGAAATCAAACATATCCCTAACAAGAATATGCCAGAAAATCTATGACCGGATAAGAAAGAGCCCCAGGCACCCCAAAAACAATGGCACAAAAACCCAGTGGCCTGGTGGAACGACAAGTGCACTGCGGCACAACAGAATAAGAAAAGAGCCTTGCACAAGTACAGAAAGGCAAGGACAAAAGAGAACTTCAAAGAATACAAGAAATGTAGAAACGAAGCAAACAAAGCAGTAAAACATGCAAAAGAAAAGGAGTGGAAAAGGTTCTGTCAGACACTCAGCCCAGATACACCGACTACAAAGGTATGGAAGCAAATAAAAGCAATTCAAGGAAATAAAAAGACCAGTAAAATACCAACCACCAAAAGTCCAATCCTAGCAATTACAGACCTAGAAAAAGCCAAGGTGTTACGGAGAATATTTCCACGGAATCTGTTCTAACAAAAGAACTAGGAAGCAAAGAAGGGAGGAGATGATGGAAGAGTTAAAAGAGACAGCAGACGAGAACATCGAGGAGCAATTTATATTTAGTTTAGTCGACGGATCATCATCACGGCACACGGGTGCAACCCATAAGTGCTCCATTCTTCTCCTAACTGAAACCTGTGTCTGGAGAACTCAGCTCAGTGCACGAACTCCGTAGTACCGGCGAGGATCCTTAAATACTTTGAGTAGATGTTTACTCGAAATTTTGCCCGGACAGCACCGTTAGGCTACTCTTTTTCGATTTCCAACTGCCACGGAATTTTTTACGTGCGCAACAATGCACACGGGCGTCCGATCTGACTACCCAGAGACCAGGGGAAATTTTATTACTAGAAGTCCACGAGAAAAAATTCCCGGTCATCACCGGGACTTGAACCCGTGACCTCCAGCACTCGAGGCGGACACCATACCTCGAGACCCCGCAGCCCCACAAACAATTTATGGATGCAGACATCACAACAGACGAGGTGATGACAGCGCTAAACGTAAAACCCGAAACCGCGGCTGGGGCGGACATTCTAAACTATACCATCCTCAAAAGCCTCCCAAATAACACCATAAAAACAATTTTTAATTAAGTTGCATGTCCTTCACAAGACGTAGCAGTCAACCCCAGCATTTTCGCTGTTCGTGATTCCTGGGCAAATTTTACGTTCAGTAGTTTGCCATTGCTTTCTGAACGACCGGCTCCTATACCTTTTTCGAAAAAACCAGCACCGCTGTGTTTCGAACCCGGGCATACGGGCTCACAACCGCGTTCGCAAGCCCTTAGCCACAGAGACCGGTAAAAACAGTATAGACCGGTAAAAAAGACCGATAAAAACAATTGCTGAGCTGTATAACGTAATATGGCAGACGGGAAAGATCCCCAGACAATGGAAAACAGCCACAGTGATCCCAATCAAGAAACAAGCCAAAGAGCCAACAAGGATGGAATCATACCGCCCCATCTCGCTGACATCGCACCTGGGCAAAGTTATGGAGACTGTGATAAATAAAAGAATAACATTCTACCTGGAGAAGAATGAACTATACAGCCATACACAATCCGGGTTTAGAGCCAACAGGTGGATGATGGATCAGATCATCAAATTGGAAAACCATGTAAAGAAAGGATTCAAGAGAGGGGAAAAGACGTTGGCTGTATTTCTGACCTTGCCCAGGCTTACGATCAATGCTGGAGTGAAGCCGCACTAATTAAACTGAAGAAAGTAGGCATAACGGGTAGAACCTACAAATACATAGAAAACTTCCTCAAAGATAGAAGCTTCTCAGTGAGGATAGGGAATGAGGTATCCGACCAAGAGAACGGCATTCCCCAGGGCTCGGTCATTTCACCAACAATCTTTTCAATACTGGTGAACGACCTGACAGAGGAGATTCAAGACCAGAAAACAGGACTATCTCAATTCGCGGACGACTGCGCCATATGGAGGAGTGGCAAGGCGGGAAAGACTACAAGAGGACCCTTCCAAAAACAGATAAACAAGCTCACCGCATGGATAGACAAATGGGGCTTCAATATCAACACCAATAAAACAGTAAGCATGGTATTTAGCAGCAAGAAGAAGATAAATCATAACAAGGACTGGAAAATAGAGATAAAAGGGGAAACCATTAATAGAACAAAGAGCACTGTCTTCCTAGGAATGACCCTAGACGAACAGATGAACTGGTCAAAACATATAAGCCAGACATTAGAAAAATGCAAGAAAGCAAGCAACCTACTGCGGGTGATAAAAGGTAACGGTTGGGGTGCTCACAAACAATGTTGATGTTCTATAAAGCATTTATCAGGGGCAAGCTAGAATATGGCAGCATTGTGTACGACTCGGCATCAGAAGCCAACAAGAGGAAGCTAGACACCATACAGACCCAAGCGCTAAACACCATCCCGGGTGCTGGAAAAAGGACATCCAGAGAAGCCATGGAGGTAGCACTGGGTGTACTCCCACTGAGTCTGAGGCGTAAACAGCTGACGTATAACTACTGGATTAAGGTAGCCCAAGACAAAAACCACCCTGGATACCAAACGTTCAGTGACAACAACAGCAAAAGGGGGCGGGGGCGCATTCCAATAGTAAAACTGCAAAGACCGGCAGGATGGGAAGCAGCAGAGAAGATGAAGGAAGAAATCGAGCTAGCAGAAACCTTGAAACAGACAAGACGATTCACGCCAACAATTCCACCATGGGAACTAACAGTCCCATTCACAGACTGTAATCTGGCAAAGACCATCACGGAGGACACAGATGCAAGAGACGCGGCCGAGGCGTACATACAAGAAATCAGTAAGGACAACCTCATAATATACACAGACAGGTCCAAGAACGAACAGGGAGAGGTAGGAGCAGTAGTAGTGATCCGAGACTGGAAGCTGAAGAAACAGTTCACACTCACAGACCAGACAGCAGTATGCACGGCCGAACTGGTAGCCATAATGAAAGGTCTGGAGATTGCAGCTGAAAAACCACCACTGAGACTATGTATATTAACAGACTCCCTGTCCTCAGTACAAACGCTCGGGAACTTCGCTAGAGGCAACAGACCCGACATAAAAGAGGAGATATTAGCGACAGCCACCAACCTCAGGTACATGGGATGCCAAGTCACCATCGGATGGATACCAGCTCACATGGGTATCCCGGGAAACGGACAAGCAGACAGAGCAGCGAAACGAGGACTAACCAGCAATAATAAAATCAGCACACGCCTAGGTAAAGTAGAAGGGAAGAATATCGTCAAAAACTGCATTCTCCAGGTATGGAGGAGACAGCGCTGTCACTTGTCGTCTCGGGAGGAACGTGGACTCGACAAGCACACCTTTAATATCCTTCTACTATTGGAACCATTGAATGACTTTTATCTACACTCCTCCCTTCTGTCTTCTATTCCATATATCTCTCTCTTTCTCTCTTTCTCTTATTCCGTCATCACATACTCAGACAACAGTTTCCTTCAACAATTAATAAAATATTTATTAATAAAACTATGTCTGGTGTATGTATGGACTGTGTATATGTAGTTGGTAGTGTCTTCTATTGTGGGTGCACAATAGGACTCTAAATGTTTAGTCTCCGTATCACATCTCGCATCATCATACGGCCAAACCACAGGACATCAAACATAGAACAGCTCTCACCCTGGATGCTCCGTTCTGCTTGAGTCTGGAGGTAAATCCGTTAATTGGAAAAAATACTGTTCACCACTGGATCACCGTAACTTAATGTGATCACGATAAGTCTTATGCCTAGACCGAGTGTTCTTTGATTATTATTTAGTTAATAAATCCATCCTGGAAAACACATCACCACTGTCTAGCACTGTCTATCAGTTTTTTGAATACATTTACAAACGTTCTGGGGTTCTTCAATGTCTCTTTTAGGTGAGTGCCCAATTAAAATATTATTTTAGCCTATTTCTCTCTGCTTGTATAAACTGAAAGGTCTTTCTTTGGTTTTCACAAAAACCCGTTACTGGCCATTCGTTATGTCAGCCCACGATTAGTGAATGGCTATGTTGAATTTGCTCTAGTGCCAACTCTCCCTGCACAATTGAAATGCCTTTATAAATAGAAAGTTCTTTCCCTGGTCTAGCAACAATGCTTTCTCTGTACAATAGACGAGACTGTCTATCTTCTCTGATATGTCAGGAGGTGTATTTGAACCTGTGTGATAAATATTTAATCAGGTGATATGAGTCTGTTTTCACATCTATTTCTTATGTGAGTGCCTTTCTCCAGCCGTAATGAAAAAGCTTCGGAAAGATACTCTGACATAAGAAAGATGAATTCACTAAAGTCTAAACTATTCACTAATAGAAAGCAATGGTAAACTCTAAGCACAAACACCTCTTTCCCTATGCTAAACTATTACGCTAAGGTTAGATTACCTTATCACTTCTATGTTCATCCAGGAATTGAAATATAGTTAAGCACATATGCACTAATATCCCATTGCCATAAACAATCAGGGACTATAATTTCTTTCCACACACAGGATGCATAGATATCTCTGCCCAGTTTGGGAACACACACTAACTTCAAAACAAGTTGCCCACCCATTTATACAGAGTGTCCAAGTCTCCATTGACTTTTGATGTCACTACATCAACAATCGTATTTTGCCGGATCCTTCACATCAAAAGGCGGTGAAATCACGTATTGGTTAGTGGCGCTCCGTTTCGTGTTCGCTCCGTTCAACAATCGTCGCACATCAAAGAGTTTTAACTCTTGGATCTCCGTCTTCGTGCGTTTTCCCGTTCACAAAGTCTCCGCGTCGTTCTGTCCGTTAACATCGCTGGTCAATGACTCCTCACAATGTATCCTCTTTTATACTGTCGGTCAATAACCCACATTTCGTCCTCGCTCAAAACTGAAGGCTTGATTGTTATTCTGACTCACGGTCCATAATTTTCCATTCTCATATATTGCAATATTATATGTAAGTTATCAAGGAATCACTAAACTAACAGTTTCCCGTGACATAGGAGAGAGTTGGCCCCGTCGACTCTTTCTCACTGTAGTTTTGATTCCTATGATCCACCAACCTATTCTTCTTCCTCTGGAGTTGGATGTCTAGATAGGAAATCCGCTCCTACATTCTCCTTACCAGGGATGTATTCCACTGTGAAGTTGTACTGCTGCAGCAACAACGACCATCATATCCACCGTGCGTTGAGCTTCTGCGAAGTAGCTATGAACATCACGTGTTGATGATATGACTGGATCCTCACATGGCTCACCTCCTCATCCAGTAAGCGATCTCACTGACACCCTACTATACTACTCATGACCGAAACTAGTGTTGACTCATCGCACCTGTACGTCCGGTCGACCTTCTTTCGACTTGCGTCAGCGACGGCTCACAATACAGACGGATTGTCCCATCCTGATTGTAACACTGTTTCCATGTCCTCTTGGTTTCCCCAGGCTTTGCATCTGGGGATGTTCCGCCTCGTCCGCGTTGGACAGAATCGTCTTCCCCAATCCTCCTGGACTTTTGCTTCCAGGACCATTTCGGGCGATATTGGATCTGGTCAGCCAATCTTCGGTTGGAGTCCTGGGTATTTCTCGCCTTTCCCGACGTTCCCACCCCTTCTGAACTTGGTTACCGGTGAAAGTTTCACTCTTGTCCCTTCCCTGACGTGTGATTTCCCTCCTCCCTTCGTTGGGTAAATCTGACCTATCACGTACTTTCCCATAGGCCCTCCTATGTTGTACTGGCGATCTCTGGTCTTCGTCTGGACCTGTAACCTTTTCCCCAATGGCTGCCATCACCATAAGGTGCGAAGATTTGCTCTCTGATCTCTCCTCATATTTCCGAAGGAGATGTCTAGGGAGACTTTTCCGTTCTCCCCCGATCCGGATTCCATAGGTATTCTTGGACACAACCTTTTCCACAGGATAAGGTCCTTTCCATCCTACTTGGAGTATATTAGTCTCTGCTGGACCCCATACTTCCACCTGGTCTTCCACCTTAAGAGCTATTTTACTCTTAGTCCACTTGTTGGGTGGTGCTTTCTGGCACTCTGAACAAGATTTCACCCACCGGCGTACATCTCCGGTCATTCCTGGCCAGCAATAATGGCCGGAAATTTGCTGCAATGTCTCTCTGACACCCATATATCGATTCTCGGCTATGATGTGTCCACTCTGAAGAATGTGAGGACGGTGGGTCTCTGGAACCACCCACTGCTCGTGCAGATTTTCTCCTCTGCCGGCTCGCCTGTAAAGCAGCCGATTCCTCAGAAAGTACTGTCCCCGTTCTGGTGGCTCAGCACTTCTTTGCGGCTTCCTGTAGCAAGGACGCAACGTAGTATCCTTCCTCTGGGCAGTATGAAATTCTCCTATCTCTGAGTTGTCGCATAGTGTCTCTGCCTCTTCTTTCTTCGCTCGCGATCCACTGGCTAATGCTCCTCTGTGGGCTGGCTGTTTGGGCACCCCCAAAAAGACATATTTCGTGCCAATGATCATTGGGAATAGGGAGTCAGCTAATACAGCTACCGGAATAATGCCCGTGACGTACCTGGACTTAATCTCCACCTTGGCGATTGGCAGCGTCATGATAACAGCACTCCTCATTGCCGGCTGTATCTCTATGGTCTCCCCTGTAAGTTGGTCTGGGCTTACCAAGCTGGCGTCTATCACAGCTTCCCCATCCAATCCTGAATCGTAGAGACAAGCAACCTGCTGGCCATTGACTTCAATCAGTTCAACCACAGGTGGCCTCTCTTGGTCCGGAGTGTATTCCACCTCCTCGACCTTTTCCTTGTATCGGCAGTCCACAGTATTATGTGTTTTCGACCTGCAGTGTGTGCACCATTTTCCCTTCCAAACTTTCCGTGGGCCCTCTTTAGTCAGAGCTTCTTCGCCGACCTCAGCCTGGTCTGTGATCACCTTCTTATGAATCACTTGGCATGCCGCGAAGTGATAGCTTTGTGGTTTCGATCTGCAGTCCTTTGTGTTATGACAGGGAGACTTGCAGATTGAACACCACTTCTCAGACCACGGTCGTTTCGCTGGAGAATTCGAGGTGTTCTGGTTTCCTTCCTTCACCTTCTCTGAACTCTCCATTTACATCTTTAGATAAGGTTCCATTTTTTCTCCTTCCCAGTTCTTAGATTTCTTTCGGTCTTGTTTCTCCTGACCTTTTGTGGGTTGTATATTTAGTTCTGCAGCCTCCCCATGTACTTCTACGAATCTTTCCGCCAGCTTATTCACAACATCAATCCGTTCCGCCCCTTGTTCTCCCAAGAATGTTCTGAGAGGTTTCGACATTTGCTTTCGCATCTGGTCGACTACCATCATCTCTTCCAGACTCTCATAGTCCCGCTTGAACTCTGCTAAGTCCATCCATTTCTGGAGATATGATTTTAGGCGCAGACTGTAGGCGGCGAATAGCTCTCCCGGCTCTCGTCTTGCCGATCGAAACTTCTTTCGATACGTTTGTGCTGTGATCTCATAATGCTTCATCAAAGCGGCTTTTAATTCCTCGTAATTATTTTCATGTCCTGTGGTAGGCGTGTGTAGACCTCGTACCCCGAACTTCTTAATCCCTGGGATAATTTAAGAGCCCATTTGCTTCTATCCAGTCCCATAGCGACTGACATTGCCTCAAAGCGATTAGCGTACTGGTCAAAGCGTTCTTTAGACTCTTCATAAACCGCTAAGGGAAACTTCATGGCATGGTACCCATGTCCAATCATGTGGGTTGTCCCAGGTGAAGATGAACTTCCTTCTGCTGCATCTATTTCACCCTTAGTTTGTGTCTTGAGTTCTAGCTCTCTCATGCGGTATTCATGTTCTCTTATCTTGCCGGCCTCTTCAGCTTGCAATCTCTGGTTCTCCATCTCCATCTTTTTCAATTCCAACTTGGCCTTTCGATCTTCTCTTTCTGCTTGGCGATTTTCCCTCTCCCTCTCCTGGATGTAGTCGGTTAGGGCCGAACCAGATAAACCAATTTCTTCCCCGTTTGCCCTAAGTTCCGCCGTCGCTAGTTTAGGAGTGGCCATAGTTAAGGAAGATAAGTCAGCAGATAGAGTAAAGACCCTTCAAGGCAGTAAGAAGTACTCACTATAAACAGATAATCTATTGAACCTATATCAATTTATCTATGTATATCTAAATATTATTTATCTACGACACCACACATTACATCACAACCACTCTCTCAACCACAAGATGAGATTTAGGATAAAGACTTATGTAGACGTGTCAAAGTGTGTACAAATAGGTAATATATCTTAAAACCTATCCACTATCGTCCTGTCTGGATCTTTCTCACTGTAAAGTCCCCAGCATTAACGTAATGTCTCTACCATAAATGTAATGGCACCATATATCCCCTGGACATCCTTCCAGTAAAAGTCATCAATGTATACTTATATTTCTATCCCAATAAGTATGTACCAATATGCCGGTACCACGCTATGCATCTACCCTGCTAGGTATGTTACCTCTATGCAGTTGAAGTACCCCGCTAGGTATGTTACCCCGCTTGCACTCAAGTTAATGTGGGTATTATGTAGTACTCCGCTGCTCCACCATTTAATGTTCCTTGTCGTCTCGGGAGGAACGTGGACTCGACAAGCACACCTTTAATATCCTTCTACTATTGGAACCATTGAATGACTTTTATCTACACTCCTCCCTTCTGTCTTCTATTCCATATATCTCTCTCTTTCTCTCTCTCTCTCTCTCTCTCTCTCTCTCTCTCTCTCTCTCTCTCTCTCTCTCTTATTCCTTCATCACATACTCAGACAACAGTTTCCTTCAACAATTAATAAAATATTTATTAATAAAACTATGTCTGGTGTATGTATGGACTGTGTATATGTAGTTGGCAGTGTCTTCTATTGTGGGTGCAAGATAGGACTCTGAATGTTTAGTCTCCGTATCACATCTCGCATCATCATCATACGGCCAAACCACAGGACATCAAACATAGAAATGGACAGCTCTCACCCTGGATGCTCCGTTCTGCTTGAGTCTGGAGGTAAATCTGTTAATTGAAAGGAAAAAAAACTGTTCACCACTGGATCACCGTAACTTAATGTGATCACGATAAGTCTTATGCCTAGACCGAGTGTTCTTTGATTATTATTTAGTTAATAAATCCATCCTGGAAAACACATCACCACTGTCTAGCACTGTCTAGCAGGTTTTTTTTAATACATTTACAAACGTTCTGGGGTTCTTCAATGTTTCTTTTAGGTGAGTACCCAATTAAAATATTATTTTAGCCTAGTTCTCTCTGCTTGTATAAACTGAAAGGTCTTTCTTTGGTTTTCACAAAAACCTGTTACTGGCCATTCGTTATGTCAGCCCACGATTAGTGAATGGCTATGTTGAATTTGCTCTAGTGCCAACTCTCCCTGCACAATTGAAATGCCTTTATAAATAGAAAGTTCTTTCCCTGGTCTAGCAACAATGCTTTCTCTGTACAATAGACGAGACTGTCTATCTTCTCTGATATGTCAGGAGGTGTATTTGAACCTGTGTGATAAATATTTAATCAGGTGATATGAGTCTGTTTTCACATCTATTTCTTATGTGAGTGCCTTTCTCCAGCCGTAATGAAAAAGCTTCGGAAAGATACTCTGACATAAGACAGATGAATTCACTAAAGTCTAAACCAGTGTTTCCCAACGTGGGGCCCACGCCCCACATGGGGGAAATTTGACTGTTAAAGGGGGCAATTCGAAAATGGAAGAAATCGGCTGAATATAACAAAACGGGGAGACTTGAGACTGACGTTAACTAAATTGGAACCTGACATAAAATCTCTTTGCAGCAAGCATCAAGCGCAAGGATCTCACTAAAATTAAATAATAAATAATTACTAATAATTAAAATAATATAGAAAAATCTTTCATTAAAATTACTTTGTACTTGAATTTCAGTTCTCCATTATATGTTTTGAAAATTTACTTACTGTGTTTGCTCAATAATTACGTAGTGATTTCTTCCTAAAACCTATCATTCAAGTTTCTTTAGTGAACATTTCAATTTTTGAATATTAAAAATAATGTATATGTTGAGGGGGGCATGGGGCGGGGGAGGGGGGCAATATGAATTTTAGAAAGGCTTAAGTGGGGCATGGTACAAAAAAGGTTGGGAAACACTGGTCTAAACTATTCACTAATAGAAAGCAATGGTAAACTCTAAGCACAAACACCTCTTTCCCTATGCTAAACTATTACGCTAAGGTTATATTACCTTATCACTTCTATGTTCATCCAGGAATTGAAATATAGTTAAGCACATATGCACTAATATCCCATTGCCATAAACAATCAGGGACTATAATTTCATTCCACACACAGGGTGCATAGATATCTCTGCCCAGTTTGGGAACACACACTAACTTCAAAACAAGTTGCCCACCCATTTATACCGAGTGTCCAAGTCTCCGTTGACTTTTGATGTCACTACATCAACGTATTTTGCCGGATCCTTCACATCAAAAGGCGGTGAAATCACGTATTGGTTAGTGGCGCTCCATTTCGTGTTCGCTCCGTTCAACAATCGTCGCACATCAAAGAGTTTTAACTCTTGGATCTCCGTCTTCGTGCGTTTTCCCGTTCACAAAGTCTCCGCGTCGTTCTGTCCGTTAACATCGCTGGTCAATGACTCCTCACAATGTATCCTCTTTTATACTGTCTGTCAATAACCCACATTTCGTCCTCGCTCAAAACTGAAGACTTGATTGTTATTCTGACTCACGGTCCATAATTTTCCATTCTCATTTATTGCAATATTATATGTAAGTTATCAAGGAATCACTAAACTAACAGTTTCCCGTGACAAGCGCTAAAGGCTGTCATGCATACTAAGCACTGGGTGAACCCAGATACAAGCCACAAGTCAAGACCAACATGAAAGCACCGGCAAACAGACAGCTGTGGAGAATCAGACCATGTAACTGGGAAGACACAAGAGAAAACCCATTCTGCAGAGCATGCCTAGAAAACAACACCATTGAACATTATTTACTAGCATGCGACAAGTACAATAGTGAACGAAAGGAGCTAAGAGATCACTTCGTCAAAACTGGGACTCAAATGACAATGACGGAGTACATACACACAAACAGCAACCCAGAAATATAGCGGCTGGTCAGACAGTTCATCTGCAGAACAGGGAAGGCCACATAACCTCCCTAAATTGTATATACTTATATTTAAATATTGAGCACAACCCACTACTGGCAACGCCGATCGCATTCTGGTATGAACCTAAGGCCTATCCACGTCACCATGGAAGCACTATACTCGAGTTTCGCCCTCATTTGAGCTCGTCAGTAGTGCATATCCCTGACTGGATCCGGAAACAGTCCCGGATCACGCGTGTGAAGCGGGTGTGTAACCACGCGGTACACAACTGGACACACCAAATTATCACAACAGAACATCACAACGCTACCCATCGTAGGATATGCTCAAGATTGCCCAATCGCCGCGACCGACGTCCGTCAATCGATGGGACCCGAACGATCAGGACTTCTCACTGGCAAGGAACACCAGGCCTCCTAAATCCAGTGAGCAATAATCAATTGATTATGTGGTTGTTTCGGGATTTGAAATTTAAATATTGAGCCCAACCCACTACTGGCAACGCCGATCGTATTCTGGTATGAACCTAAGGCCTATCCACGTCAACATGGAAGCACTATACTCGAGTTTCGCCCTCATTTGAGCTCGTCAGTAGTGCATATCCCTGACTGGATCCGGAAACAGTCCCGGATCACGCGTGTGAAGCGGGTGTGTAACCACGCGGCACACACTGGACACACCAAATTATCACAACAGAACATCACAACGCTACCCATCGTAGGCTATGCTCAAGATTGCCCAATCGCTGCGACCGACGTCCGTCAATCGATGGGACCCGAACGATCAGGACTTCTCACTGGCAAGGAACACCAGGCCTCCTAAATCCAGTGAGCAATAATCAATTGATTATGTGGTTGTTTCGGGATTTGAAATTTAAATATTGAGCACAACCCACTACTGGCAACGCCGATCGCATTCTGGTATGAACCTAAGGCCTATCCACGTCAACATGGAAGCACTATACTCGAGTTTCGCCCTCATTTGATCTCGTCAGTCGCTCTAGTCGCGACGATTGGGCAATCTTGAGCATAGCCTACGATGGGTAGCGTTGTGATGTTCTGTTTGTGATAATTTGGTGTGTCCAGTGTGTGCCGCGTGGTTACACACCCGCTTCACACGCGTGATCCGGGACTGTTTCCTGATCCAGTCAGGGATATGCGCTACTGACGAGCTCAAATGAGGGCGAAACTCGAGTATAGTGCTTCCAAGTTGACGTGGATAGGCCTTAGGTTCATACCAGAATGCGATCGGCGTTGCCAGTAGTGGGTTGTGCTCAATATTTAAATTTCAAATCCCGAAACAACCACATATACTTATATGTTTATTTTATTTTAAAACAATAAATTGATGAATGGCAGGGTGAGTGGCAGGATGGTGAGTTGGCTCTTACGGAAGAGCTCCTGAACGGGGATGACAGGGAGAGCTGGTCGTCTTGTGGTCGCACCAACCCATACACCGATGACGAAAACAAGACAGCGAACGCAGAGGAGGACGAGCAGCTGACCGGGGGAACAACTTGAGACTGCACTTAAATTCACTGCCTTTGCCAATATCGAGTCCTTATGAGGACTGAACGGGACCAGCCCTGTGAGAACAACACAGCATAAGACAGAAGAAAATAACCAGACAGCACAAAATAACCTTATCCGACAAAGAGCGGAACCAATAAAACCAGTATGAATTAGGACTAACAATCTACACACCACGGATCTCAACAATAACTGACGCTGAGGAAGCAGGTTAGACGAGACCGAATTCGGAATTTTTGTTTTCAAAATTGGAGTTGGAAGTGTGCATTTGACATGGTTTCATCTACATAAAAGCAGTTTTACACTATACACTTGGGAATAATTCGGAATTAGCAAACAAGCAACAATATTCCAATTAACTTCAGGAGTACGGTTTTACAGAAGAATGCCGAAGATTCACTGGACCTTCAATATGATTAATCTTAATATGGTGAAAGACACAAAGATAACTAAACACAAACACAAGAAAGAGGCAGTCATAATTTGTATGGACACAATATGAGAAGGCAAAAGCTGGATCATGATGTGAGAAATAAACAGATTTATGGATGGAGAGAAAGAAAATGGCGAGAGAAAAGTCTTGGCAGCCTGGTGTCGTGACACGGAAGGGTGTCATCTCACGAACTGATACATGTTGTCGCAGATCACAAGCTGTAGACAAGCTGATCGCCCACGCCAGTCGGCGAGGCATGGGTTTTTATTAGACCTATGTTACATCTATGTAGCATTGCACACACCTACACACCCCGTCAGCGTAGACACGTGACATATGACACGCGCCAGCGGACGTGATAGATTGCTGCATCCACCAGGAGACATGAGAGTAGGCGGACTTGAACTGCGGACAAGGCGCTCTAGTTACAAACACGTGGCACGCTTTTTCTGCTTCTTATAGTCCGTCCCGTGTTGGTGATCACGTTTGTCCACAGCCTCCTGTCTCGTGTGCTGCAGATGTCTGATAAAGACGTTCCTCAATGTCATGATGTCAAACTGTCCAGCATCTGTTCTCTTGGTCACCCCTGCCTCTTCTCTCCTCCAGCTTGCCCCTTCGTGTCTTCTCATGCCATGCCCACACAATGTGAACTGTCACTTTCTGATGTGAGTAACCAGTTCACACTGTGGCTTAACTCTTTTCAAGAGATCGCCATTGCTCTTTATGTCCGTCAAATGATCCTTTCATGATGGTCATTGCTCTTTATCTCCGTCAACGGTGCTTTCACCATGCTTGTTTACCAGACAGCGTTACTTAACGACTTACAGAACATACGAGGCATAGACGAGATACAAGAAAGAACAAAACTGAGAAAAGGGAAACGGTTACAAGAGACAAAGAACTCAGATTCTACCAGAGAACTCGACCAGTTGTCGATCCCAAAATCAAAAAGCAACGCAGTACAGCCAATGGCAACAGCAGACGGAAACAATACTATCACTTATCAACTACACGGGACATATCAACATTCGAATAGACGGTACAAGAAGCACATAAACTAACATCTTATGTTGCATGTATCTATTGTTGTAAGTATCATATGCTGTATGTACGCATTGTTCAGGTTGGCTTCTGTACTCGGGAACATCAACGTAGATCTCCTGGCCTCAATGGATCCGTCCAAGATGGAGGGCAGCGACAAGCCGTGTTCCTCTCCTAACGCGACCTCGACTACGGCATCAGCTAATCCCACATCCAACGAGACAGTGTCTTCGGCTACGAAGACAACAAGCTGTCTTCCCAGAGTAGTGGAAAGAACAGGCAGCAGCAGCTGCGCCGAGCGTTATCACCGCATATCTCAACCTTGCTGAACACAATACCATGGGTCCCGCAACCAATGTTAGACATCGAGCTACTCGCCATCACAACAGACACAGCAACAACAACAGCAGCAACAATAACAACAGCAAGGACATCGGCTTCGGCTGGGGCAGGAACTACTCACGCAATCAGGATGTGCACAAGGAGATGGAGTGACGCGTACACGCGCAACAATCAACACTCACAACCGGGTATCTGTGACCTCGTGGTCAGAGGTCAGCCTGCACACCAACCTCCTGCGACATCAGACTTCATCGAGGACCTCACCGAATCACTGAGGTCTGGCTCAGATCCGTCAGTTGTTTCCGAGGATTTATAGTTTGTGTAAAACTTACAGGAAACCTGGGCTAAGGGTTAGCTCTCGCTAATTAAAATTGTTGAGACAGTAGTTCCCAGTAATGTTGGGAATTGTTGAGATATTAGTTCCCTCGGATGTTGAGGGTAATTGGTTCACAGTTCCGTCCTTACACTCTAGCCTGGGTGTGATCTATCACACTCACGTTCTTGTGGCAAACCATCACATGTGGGATACACAGTCTAGCCTGAATATATATATATATATATATATACTAGATGACCCGGCCCGGCTTCGCCCAGGCCCTGGCGGGGATCTATCTATCTGTCTGTCTGTCTGCTGTATGTCTGTCTGTCTGCTGTATGTCTGTCTGTCTGTCTGTCTGCTGTATGTCTGTCTGTCTGCTGTCTGTCTATCTGCTGTATGTCTGTCTGTCTGCTGTATGTTTGTCTGTCTGTCTGCTGTATGTCTGTCTGTCTGTCTGACCCGGCCCGACTTCGCCCAGGCCCTGGTGGGGAACATCTAATTTAATTCATATAAGTTCCCGATCTATCTATCTATCTATCTATCTATCTATCTATCTATCTATCTATCTATCTATCTATCTATCTATCTATCTATCTATCTATCTATCTATCTATCTATCTATCTATCTATCTATCTATCTGTCTGTCTGTCTATCTATCTATCTGTCTGTCTGTCTGTCTGTCTGTCTGTCTGTCTATGTTCGGCCCATTCCCGTTAAAAATATAGATAGAATAGAAGAATAGATAGATTGATAGTAGAAAATATGATTGGAAGAGATCTATCTAAAGTAAACTTGTAGTCATATAAGCTCCCGTTCCCGACTATCTATCTGTCTGTCTGTTTGTCTATCTGTCTGTCTGTCTGTCTGACCCGGCCCGGCTTCACCCAGTCCCTGGTGGGGAGCATGTCATTTAATTCATATAAGTAGTCATATAAGTTCCCGTTCCCGAATGTCTGTCTGTCTGTCTGTCTGTCTGTCTGACCCGGCTTCGCCCAGGCCCTGGCAGGGATCTGTCTGTCTGTCTATCTATGTGTCTATCTATCTATAGCCAGGGGACTTAACTTAAGATATAACAATGCTACTAAAAGTTATGTCCCTTGTTTTATATTTTCTTATGTTCAGTCATGTAATTACAAAATTAAATTTTAGTAAGGTAATAGCTGATAGCTGATAGATAAAACTATGACAGTTGGTTGCACTGGAATGAGAAGAAGACTGTAGAAAATTTCATCTCAATCGAACGCATAAAGAACGGACCCACATACATACATATACACATCGCCTTTTATATATATAGATATATTCTCCATTTCTAATCATTTGTCAGTAATGGAATACAGACAAAGGAGAAAATTGTTGAAGATAAGTCACACACTGAGCGTGCGAGATGTAAGATGGTACATTATGGTAAAATGACTATGTGTTTTTTACACACACACACACACACACACACACGCACGCACGCACGCACACATATAAATACACTTGAGTTAAGTGCTTGGAGCGACACTGTGACCTGTGGATTTCGCGTGGAGTGCTTTTACATCTGTCCGTCGTTGTTTGTATTGGTAACTGCACATTCAGGAAATGGCGGAGACCGGTTGCTGAACTAGCAAGTTTGGCATTATTCAGTGTTTGTTATTGTTGTTGTTTGTCCGTCAAGTATGATGATGACCATACATTTCATCCAATGGTTGACGTTGGATGAAGAATGACTTGCGCGATGAATTGGATTAAAGTGAGGAAGAGTTGCGCAATTCGTCGACCTCACTCTCTCGCCTGAGTCCATCTGAATCCAGTGGCAAGACAAGTCAAGACGACTGGAGACGAATACAGGTGCAGTGGATGACCAGGGCGCTCTATGTGCCTTGCCGTGCTCATTACGTTCCACAACGCTTTGCAGGTAAACGCCGTCTTGCCCGTTGAATCAGGAATGATTTCTTCCGCACAGTCTGCCGGATCCTGTCTTCACATGCTGGGTAGGCATACCCTAGTTCACCGCTTGGTTTGAAACCAAATCAGCTACCCGCGCCTGGTTTAGCCAGCCTCTCACAGCTGGTGGCCGCTGTCGCATGCTGACAGCTACTAGGAGCCACAGGCACGAGCTGGGTGCCAGGCTTGGACCAGTGGGGGATGGGTCCTGAAAAGGACACGAGAATAAATTATTCTGTGATTATGTGATATTATCTGCGATATTATTATTATTATTCAATGATTATTCAGTAATGTGTGTGAAGCTGCTGCTTTTCTAGTGACTGCCGTTTCCTTCGACGATGAACTGTAATTTCGTGGCGGGCTGTTGTGTTGGCATTCTGACAGCGGCGTTATGCATGTACTTACATATGTGTGCTGTTTGTTTGTCGGTACAGCTGTTTGTTCCACTTTCCACACAGGGCAGTGAAGGGCATTTTATGTGATATTCACTGGCACAGGAACAAAGCATTATGGAAAGGGGGGGGGGGGGGGGGGTGGCCTTTGCCGTGAAATTGGAACCGCGACTAACGAATAACTATATATATATATATATATATATATATATATATATATATATATATATATATATATATATATATATATATATATATATATATATATATGATAGTAAAAACATAAAAATTTAAATTGAAAATTATTTTTAATTAAAAATTAAAATTTTTAAATAAAAAAATAAATAAATAAAAGTTACAAATAAAACATATGCTTGCTTGCTTGCTTGTGTTCGCTGGCTATGAACTCCAGCGTGAAGTCCTCTATGTCGGATGAAGACATCCTGTTGTCCAACATCAGTGTGATGTCATACCGGACTGAGGTTTGCGTGAGTATCCGTTGTCCCATGTCTGGCTTATTGGTGTGCAGACTGGTGGTTCCTCGCCGTACAGGTAGAAATTCTCCGACTTCGGAAAAATCAGCGATCCTACTACGTTAGCCAGGACCCCGAAGGGACCTGTTGCCCAGGACGCATGGCTAGGACGTGTCAGTAGGTCTTGGCCAGTAGAGAACCTGGCCCTGGTGCCTTGGAACACCTCTGCGTCCCTAAAATAAAATATATAAGAATAAACAAATAAATAATGGCTGTTATATTGTCTGTTGTTGGCGTGGCTTAGTGTATATACAATAACATCATATGCTTAGGGTTGTATTATTTAGTGTATAAACAATATCATCATTTTTTAATGTTGCATATCGCTTACAGGACGTTGCAGTCAACATCAGCATTGTTCAGCTGCTGTTGATTACTAGGCAAGTTGTTACGTTCAGTAGTTTGCCACCGCTTTCTGAACGACCGGCTCCCATACCAGTACGTTATAACACAACGCGACATGGTCTGCTGTACAAATTGGTCGCGGCTGCGTTTCGAACGCCTGGTAAGTGGCACACGAACAGCGTTCTCAAGCCTTTGGCCACGGAGACGGCTCATAATATCATCATACGCTTGCCAAAGACAGAATACACTTTCATAAGAGTTATAGCGAAATAAGTCAGTTTTAGCGATGGTAGTCATGGACATCTAGCAGAATAAGTTCCTTTAGGTTGGTCACAGGAGAGTAAGCGTGGGGGAGTGATGCTGTCCGCCCTGTTAGTAACGTAAATATGCTCTTCTATTTCTTGACTAGTGTATGTGTTTAATTGTTTGGTTTAGTTTAGTCGACGGATCAACATCACGGCACACGAGTGTAACCCATAAGTTCTCTGTCCTACACCCGAGTCCGGAGAATCTCAGTTCAGTGCACGAACTCCGCAGCACCGACGAGGATCCTGAAATACTTTGGGTAGATTTTTAACACGAA
This sequence comes from Cepaea hortensis, assembly GCA_963921405.1. Taxonomy (NCBI): domain Eukaryota; kingdom Metazoa; phylum Mollusca; class Gastropoda; order Stylommatophora; family Helicidae; genus Cepaea; species Cepaea hortensis. The sequence continues at coordinate 1,046,433 of OY992888.1, read as the reverse complement.
ATTTTACCCGGGCAGCGCCGTCAGGAGTCTCGTAGCGGGCGAGAACTGGGAGCGATTCGTCCCCCGCTGGTGGCTTGCGGGATAACTGAGCCGGCCGCTCAGAAAGCAATGGCAAACTACTGAGCGTAATCTTGCCAAGAAATCAACAGACAGCTGAAAGATGCTGCTGTTGACATCGATGTCCTGTAAAAGGATATGCGAATTAAAAAAAAAAAAAGCGCCGTCAGGCTACCCTTTTTCGATTTCCAACTGCCGAGGGATATTTTACGTGCGCAACAATACACAGGTGCGTCCGATCTTACTACCCAGGGGAAATTTTGTTGCTAGAAGTCCACGTAAAACAATACCAGCCCTCACAGGAGCTTGAACCCGGGACCTCCAGCACTCGAGGCGGACACCATACCTCAAGAGCACTCAACCCCCAGAGATCACCAGTTAGCTAGGCCATGAGTGACATTACCTGATAGTGAGGTCACCAGCTGGCTACGCTCTACCATGAGTGACATGACTTGACCTTCATGTAACCAATTGTCTAGGCTCTACCATTAGTGACATTACCTGATAGTGAGGTCACCAGCTGGCTAGGCTCTACCATGAGTGACATTACCTGACAGTGAGGTCACAGAAGTCAAGGAAACAAGACAAATACCTTCCCGTACGACAACACTGGTCAAGACGCCATAAGCAAGATCAGAAGAAGAAAACTAACTTCCTCCCGCAGGTGACAAGGAAGATGGTTGCAGCCACCATGGTGGAATGGAGAGGTCGAGAAGGCATGGCTGGGAAAGAGGCAGGCTGTCAAAGACTGGCAAAATGCCAGAAAGGCTAACATGCCACAGGTTGAGTTGGCGAACCTGAAGATTTAGATCCATAGGACGATGACTTTATTCAAATCCTGCGTCAAATAGGCCAAGGCCGAGAAATGGGACGAGTTCTGCAGGAAGGTGTGCTCCGAGCGATCTCTGACGACATTCTGGCGCTTCCATAAGAGCATGAACGGTGCTGCACAACGTAGGAGTATTCCAGACTTTCAAGGCACAGACCTTACATGGGAAAAGTCTGATGCGGATAAAGGTAAGACCCTTCTTGCACGCTACATAGAGCAGACTGACCAGAAAGAGGAGCCCGCTAGACAGAGGATCACAACGACACTCTCTCAGGTGTGCGAAGGGGTCGGGACAGACAAAGAATGCATAATCACAGCTGAGACAATACGTGCGATGCTCAAGAAATCACCTAACACCGCCCCAGGCCCAGACGGCATCCGATATGGTGACCTACTGGTGATGTCAGATGATGACATGGAAGAACTGGCCAGAGAATTCAACACCAGTATCCAAAGGGGTCAGATCAAAGAGGAATGGCTACACAGCTACTTGCTGCCGCTGCCAAAACCGAACAAAGACCATTCCAAGATAAGCGGCTACAGAATCATTACGATGCAGAATACTGTTGGCAAGCTACTGGAGAAAATTGTAGCACACAGACTTGCTTGGGACTTGGAACAGCTCGGCTGCTTCCCGCCCACACTTGGAGGATACAGACGCAACAAAGAGTCATGGCTGAATGCGGCGGTCTTTGCTCAAGATGTTTACGAAGGATTTCAGGTCAGAGAAGAGACATGTGCGGCCGCCATAGACTTAGAGGACGCATATAACAGAGTATCTTTCGAGCACTTGATGCAAACCCTCCTCAGACTGAAAGTGCACCCTCACCTTGTACGATGGATAGCTGCAGTTCTGCTCCAAAGGAAGGTGGTGCTAAGATGCGGGAGTTTGTCTTCTGAGCCGATAACGATATGTCCAGGATTGCCGCAGGGTTCACCACTGTCACCAGTACTATTCAATGTGTATACGGTGCCGATCACTGAACAACAGTTGGATGGGAGGGGTAGGACTCTGTCATTTGCTGACGACATTCTCTTGTATCGACAGGGTCAAATCAAATCAACTTCAAATCAACTTTATTAGGGTCACAAATTGGGCGCGCAGGCCCGTCTTACATTCGGCCCTTCCAATCACTCGTCTTTCGTTCATCAAGAGCATTATACATTTACATAGGAAGATAAAATAAACATTGTGAAATGAATGTTGTAAACATAAACAAGGCTAATTACCATGTTATGAAGCCCATCTCCCACCTATCCATACATCACCCCACCCACACAACACCCCCACCTACCCACACACACGCGCACCAAGGGACACATACACACCCCCACCTACCGACACACACGCACACCAAGGGACACATACATACCCCACCAACCGATCCATCCCCCTCCCGCACATCCCCAACCCACACACACTGCCCTCACCTGATCCCCCAACCAAAACACACTCGCCACCCACAAACATTCCCCCACCAACCCACACATCCTACGCCCATTCACATACACATACTACCCCACACATCCTCTCCCCACCCACACCTAAAACCACCCATCCCCCAGCCACATCTCCATCGACAACATATTCCCCACCCATGCACACAATCACCCACCAACCCACACATCGCACATCCACTCACACATTCCCAAACCATACACACACATCCCCACCAACAGACATGTCCCTACCCCCACCCCACACACACACACACATCTCTCTAACCACCCATACATCCCCAATCCACTAACACACACCCCACCACCCACACATACAACTTCCACCCACCCACACATGCCTTAACCTAATCCCCCACCACACAATCCCCCACCCGCACATCACATACACCTCCTATCATGCACTATTCCCAACCCACGCACCACACACACACATATCCCTCACCAACACATCCCCACTTACACACCACACACATATCCCCCACCCAGATACCACACAATATTCCCACCCACACCCACACCCACACAGATACCCTTACCCATCCACCCCACATACCCCCACTCACACAACACAAAAATCCCCCACTCACACACACATACCTCACCCACACAATATCCCCAACCAACACAAAACACACCTCTCCCCACCCACACACTCATTCCCTACCCGTCCACCAACACACACTCACTCACGCATACATCCTCCACTACGGACCCACACCCCCCCCCCCCCAACCAGACATCTCTCGATCACAATACCCATACCCCACACACATCCTCCACCCACTCACACATCCCACCCCGACACATACAACTCCCTCACCCACTTACACATCCCTAAGCCACTCACTCACACACCCCCACCCACACATTCCCCATCCAAACACACACATCTCCCACCAACACTCCCCCACATACTTCCCCCAACCACCACAATCCCCTACTCACCCATACATATACCCCACCCATACGCACATTCCCCGCACCCATCACACACATCCCCCACACCACACACTATCCTCCACCCATACCTCCACAAACATACCCTCCACCCACACATCATTCACACATCCCCCACCAACACACCGCACAAATATCTCAAACCCACACACCATACACTTCTCCCCACCCACCCTTGCATCCCCAATCCACCCAACACAATCCCCTACCCACACAACCCCGCCTCCTACACATACTTCCTCAAACCGTCCACACATCTCCACCCACATAAACACACATCCCCTGCATCCGTCCCATACACATATCCTCCACCCATACACACATCCCCCACACCCATTCCAACACCCCTACTTTCACCCCCACACATCCATCCACACATCCCACCAACACCCACAAATACCACTACCCACCAAAACCAACACACCCCAACCCATCCAAACGCATACCCCCACCCACACACCCACTACCCACACATATCCCCACACTCACACATATCCTCCACATACACTCACACTTCCTCACATCTAGACACATACAAAATGTCTCACGATAGTATTGAAACTAGTATGAAGAAACACTCACACTTTACTCACACATATACACTGACACTTGTCATGAGCAGTCTCATAAAAATGTTAAACATGGAGAAAAATGTGTACATAAAATGTATGTGACGTAAAAATAGTGATGCTCTCTCTCTCTCTCTCTCTCTCTCTCTCTCTCTCTCTCTCTCTCTCTCTCTCTCACACACACACACACACACACACACACACACTCACTCACTCTCACGCTCACACATTCACTCTCCCGCTCATTCACTCTCCCGCTCACTCATTCACTCTCACGCTCATTCACTCTCCCGCTCACTCATTCACTTTCCCGTTCACTCATTCACTCTCCCGCTCACTCATTCACTCTCACGCTCACTCATTCACTTTCCCGTTCACTCATTCACTCTCCCGCTCACTCATTCACTCTCACGCTCACTCATTCACTTTCCCGTTCACTCATTCACTCTCCCGCTCACTCATTCACTCTCCCGCTCACTCATTCACTCTCCCGCTCATTCACTCTCCCGCTCACTCATTCACTCTCACGCTCATTCACTCTCCCGCTCACTCATTCACTTTCCCGTTCACTCATTCACTCTCCCGCTCACTCATTCACTCTCACGCTCACTCATTCACTTTCCCGTTCACTCATTCACTCTCCCGCTCACTCATTCACTCTCCCGCTCACTCATTCACTCTCACGCTCACTCGTTCTGTCTCTCATTCACACTCACTGACTCTCTCACTCAAACTACAGTAATGAACATTAGTTTATATTATGCATGATAAAATCAAATGGTATTTAACTGATAATATGACAGATGAGAATACACAAACATATGGATTCGCGTGTTACATAACATGCGTGTTACATGACATGCATCTGCTCAGCTCTCTCTCTCTCTCTCTCTCTCTCTGTATTCTTTCATATACACACACTCACACGCATGCACGCGCTCACACACATACACTAACACATCAACTCTCCCACTGTCTAACTCTCTAACACACAATCCTTCACACACACACACACACACACACACACACACACTCACTCTCCCAATCACACTCTCTCACACATACACATGAACGCATGCACATGAACGCACGCACGCCTACATTCCCTCACTCACTCTCACACATACACGTACGAATGCATGCACTGACACATTCCCCAACCATTTCTCGCTCAATCACTCTCTCCACACACACGCATGCACGTGCGCACACACGCATTCACTCTCTCCCTCTCTCTAACACCCACTTTCTCTCTCTCTCTCTCTCTCTCTCTCTCTCTCTCTCTCTCTCTCTCTCTCGCTCCCACACGCACACACATATATAGTGAACAATTATAGTTAAACAATTATAATGAACAATTATACTGAACAATTATACCAGTAAATGAATTATGGTGGCATATAGTCGGTATGGATTAAGTATTGAAAGAGTTTTCGGTTAAATGTGTAGGGACTCATTGGAGTTTTCAGATCTGGAGGCAGATCATTCCATAAGTGAGCACCAGAATAGGCGAAACATGTTTTGTATAGGTTCAATCTAGGCTTTGAGACATGTAACAAATTTAGGCGCTTGCTGTTCATTGCATTAGATTGAATCAGCGGCAGAAGATACTCTGGGGTATTTTGAGATATAATTTTATTCACTAATTTGGCTTTGTTGAAAAGGAAGCGCTTTTGTAGTGGTAGAAGTCTTAGATGACTGTACAAATTATTACTTTCAACGTGCTTTATGCCAGAAACCAGACGAATAGCTCGGTTTTGTAGAGAACATAGTCGTTTTAAATTAGATTTAGGGCAACCATCCCAAACTGTGGAACAGTAATCGAGATGTGATTGGATATAGCATGTATAGAATATTTTTCGTGTGCTTTCGTCCAGGAAGTGCTAAATTTTAGCAAGTTGGTAAACTTTTTGTGCTATTTTCTTGGTAAGAGCGTGAACATGAGAGCTCCAGTTCAAATGGCTGTCTATTAAAAGCCCTAGTGTTTTATGTTCAGTCACATTAACTATAGGTAACGTGCCCATGCGGAGTTCGAGCGGTGATCCAGTTATGGCTAGTGTCTGTAGTTTTTGTCTGGTCGTTATTAGCATGGATTTGGTTTTGTCGATGTTAATTTGCATGCGGTTTTCATTGCTCCATCTAGTAAGATTATCAAGTTCCTTTTGTAAAGAATTCTCTAATTCACTACGGTTTTCTTGACTAGTATATATATATATAGTACAGTCGTCTGCAAATAGATCACAAGTTGTATTGATATATAAAGGAAGATCATTAATATAAACTGCAAAAAGCAGCGGACCTAGTATTGAGCCCTGAGGCACACCAATATTAAGCTGTGTGGGTCTTGATAGACAGTTGTTGAAGGACACGACTTGTTGCCTGTCGGATAGAAATGACGTAATTATGTTCACCATGTTGGTGCTTGTCTTCATTTGCTTTAGTTTTCTAATTAAAATATCGTGATCTACCATATCAAAAGCTTTTTTAAAGTCTACAAACACCGCTCCACAAATTCTACCGTTGTTGATGTTTAAGTGCCAGTTATCGGTCATTTTTGTTAGAGCACTATGGCAAGAATATTTAGGTCGAAACCCAGATTGACTGTTAATTATTAGATCATTGTTAATTAAATGGTGTAACGTTATTTTATGAATGTGTTTTTCTAGTGGTTTTGATAGCGACGATAGTAAGGAAATAGGTCTATAATTACCCAAAACACTATTATCGATTGAGCCATTTTTAATTAGCGGAAACACTTTAGCAATTTTAAATGCAGATGGAAAGTAGTTTTTGGCCAGGCACTGGTTATATATGAACGTTAAGGACTCGCTAATGACTGGTGCAGCACAACGAAGAATTCTATTACTGATACCATCTAGGCCGTGTGAGTTTGTTGATTTGAGGTTCAAGAGATATTTATAAACGTCTGCAACAGACATTAAAGGAATCTCAGCGGGAATATTTCTGGTGCACTTCTCCTCACAGAATGATGTCAGTGAACTTAAATTACACGATGAGTCTGGTATTGAAGACTTTAGATTCTCTATTTCCGATTGAAAGAAACAACTGAATTCATCGCATGTTATAGAATTTGGTATTGCTGATTCTGTAGGACGTTTCTTATTGGTTAGCAAGTTAATAGCCTTCCATATATTTGTACTGTTTGAATTATCTACAATCAAATTTTTAAAATGATCTTTTTTAATCCTACGAATTTCATATTTAACTTTATTCCTTAGTCTGCGGTAATTGATGAAGTCTTTATTTTTGTGTGCTGTATCTCGCTCTCTCATGATTTCCAGCACTTCTCTAGTGACCCATGGGGATTTATGTTGATTTTTGACTCGAACTTCTTTGATTAGCACGTGTTTATCGAACACATTGTAGACTTTCTTCGTCCAGAAAGCTAATGCATCGTCCGGGTCAGGAAGTTGGTAAACGTGATCAAGGGCTGCTTTTCTTAAGTCTTGCAAAAATAAATTTTGGTTGAATGCTTTATAATTCCTAAATTTGATACTTACATGTTTATGTTTAAGAGGTTTGAACCCAATTCTTGACCATGTACAACATACCGGGTAGTGGTCACTAACTGTACAAACAGGAACAGAACATTCAATAATATTATCTGGACAAGTAACATATATATGATCAATTGTAGTTGAGGATGTGTCAGTAACCCTTGTGGGACGGTTTATTAGTTGTTTGAAATTGTAAGAAAGAATGATATCGTCCCATGTCTGGTTGGATTTACTAATATCTATGTTGAAGTCACCTAGTATCATAACTTCTCTACCTGCTGTAAACACTCTATCCATCATTGTAGTGAAGCAGTCATACCAACTGTACCCGGCACAAGGATTCCTATATAGGTATCCAATGAGAAACGGTTGTTGGCTGGCTGGCTTCACCTCTAACCAAACACATTCTATCTCTACTGTCTCGAGATCACTTCTACGGGACCAGTTGAGAGAATTGGAAATGTATACAGCAATACCTGTCTCTAATTTTTGATTTGCATCTTTCCGAATTACTTTAAACCCCTTAAGTGAGATTTCGGAGTCGGTTATTTTGTCGTTAAGACGACTTTCTGTGATTCCAAACACATGGAACTGTTTGGACAGTATTACCGAGAGCTCAGGTAATTTGTTGAGCAGATGAAAGATGTTGAGATGGCCTATATATAGACCATGTTTGTTGAGCCACTGATCGTGATTAGCGAACATTACAAACTAAAAGGAAGATGTCGCTTGTGGTATACAAATTGCAGGGATTTCGAAACTTTATTTAGAAATAGTTAAGGCTGTTAGAGGGGGCAGGAAAATGTCTTTGCTGGAGTGATATCATGAATGCTTGGTGCAGGGCTGCAGGATTGTATCGCATTAGCTGCTGAAGTTGACGGTTCCACTCATAGGGTTGTAGATTACCGTCCAGCGAGGGATTGCTATGAGTGTCACTGGAAGTGCCTACATTGGAAGCAGGCATCGACGGTACAGCACCATTGTTTAACGGTGTCCCCTTTGACATCATAGAGGGAGACTGTTTTACGGGCAAGGTAGGAAACAAAGTATCATATTTAGCAACATTTGTATTGGAGCTTGGGTTGCTATTCACAACATTGTGTTCCTGGGGTACAGGCAAGGGTGGTGTGGGAAGAGAAGGAGTGTTTTCTGAACACTGAGAGATGGCTACAGCCGGAGGTGAAGATCGGTTTACTCCTGTAACTGAAACTGGTTCTAATTGTTGTGTACGTTCAGGATATTTTATGTTCTTCGCTAGTATGCTAGTTCCTAGTTTTGAACAATGTAATTGATCCTTATATAGTTTTTTCTTGGGAGCCCCGGACGGCGATGTGAAATACGGGGTATTATTAATGAAAGCATTGTTAGTTTCTTGACAAAATTTATGTAGAGTCAGATTGCCAGCATCGGCAGTGCGGCGCTGGAATCCATAACATGGCAGTATGATTGATGAAAAGAAAATAGATGCTTTAGGAAATTTCTTGCGCAACAACACCTCCAATGTAGCGAGTTGTGAGGTGCTTATGGTGTGATTGTTCATAATATTGTTGACACCGATATGGACTGTTGTTCTTCTAATTCTATCATTCACCTTGAATTTCCGCAGTGTAGAGGTCAGTCTGTCAATGTCAGCTCCTGGTAGCGGGCAGATCGAGGTAGTTTCGCTGTCAGAAGATGACATGCGGTCACTATAGATTCCCTTGAGCAGAGAGTCTCCAATGACGACATGAGTTACACTGTCATCCATTGTTATTTCACGCTGTTGACGCGCCCGTTTGATTTCTTGCCACTGATCGCTGTCATCTTTCATGCGTTCTTGTTTATTATAGTCGTTGCTTGTTTGGGCTGGTTGTTGATGCTCAGTAGTGGTAGTGGCTGAGCTCTTTAACTTCTCGTCTGCTGCTGGAGAGTCTACACTTGAGGCCTGGGACCTATTGCTGACACGCACATCAATGGGGTAGATGGATGGTGCACGTTCTACAAGTTTAGTAGTGTTGCAGCCTGTGGAAACTAACTGCATGTCATTTTGCGACGAACATCCACTGGTCATACACACCTCTGCAGCACTATGAATACTTCCTGTTTGTGCACTTTTGTCAAATGACTGTGCACTCTTTAGTTTTAAGGCATGGATTGTTGTTTTAAAGGTGTCCTTCTCTTCTTTAAGGAGGTGGATTTCTTTTTGAAGGCGAGCGTTTTCTTCTTTAAACACGGAAATGATATTAGTTGTGTTGTTGGAAATAAAGTCTTTTAGCCTGTCCTCCAAAGCCTGGATGAGTTCACGGCAGGCGTTGTGGTTGTGTGGTTCGGCTGAGGAAAGAGTGACTAAAGATGATGTGTTAGTCTCATCAGATTGGGCTACTGAACTGTGATGTTCGACCAGCTTGAGCTTGGGATCAGTGTCTGCAGATTCACTAGACCACACGTGTGAAGTTGGCGTTGAAGAAATCCGACGTTTGGGTGGCGTGCTCGTCAAACTTTTCCCCGTCTTGTCTTTGTTTGTATTTTCATGGCGCTTGGATAAAGTAGAGTTCCGTAAGTTGGACGCCATATTAGTAATGTATGAGGCTCCAACAGGCCGGGAGTACACACAAGTTCGCCGCCTTTCGGTAACGCGTGCTTGGCGACTAACCACGCGCTAGTCCCACATGGTTAAATCACACGTTGACGTTAATCGATAATTGGTAGTTTTCAAAAATGAACGTTCTTACCTTACATTTCACAAAGAAATCAGCATTTCACTAACTAATAGTCACATAAACTTAATATATTAATTAGTATTAGATCCAGTTTTTAGAAAAACACAATGAAATACACAGCATCTCGATTGAAATAGGCACAACTTTGTTAAATTATATAAACATTGGGAGAGCTTGTGAAATCACGTCCGCTGGTAGCCGGAAGGAAACGATCAGGTCGAGATAAACAGGCGGTTGCCAATGATATGCAGGGCGAACTAGATCGAATTTCCCCACGGTGTGCTGATGCATCGGTTACATGGTTCTCCCTAAACAACCATATTGTAAACACAGACCTGCCAGCAGTGAGAATGGATGGGAATATTTTGAGTAGAACCCAGTCGATGTCATATCTTGGCGTGAGGCTTGGTCGTAGCCTTTATTTCAGAGATCATGTCGATTATGTCATAACGAAAGCTTGAAAAGGTTTGTCAGCAATGAGAGTAATGGCGTCTGCCAATATCGAGCAAAGACTGCTAATACTTCTGTTCCAAGGACTGGTGCTTTCACCCATCGTGTATGCCCTGGCCATCCTAACTGTCAGCCTTACACAGATTGGAAGACTTGAAAAGGTACAAAACGAAGCCATGCGCATCATTTTGGGCTGCACGAGAGACACCAGCTGTGTAGCAATGAGATACCTCCTTGACTTTCCGACAATGGAACACAGGATCAAGATCTGGAGAGCTCGTGCATACTTAACAATAAATGCAGATGAGCAGCACCCTCTGCATGACGCTGTATTCAGAGAAAAGGGTGACAGGCTAATGAGGGGCAAATCATGGATGGGTGGGGTAGAAAGAAGATGTCTTCAGACAGGTCTGCAGTCTTACTAGTATCAACCCCGGCAAGAAATGGGTGCCGTTACTTCCAGCTTTTAAGTGCACTTTCTCCTGCATCATCACACTCGACAGACGATGCAGAGAGCAGAACCCTGCCGCTGTCAATGCAGAGGTCAACGCGCTCATCTATGACCACTCAGATAGCCCCGAAATGCTCATCCATACAGATGGATCTGTTGTAAAGCAGCAGAGAAGTGCGTGAGCATTTACAGCTCGTTCAGCGGACCGAACCGTTCAAAAATCCAGTGGTGCCCACTCTATGACCACGAGCAGCATGACGATGGATGTGATGGCAAATACACAGGCTTTCATATGGCTGGAATCACAGCATTATACCAACGTGTGTGTACTAAGTGATCCAATGAGCATGATTCAGAAGGTCGAAGCTGGATCTGTACGTAGACAGTGGACTGAGTCGCTGCGGAAGTCTGTTGTCCGTAAAGTCACCTTCATCTTCGTACCGGGACATGCGGGAGTCGAGGGACATGAACGAGCTGACAAACTGGCTGGCTCTGCATCCCCTGTAGATGGCCAGCCTATGGATCGTGCCGATGTTATTAACGTCCTTAAAGACATGTCGAGAACAGAGGATTTTGACGCCAGTGATTCCACATCGCTGTCCAGGATGAAAGACCTGGGAGTAAGAATCGGCACAGCCAGACGCGAGAGGTACATCGGGAAAACAAAGCGCCTCGTCAACCAACACAGAACTGGCACTATTAGCCACCGGACGCTGATGCATATGCTGGGGGGAGGATCTGAGCACATATGGACATGTCCGGAGTGCAATGAAGATACCCCAACCGATAACTGATAACTGAGGTCACCAGCTGGCTAGGCTCTACCATGAGTGACATTACCTGACATTCAGGTCACCAGTTGACTAGGCTCTACCATGAGTGTCCTTACCTGACATTCAGGTCACCAGTTGGCTAGGCTCTACCATGAGTGACATTACCTGACATTCAGGTCACCAGTTGGCTAGGCTCTACCATGAGTGACATTACCTGACATTCAGGTCACCAGTTGGCTAGGCTCTACCAAGAGTGACATTACCTGACATTCAGGTCGCCAGTTGGCTAGGCTTTACCATAAAACACATCACCGACAGTGCAACATGCTGACCTTTCTTTGATGGACTCACTGGACTCCGGTGAGGGTCAAACAACCATGTAGGTGTGTACATACAGAAGTGTGAATGTCACACTTCACAACCATGTAGGTGTGTACATACAGAAGTGTGAATGTCACACTTCACAACCATGTAGGTGTGTACATACAGAAGTGTGAATGTCACACTTCACAACCATGTAGGTGTGCACATACAGAAGTGTGAATGTCACACTTCACAACCATGTAGGTGTGCACATACAGAAGTGTGAATGTCACACTTCACAACCATGTAGGTGTGCACATACAGAAGTGTGAATGTCACACTTCACAACCATGTAGGTGTGCACATACAGAAGTGTGAATGTCACACTTCACAACCATGTAGGTGTGTACATACAGAAGTGTGAATGTCACACTTCACAACCATGTAGGTGTGTACATAAAGAAGTGTGAATGTCACACTTCACAACCATGTAGGTGTGTACATACAAAAGTGTGAATGTCACACTTCACAACCATGTAGGTGTGTACATACAGAAGTGTGAATGTCACACTTCACAACCATGTAGGTGTGTACATACAGAAGTGTGAATGTCACACTTCACAACCATGTAGGTGTGCACATACAGAAGTGTGAATGTCACACTTCACAACCATCACAATTAGTGGACTATTGGCCATGCAAATATTTGTGCACACAGACACATCATAATGCACAGTGGCAACTCGTCAAACATACCCGCCGGCCATTTGACGGTTTCTTTGATGTTACAGAAGTGGTTTGTCAGTGGAGTGTGAAGTTGATTGTCAATGAAGTCATTTCACGCCTGGGTGATCTGAGGGGGCTGGTAGACATTTGTCTCTGTCTGATATTCAACTGAGGGGAGGGGTGAGTGTTGAATGCGGATGTGTGAGAAACTTGTAAGTCATGTTTGAGGTGTGTACACAGACTCATCTGTGTAAGTCATGTTTCAGGTGTACACATACTCATCTGTGTAAAACCGGGAGACAGGGAGCAACCACCACAACCAGGCTGAGCGGCTACACAAATAACATGCCAGAACAGGACAGACAGCGGGACGTGCCATACAGCTCCCTACACCTGTTTGTAGACATACGCACACACATCTATCTATCTATCTATCTATCTATCTATCTATCTATCTATATATCTATCTATCTATCTATCTATCTATCTATCTATCTATCTATCTGTCTGTCTGTCTGTCTGTCTGTCTGTCTGTCTGTCGATTGGTCGTCCGGTCAGTCGGTCGGTCTTTACTGTGCTGTTAGAGACGGATCTGACCCATCCATGACTCCAGCAATGGGTGTTTGGGGTGCTAACACGAGAGCGTCAGCAATCCAAGCAGTGTACTGGTGTCTAGTCAAGGCAAGTCTGTGTTCTACTCATGTCTAGTCAAGGCAAGTCTGTGTTCTACACGTGTCTAGCCAGGCAAGTTTGTGATCTACTCGTGTCTAGTCAAGGCAAGTCTGTGATCTACTCGTGTCTAGTCAAGGCAAGTCTGTGATCTACTCGTGTCTAGTCAAGGCAAGTCTGTGTTCTGCTCGTGTCTAGTCAAGGCAAGTCTGTGATCTACTCGTGTCTAGTCAAGGCAAGTCTGTGATCTACTCGTGTCTAGTCAAGGCAAGTCTGTGATCTACTCGTGTCTAGTCAAGGCAAATCTATGATCTACTCGTGTCTAGTCAAGGCAAGTCTGTGATCTACTCATGTCTAGCCAAGGCAAATCTATGATCTACTCGTGTCTAGTCAAGGCAAGTCTGTGATCTACTCGTGTCTAGTCAAGGCAAGTCTGTGATCTGCTCGTGTCTAGTCAAGGCAAATCTGTTATCTGCTCGTGTCTAGTCAAGGCAAGTCTGTGATCTGCTCGTGTCTAGTCAAGGCAAGTCTGTGATCTGCTCGTGTCTAGTCAAGGCAAATCTGTTATCTGCCCTGGGCATGCTGTGCCCAGGATATTCTCTTCCATGTCCACTGCTGTCCTCCCTTTCTCCACCCTTCCCCTCTTGTCCCCGCCAGGGCGGTTGTTGACAGACACCAGGTTTCTTGACATGTCTTGAAATAGTTCTCGAAATCTATAAAGCTCTGTAAGCCCTCACACACACACAAACACACACACACACACACACACACACACACACACACACACGCGCGCGCGCGTACACACACACACACACTACCTCTCACCTAATATGACTCAAGTATACGCGCACTGTGACATCTCGGTCTCACATGTAGAAACAACACTATCCACATGGGTACACGGTCCAAGCTGTGACATAAACATAGAATAGACACGATTGATTGGTACGAACAACGAACGAACGAACAAACTTTATTTTAAAAGGGTAACAAATTGGACACGCAGGCCCGTCTTACATTCGGCCCTTTCGATCACTCATCTTTCATTCATCAAATGTGCATGTTACATTTACATAGGGAAAACAAACCATTGTCAAATTGATTTTGTAAGCATAAACAATGCATATTACGCATGGTACATTCACATGGAAAAAAACACATTGTCAAATTAAAGTTGTAAACATAAACAGTGCATATTGCAATGTTGTGAGACACATCCCCCATCCACCCTCACACCCCGCAGCCACCCACACATCCCTCAGCCACCCACACTCCCCCACCCAACACACCCCACCCACCCATACATACCTCCACGCACTCACACAGACTCAGGCAAACATACATGCCACCACCCACCCACCGATCCCCCACCCACACACATTTCCCCACCCACACATACATCCCCCACCCATCCCATAACCGACACGCACACACCCCTCACATATTCTCCATCACCCACCCACACACCCGCAACCACCCAGCAAAACACACATCACAAAACCACACACACACACATACCCCCGTCAACCCACACATCCCGCACCTATCCATACCTACATCCTGCACCCTCACAATTTTCCCCACCCACCCACACACACATCAGCCAATACACTCACTCAGCCACCCAATATCCGCCACCTCTTAACTACACAGAACAAGCTGTGACATAAACATAGAATAGACACTATTGGTGGGTACATGGTAGCCTTTCTAACACAGGCGACTTCAGTGACCGTGTTGGTGACATCACAACAAAGAAGGAATGCCACCTGTCTGCGTGTATTGTTTTGTTGGTGACATCACAACAATGGAGGAATGCCACCTGTCTGCGGGTATTGTATTGTTGGTGACATCACAACAATGGAGGAATGCCACCTGTCTGTGTGTATTGTCTTGTTGGTGACATCACAACAATGGAAGAATGCCACCTGTCTGCGGGTATTGTATTGTTGGTGACATCACAACATTGGAGGAATGCCACCTGTCTGCGGGTATTGTATTGTTGGTGACATCACAACAATGGAGGAATGCCACCTGTCTGTGTGTATTGTCTTGTTGGTGACATCACAACAATGGAAGAATGCCACCTGTCTGCGTGTATTGTTTTGTTGGTGACATCACAACAATGGAGGAATGCCACCTGTCTGCGGGTATTGTATTGTTGGTGACATCACAACAATGGAGGAATGCCACCTGTCTGTGTGTATTGTCTTGTTGGTGACATCACAACAATGGAAGAATGCCACCTGTCTGCGGGTATTGTATTGTTGGTGACATCACAACATTGGAGGAATGCCACCTGTCTGCGGGTATTGTATTGTTGGTGACAGTTTCCTGCTGACGCGCGCAGCCAACCAATGGCCGCCGACCAAGCACAACCACGCGACAAGAACGTGTCGTTTCTTGCATAGACATACAAGCCCATCCTCTGCGTGAGATCTGTCGTACACAACCTGTCTCGGTCGGATGTCTCCCGTGATTTGTTTCTTGGGACAGGTATCTTCTTGTGACCTGACAGGTAGGTTCAGACTGGCTGGTGTGAGACTGTCGATGGAACCTCGGTCGCAGGTTTGATCTGTGTGGGACATTCATCTGTGTAGAGTACTAACTTCTAGGATAATAGTGACACTTCAATTACTTTGGTTTCATTCGGCAGGATAACAAGGACATTCGGATACCCACAGTACCATCGATGGGATAACAATAACATTTAGATAACTAAAATATCATTGGTAGGATAACAGCAGCATTTAAATAACTACATTATCATTGACACATTGGTACCTTGCCGTCTTGACAGACTATAGTTTGTGCTTCAAAAAGGCATAATAACATTTATGCGACTGATAAGGCCAATTCGCGCTGTAAATGTTCGTTCACAGTGGGTGCATGTGAACACGTGGTCATTTCCACCATCATGCACCATTTTACGTCTCACACGCTCGGTGTGTGACTTATCTGCAATAATTTTCTCCTTTGTCTTTATTCCATTTCTGATGTTTACCCTCCATGCAACACGTTCAGCGGCGACTTGCTCCCAATGTGCATTATCAATGCCTGTATCAATCATGCCCCGCTTACACACATCTTTGTATAGTAGTAGAGGCCGACCCTGAGATCTCTTACCCATCTGTAATTCACCAAAAAAGATGTCCTTTGGTATTCTACCATCATCCATCCTCCTAAGATGTCCTATCCATCTAAGTCTACGAAGACTGAGCATGGAATAAACCGCCACACAACCTGATCTTTCCAATACTTCAGTATTTGTGATTTTCATCGACACAAGAACAATAACATTTAAGTAACATCGTGTTCTTTGCTAGGATAACAATGTCATGTAAATACCCAACGTATCATTGCTAGAATAACGACGCTTAACTGCCCTCGGTGTTATTGCTGAGTGTTTAAACAACACAGTATCATGGCTAGGATAACAATGACATTTGATTAATAACTGTATCTATGGCCAGATTAACAATGACATTTGATTAACGACTGTATCTATGGCCAGATTAACAATGACATTTGATTAGCGACTGTATCTAGGGCCAGATTAACAATGACATTTGATTAGGGACTGTATCTAGGGCCAGATTAACAATGACATTTGATTAGCGACTGTATCTATGGCCAGATTAACAATGACATTTGATTAGCGACTGTATCTAGGGCCAGATTAACAATGACATTTGACTAACGACTGTATCTATGGCCAGATTAACAATGACATTTGATTAACGATTGTATCTATAACCAGATTAACAATGACATTTGATTAACGACTGTATCTATGACCAGATTAACAATGACATTTGACTAACGGCTGTACCTATGGCCAGATTAACAATGACATTTGATTAACGACTGTACCTATGACCAGATTAACAATGACATTTGACTAACGGCTGTATCTATGGCCAGATTAACAATGACATTTGATTAACGACTGTACCTATGGCCAGATTAACAATGACATTTGACTAACGGCTGTATCTATGGCCAGATTAACAATGACATTTGATTAACGACTGTACCTATGGCCAGATTAACAATGACATTTGACTAACGGCTGTATCTATGGCCAGATTAACAATGACATTTGATTAACGACTGTATCCATGGCCAGATTAACAATGACTTTGAAATAAATAACAAGGTATGACGGGCAACAGTAATGATTAAAACAATCATTCAGAAACTGAACCAATAGAAGTAATATTATCGATACAGTACATGTACATGAGCACTTACCGCACGGAGTAGCACCTCTAGCACTTGCTGCCTTCTACCGATCGTAGAACTGTGGTGATTTTTAAACTCCCTTAGACCTCAACTATATCAGGCGTCAAGTGTGACAAAAGCAAAATGCCGCCCTCTCACATATCACAGGACATTCGCACAATCACATATCACAAGACATTCGCATAATCACATATCACAGGACATTTACACACCCACATATCACAGGACATTCGCACACTCACATATCACAGGACATTCGCACAATCACACATCACAGGACATTCGCATAATCACATATCACAGGACATTCGCATAATCACATATCACAGGACATTTACACACTCACATATCACAGGACATTCGCACAATCACATATCACAGGACATTAGCACAAACACACATGACAGGACATTCACACACTCACATATCACAGGACATTAGCACAAACACACATCACAGGACATTCACACACTCACATATCACAGGACATTTGCCCCCTCACATATCACAGGACATTAGCACAAACACACATGACACGACATTCACACACTCACATATCACAGGACATTAGCACAAACACACATGACAGGACATTCACACATTCACATGTCACCAGACATTTGCCCCCTCACATATCATAGGACATTCGCACACTCCACTAGACGATGTGTTCAGCTGAATTAGTGAACATCTTATTGCCACATTCCACTAGAAAAATGTGTTTCTAATCTTCTTCAGTGATCTTGTTGCTAAACTACCACATGGAATTCAAGTAGCAGTGTACCACGATGGTGGTCCTATGGAGCTCAAATAAGATGAAACAGTGGCCACCAGATCGCTACAAAGAGCTCTAGATACATTAGTTGCATGGGCTAATAGATTGTGTGTCAGCATAAACAATGAACAAAAAAGTCGCTTAAAAGTCGACAGGGTCATCTTCATTGCATCGGGTTTATCTCATAAGGCTCGGTCTCTTTCCGCAGCGCGGGAAAGCGTCGCACAAAGCACGAACTCCGTAGCTCTAGCGATGACCCACAGGAGTCTCCAAAAATTTTCACTCGTGAACCGAAGGACGCGGCCCGGAATCGAACCCACAACCTTCGGAGCCCGAGTCAAACGGCTTGACCACTTCGCCACGGAGCATCCATAAACACTGACAAGTGCATCACCAACCTATTTACCCTCTCGTCGAAATAAAAGGCAGGGATCATCCAGATAAATGGAACACCCTTAAGAGAAGATAAAGAACCATCATAACTTGGAGTAACATTTGATAACAGGCTGACAAGGAGAAAGCACATCAACAAAGCAGTAGCAAAAGCCAGAAGGAAAATAGTCATCCTGAGAAAAGTATGTGGAACCACATGGGGAGCCAGTGGGAAAATACTTAGCAAAGTTTATCAACAGAGCATACGACCACACCTGGAATACGGGTCAATTGCGTGGTGTTTGGCATAAAAAACCACACTACAAGAGCTCGAAAAGGTGCAAAATCAAGCACTTAGAGTCACCACAGGAGTGATGAGATCATCCCCTATAGTGGAGATGGAGAAGACGGGGAGGACACAAGCACTGAGAGAGCGCAGAGATGCGAAAACGCTAATACAAACAGAAACGTTCCTCAGCATGCCAGGCCACACTATGAAGAACAGATTTGAAAACTTAGCTATGGGGCGGTTGAAAAGAAGCAGTTGTATCCACCGGCCAAACGACTCTGCAGAGAAACCACTGATCTGCCCACAATTAAAAAACAACACCTGTGTGTCATTTACTCCCTATAAAGTACCTTGAGGTGTGAGGCGGGGGGGGGGGGGGGGGGGTCTTGGGCCTGAGGAATTAAGACCGCTTGGACAGTGCAGTCGCCGCGAACTGTGCAGGTTTGCGTTTTCTGTTTGCCCACGACTGAAAAATATTCACATCTTACCGAGGACTCGAACCCGGGTCTCACGAAGGAGAATCCGGCATCCTAGCCACTCAGCCAGCCGCTCCTCCCCACAGTTGGTATCCCCCTGAAGACTATTCCAGAACGAACCTCATGGAAAGAGGAACTTAGGCTATAATTACAAATCCAGACACACGTGAAAGGAATATTTGACAAGGAAGAACAGAACAGTGTACAACGCAGAACAGCCACTCGCAGTTTCCATGATAAAGAATACCCACAGGACCCCTGGATCCGAGTCTACACAGATGGGTCAGCACAAAATGATGTTCGAAATGGAGGAGAATGAGTGTACATAGAGTACCCAAATAATACTAGGGACAGCAGCCAGAGTACCGACAGGAAAGTACTGCCATAACTTTGATGCTGAAGTTGGGGCAATCAAGATAGCAACAGAGAAATTACTAAATACCAACCATGGTGCACATCCTGTGATGGTAGTGACAGATGCACAATCAGTACTCGAGGCGCTCCTGTCTTGGAAATTGAAAAGAAAGAAGAAGACGTTTATATACGAGGGTAAGTTAATAAGTAAGTCACAAATGGCTGTAGAAAAATAACTAAATGTGGTAACAACTTGAAACCAGTTTATTTGTGTACATATATTGTCCTTTTATTTCTCAACATAATTTCCACCAACATTGATGCACTTATCCCATCGTTGTATCATTCCTCCCAAACTGCGTGCTCTGTTTTCTAAACCACGTTTTCATTTCACATTTAAATTCGGCGTCATTCGCGAAATGTCTCCCACCAAGGTGGGTTTTCAGTGTTTATGCCGACATATGTTTATCCCGTAAAGCGGTGCATAGCTGGGTAGAAAAAGTTACGAGGACGAGTCAATAAGTAAGTCACACAGTTCTGTGGGATGGCCGGTCAATGAAAACAAAGCACAGTTCTATGCAGTCGGTTTGAGAGGACTGATAGAACGATGGGATAAGTGCATCAATGTTGGTGGAAATTATGTTGAGAAATAAAGGTACAATGTATACATAAAAATAAACTGGTTTCAAGTTGTTATATTTATTTATTTGTCTACAGCCATTTGTGACTTACTTATTGACTTACACTCGTGCGTACATTAGCACTTGCAGTCCCCTACCGAATGGGATAGTTTTCAAACTCCGTTAGAACTCAACTACGTATAAAAGTCGCCGTGGTCGACTTCATTGCACCGGGTTTTATCCCATAAGGCTCGGTCTCTTTCCGCAGCGCGGAAAACGTCGCACAAAGCACGAACTCCGTAGCTCTAGCGACGACGCACAGGAGTCTCCGAAAAATTTCACTCGTGAACCGAAGCACGCGGCCCGGAATCGAACCCACAACCTTCGGAGCCCGAGTCAAACGGCTTGACAACTTCGGCACAGAGACTCCCAACTACCGGCGTGACGTGTGACATGGCAACACGCCGCCCACTCACATATCACAGGACATTCGCACACTCCACAAGACGGATGTGTTCAGCCGAATATGTCGACAGTTTATTGCCACGACAACCTGATAGTCTCCGGACAGTTTGCGTCATCAATCATGGTGCTCTTGTGTAGGACAGGCTACTGACTCAGACAGCATTACCTGTCTCTGTGTTAGAGGGTGATTCATTGCTGGTGACAGCTCACAAGACGTGGCTCCTCACAGCTTCTGTCCATCGCTTGTCTTAGTCCCATTATACGAGCTGTCTCCTGGTTGATATTTCATAAACCACGTAGTTTTGTTTTCTTATAGTATGTCTAGTCCCGTTATATGCGCTGTTTAGTTTAGTCGATGGATCAACATCAAGGCACACGGGTGTTAGCCATAAGTGCTCCGTTCTCCTCCTAACTCAAACCTGAGTCTGGAGAAACTCAGCTCAGTGCACGAACTCCGTAGCACCGGCAAGGATCCTGAAATACTTTGGGTAGATTTTTAACTCGAAATTTGCCCTGGCAGCGCCGTTAGGCTACTCTTGTTCGATTTCCAACTGCCAAGGGATTTTTTACGTGCGCAACAATACACATGGACGTCCGATCTCACTACCCAGAGACCAGGGGAAATTTAATTACTAGAAGCCCACGTGAAAAAATCCCGGTCCTCGCCGGGGATTGAACCCGGGACCTCCAGCACTCGAGGCGGACACCATACCTCGAGACCACGCAGCCCCCTCACAACATGCGCTGTCTCCTGGTTTACAATGGTGGTCTTTTTTCATAAACCACACAGTTCTGTGTGCTCAGCTTCGGTAAGTTAAAATTGAGACAGAAATATTTCTCATTATACACATGTCTGGGTGTATGTATTGTGTGTGCGTGTGTGAGTGTGGGTGTGTGTTTGTGTGTGTGTGTGTGTGTGTGCATGTGTGTGTTGTGTGGGTCATGTGTATTTGTGTATGTGTGTCTTTGTGAAATACTGTTGATTGTATTGATTTCTTCCTTTGTTACAAGATGGCTGAGCGACGCCTCAGACGATTTGACGCCTGGGACTTTCATGACCGTGTGGAGCACAATGTGGACGATGTTAGAAACGCAATGTCCTCCAGTTCGTCTTCGCCTTCATCCTCGTACACAAAAAACAACAACTTTGAATTACAGAAACCTCCCCCACCCATCTCATACCCCCACCACTCGCCTTCAGCAAGGTCCACGCATCTCCGGGTCTCCCTGGCGCCCGACCAGCAACAGATGCGCGCACTTTCCAGATTTGACCAGCAACAGATGCGAGCACTTTCCAGATTTGACCAGCAGCCACCTCCCACACACCGCACAGAGTGTCAACAAAAACCGTTTGATGTTCCTGCAGTCAACCAGCGCAGACTGTATGAAAGGCCTACAGTTAATGAGCACAGACTGTATGTAAGTCCTACAGTTAATGAGCACAGACTGTGTAAAAGTCCCACAGTTATCCAATCGCAATTAATTGAGAGTCCGACTTTGAATCTACTAAAACTATGTGACAGTCCTAAAGTTAGCAGACGACAAGGATATGATTGTCCTACAATTAACCAACGAAACAGAGATGGAGTTTTTACAGTTAACGTACACACACGATATGAAAGTCCTACAGTTAACCAGCGACAACAATATGAAAGTCCTTCATATAACCAACGTGAACAATATCAACGAAGTTCAGTTAACCAACGACTATGTGGAAGTCCTACAGTTAACCAACGACTATGTGGAAGTCCTACAGTTAACCATCGACTATGTGGAAGTCTTACAGTTAACCAACGACTATGTGGAAGTCCTACAGTTAACCAAGAACGACTACGTGGAAGTCCTTCAGTTAACCAACATGGATTATATCAAAGTGCTACATGTAACCAGCAACGATTATATGAAAGTCCCACAGCTGACCAAAGACCACGACATGAAAGTCCTACATTAAAGCAAGGACGCAGATGTGAAAGTCAAATAGTTAGCCAACAGAAACCGGACCATCACACTAGAGGCGACCATCACACTAGAGGCGACCATCACACTAGTCCAGTAGACCACACAGTTTGCACTTATAGAGACTACATACTCAGGCCACAGAGTGGCCAATGGCGTGCTGGTGACCACATGGATGTCCTCAGCCTACAGTCGCCTTCTAGATTCTGTGACCTGGACAGCTCCAGCCTGTCAACACCTGGCAGTCTCCCAGAGAAGGGGGCTCAGCCTGGGAGCGGGTACGGACACATACACGAGGACCCTAGCACACACGTAGGTCACTTTACAACATCCCTGGTCACTTCGAGGCCAGTGTGGACAACATATTCCAGTGAGGATACCACCAACCCAGAAAAGACGACCACACACACGCCAAACTCCAAAAATCCCAAAGCACAGTTGCCCGAAGTATACACTTGTCACAGCGGACATGGCTTCCTCGGCGAGCCCACCTGGGCACAGGCAGGTCACGTGAGAGGAGCAACCAATCATCAGGTGATGAGAGCAGGCGACGAGGACCAGCCCAGGGTCAGAAAGCACGCCATCTTTGTGCTGGTGGTGCTGCTGTTGGTGGCCATAGCGGCTGTGGCCGGCGTGCTCTCGGCCACTCTGGGAAACACTCCAGGTAAGGAATGAAATAAAGATGTTCAGATGTGGATAAATACTGAAAGATGCATTCTTCAACGTGAGCACACTGGCATTATAGCCCCATCGGATACCCATGATTTCCCAAGATAACCCCATCGGGTGCCCATGATATCCCGTGATAGCCACATTAATTGCCCATGGTATTTCCAGGATAGCCCCATCGGATACCATGATATTCCCAAGAGACCCCCATCGGGTGCCCATGATATCCCGTGATAGCCCCATGATAGCCATATTGGATGCTCATGATATCTCCATGATAGCCTCATCAGATACCCATTATATCTCCATGATAGCCTAATCGGATGCCCATGTTATCCCAAGGATAGCCCCAACGGATGCCTAAGATAGCCTCATCAGATGCCCATGATATCCCAATGATAGCCCCATGAGGTGCCCATGATAGCCCCATCGGATGCCCATGATATCTCCATGATAGCCCCATCGAATGGCCATAATATCCAGCGATCAGGCCGAGTGAAGACTGCCAGGTACCAAGGGAGGAGTTCAACGGCTTCATAAATCGGGTGAACTCAGAACCACACAGGGACAAGAGTAACCCCCCACCCCAACACACACACACACACACACACACACACACACACACACACACACACACACTGACACACACACACACACACACTGACACCTTGCAGACTGTACGCCCCTGCCATCTGTGTGGTGAGACTTTCCACCATGACCGCTATCCCACATTTGTCTGGGAGGCAGGGAGAGTTACAGTCGTAGGGTAAACCACCTCTATCAAGATCATCTTTGTAGAACATTAACTACATTAAATGTTTTGTTTTATGTGTTCGTTGAAGAAGAGTTCTGTTGTTTCAGTGACAGTGTCAATGATATTGTCTAGTGTCTTAGTCATATATTCTGTTGTTTCAGTGGTTGTGTCAATGATATTGTCTAGTGTCTTAGTCATATATTCTGTTGTTTCAGTGGTTGTGTCAATGATATTGTGTAGTGTCTTAGTCATATATTCTGTTGTTTCAGTGGTTGTGTCAATGATATTGTCTACTGTCTTAGTCAAATATTCTGTTGTTTCAGTGGTTGTGTCAATGATATTGTCTAGTGTCTTAGTCATATATTCTGTTGTTTCAGTGGTTGTGTCAATGATATTGTCTAGTGTCTTAGTCATATATTCTGTTGTTTCAGTGGTTGTGCCAATGATATTGTCTAGTGTCTTAGTCAAATATTCTGTTGTTTCAGTGGTTGTGTCAATGATATTGTCTAGTGTCTTAGTCATATATTCTGTTGTTTCAGTGGTTGTGTCAATGATATTGTCTAGTGTCTTAGTCATATATTCTGTTGTTTCAGTGGTTGTGTCAATGATATTGTACAGTGTCTTAGTCATATATTCTGTTGTTTCAGTGGTTGTGTCAATGATATTGTCTAGTGTCTTAGTCAAATATTCTGTTGTTTCAGTGGTTGTGTCAATGATATTGTCTAGTGTCTTAGTCATATATTCTGTTGTTTCAGTGGTTGTGTCAATGATATTGTCTAGTGTCTTAGTCATATATTCTGTTGTGTCAGTGGTTGTGCCAATGATATTGTCTTGTGTCTTAGTCAAATATTCTGTTGTTTCAGTGGTTGTGTCAATGATATTGTCTAGTGTCTTAGTCATATATTCTGTTGTTTCAGTGGTTGTGTCAATGATATTGTCTAGTGTCTTAGTCATATATTCTGTTGTTTCAGTGGTTGTGTCAATGATATTGTCTAGTGTCTTAGTCATATATTCTGTTGTTTCAGTGGTTGTGCCAATGATATTGTCTAGTGTCTTAGTCAAATATTCTGTTGTTTCAGTGGTTGTGTCAATGATATTGTCTAGTGTCTTAGTCAAATATTCTGTTGTTTCAGTGGTTGTGACAATGATATTGTACAGTGTCTTAGTCATATATTCTGTTGTTTCAGTGGTTGTGTCAATGATATTGTACAGTGTCTTAGTCAAATATTCTGTTGTTTCAGTGGTTGTGTCAATGATATTGTATAGTGTCTTAGTCATATATTCTGTTGTTTCAGTGGTTGTGTCAATGATATTGTACAGTGTCTTAGTCATATATTCTGTTGTTTCAGTGGTTGTGTCAATGATATTGTCTAGTGTCTTAGTCAAATATTCTGTTGTTTCAGTGGTTGTGTCAATGATATTGTACAGTGTCTTAGTCAAATATTCTGTTGTTTCAGTGGTTGTGTCAATGATATTGTATAGTGTCTTAGTCAAATATTCTGTTGTTTCAGTGGTTGTGTCAATGATATTGTATAGTGTCTTAGTCAAATATTCTGTTGTTTCAGTGGTTGTGTCAATGATATTGTCTAGTGTCTTAGTCAAATATTCTGTTGTTTCAGTGGTTGTGTCAATGATATTGTATAGTGTCTTAGTCATATATTCTGTTGTTTCAGTGGTTGTGTCAATGATATTGTATAGTGTCTTAGTCAAATATTCTGTTGTTTCAGTGGTTGTGTCAATGATATTGTATAGTGTCTTAGTCATATATTCTGTTGTTTCAGTGGTTGTGTCAATGATATTGTATAGTGTCTTAGTCATATATTCTGTTGTTTCAGTGGTTGTGTCAATGATATTGTATAGTGTCTTAGTCAAATATTCTGTTGTTTCAGTGGTTGTGTCAATGATATTGTATAGTGTCTTAGTCAAATATTCTGTTGTTTCAGTGGTTGTGTCAATGATATTGTATAGTGTCTTAGTCAAATATTCTGTTGTTTCAGTGGTTGTGTCAATGATATTGTCTAGTGTCTTAGTCAAATATTCTGTTGTTTCAGTGGTTGTGTCAATGATATTGTATAGTGTCTTAGTCATATATTCTGTTGTTTCAGTGGTTGTGTCAATGATATTGTATAGTGTCTTAGTCATATATTCTGTTGTTTCAGTGGTTGTGTCAATGATATTGTATAGTGTCTTAGTCAAATATTCTGTTGTTTCAGTGGTTGTGTCAATGATATTGTATAGTGTCATAGTCATATATTCTGTTGTTTCAGTGGTTGTGTCAATGATATTGTATAGTGTCTTAGTCATATATTCTGTTGTTTCAGTGGTTGTGTCAATGATATTGTATAGTGTCTTAGTCAAATATTCTGTTGTTTCAGTGGTTGTGTCAATGATATTGTATAGTGTCTTAGTCATATATTCTGTTGTTTCAGTGGTTGTGTCAATGATATTGTACAGTGTCTTAGTCATATATTCTGTTGTTTCAGTGGTTGTGTCAATGATATTGTCTAGTGTCTTAGTCAAATATTCTGTTGTTTCAGTGGTTGTGTCAATGATATTGTACAGTGTCTTAGTCAAATATTCTGTTGTTTCAGTGGTTGTGTCAATGATATTGTATAGTGTCTTAGTCAAATATTCTGTTGTTTCAGTGGTTGTGTCAATGATATTGTATAGTGTCTTAGTCAAATATTCTGTTGTTTCAGTGGTTGTGTCAATGATATTGTACAGTGTCTTAGTCAAATATTCTGTTGTTTCAGTGGTTGTGTCAATGATATTGTCTAGTGTCTTAGTCAAATGTTCTGTTGTTTAAGTGGTTGTGTCAATGATATTGTATAGTGTCTTAGTCATATATTCTGTTGTTTCAGTGGTTGTGTCAATGATATTGTACAGTGTCTTAGTCATATATTCTGTTGTTTCAGTGGTTGTGCCAATGATATTGTCTAGTGTCTTAGTCAAATATTCTGTTGTTTCAGTGGTTGTGTCAATGATATTGTACAGTGTCTTAGTCATATATTCTGTTGTTTCAGTGGTTGTGTCAATGATATTGTACAGTGTCTTAGTCAAATATTCTGTTGTTTCAGTGGTTGTGTCAATGATATTTTACAGTGTCTTAGTCAAATATTCTGTTGTTTCAGTGGTTGTGTCAATGATATTGTCTAATGTCTAAGTCAAATATTCTGTTGTTTCAGTGGTTGTGTCAATGATATTGTACAGTGTCTTAGTCATATATTTTGTTGTTTCAGTGGTTGTGTCAATGATATTGTACAGTGTCTTAGTCATATATTCTGTTGTTTCAGTGGTTGTGTCAATGATATTGTACAGTGTCTTAGTCAAATATTCTGTTATTTCAGTGGTTGTGTCAATGATATTGTATAGTGTCTTAGTCATATATTCTGTTGTTTCAGTGGTTGTGTCAATGATATTGTACAGTGTCTTAGTCATATATTCTGTTGTTTCAGTGGTTGTGTCAATGATATTGTCTAGTGTCTTAGTCATATATTCTGTTGTTTTAGTGACAGTGTCAATGATATTGTCTAATGTCTAAGTCAAATATTCTGTTGTTTCAGTGTTTGTGTCAATGATATTGTATAGTGTCTTAGTCATATATTCTGTTGTTTCAGTGGTTGTGTCAATGATATTGTCTAGTGTCTTAGTCATATATTCTGTTGTTTCAGTGGTTGTGTCAATGATATTGTCTAGTGTCTTAGTCATATATTATGTTGTTTCAGTGGTTGTGTCAATGATATTGTCTAGTGTCTTAGTCATATATTCTGTTGTTTCAGTGGTTGTGTCAATGATATTGTACATTGTCTTAGTCAAATATTCTGTTGTTTCAGTGGTTGTGTCAATGATATTGTATAGTGTCTTAGTCATATATTCTGTTGTTTCAGTGGTTGTGTCAATGATATTGTACAGTGTCTTAGTCATATATTCTGTTGTTTCAGTGGTTGTGTCAATGATATTGTCTAGTGTCTTAGTCAAATATACTGTTGTTTCAGTGGTTGTGTCAATGATATTGTACAGTGTCTTAGTCATATATTCTGTTGTTTCAGTGGTTGTGTCAATGATATTGTACAGTGTCTTAGTCATATATTCTGTTGTTTCAGTGGTTGTGTCAATGATATTGTCTAGTGTCTTAGTCATATATTCTGTTGTTTCAGTGACAGTGTCAATGATATTGTCTAATGTCTAAGTCAAATATTCTGTTGTTTCAGTGGTTGTGTCAATGATATTGTATAGTGTCTTAGTCATATATTCTGTTGTTTCAGTGGTTGTGTCAATGGTATTGTCTAGTGTCTTAGTCATATATTCTGTTGTTTCAGAGACAGTGTCAATGATATTGTCTAATGTCTAAGTCAAATATTCTGTTGTTTCAGTGGTTGTGTCAATGATATTGTATAGTGTCTTAGTCATATATTCTGTTGTTTCAGTGGTTGTGTCAATGATATTGTCTAGTGTCTTAGTCATATATTCTGTTGTTTCAGTGGTTGTGTCAATGATATTGTCTAGTGTCTTAGTCATATATTCTGTTGTTTCAGTGGTTGTGTCAATGATATTGTCTAGTGTCTTAGTCATATATTCTGTTGTTTCAGTGGTTGTGTCAATGATATTGTCTAGTGTCTTAGTCATATATTCTGTTGTTTTAGTGACAGTGTCAATGATATTGTCTAATGTCTAAGTCAAATATTCTGTTGTTTCAGTGGTTGTGTCAATGATATTGTATAGTGTCTTAGTCATATATTCTGTTGTTTCAGTGGTTGTGTCAATGATATTGTCTAGTGTCTTAGTCATATATTCTGTTGTTTCAGTGGTTGTGTCAATGATATTGTCTAGTGTCTTAGTCATATATTCTGTTGTTTCAGTGGTTGTGTCAATGATATTGTCTAGTGTCTTAGTCATATATTCTGTTGTTTCAGTGGTTGTGTCAATGATATTGTACAGTGTCTTAGTCACATATTCTGTTGTTTCAGTGGTTGTGTCAATGATATTGTACAGTGTCTTAGTCATATATTCTGTTGTTTCAGTGGTTGTGTCAATGATATTGTACAGTGTCTTAGTCACATATTCTGTTGTTTCAGTGGTTGTGTCAATGATATTTTCTAGTGTCTTAGTCATATATTCTGTTGTTTCAGTGGTTGTGTCAATGATATTTTCTAGTGTCTTAGTCAAGTCTTCCATTGTCATAGATACAGCCATATCTGGAAAGATTCCCTTCCTGAACAATTAATTATAAGTTATGAATTGGAAACAAATAGGTATATTTAGCTCTTGCGAGAAGAAAGATACTAAACATCAACACGTCGCACATACCTTACAAGGAGATCCATCGTATCCCGAAATACAGGTGAAAATCCAAAATCAGAAGCACTCAATAAATATATAAAATGAATAATAAAATAAAATACACTCAAATGCGTACAATACGACACACAGGACGGCCGCCGTTTCGATTCTCAGAATCTTTGTCAAGGACAGGACAACACGGATAGATAGAACAACGAAATATAGAGAAAAAAAAACAACAACAAAAAAGCACAACTACTACGTTCCCATGCGGGAGCAAAAAAGGCGGATTTGCCAGTTGCGAAGGCACTCTTTGGCTGCAGAGTTTTAGTATAGTAGGTTGCCAGATAGGATTTACGTCGCCAAAATATGCGAACAGTCTGATATGAAAATATAGGGGTGTGGAGACAGTTAGGTAAGAATATTGGGTGGGGGAGGGGGGAGGACAGCATAGTAATAGACAGTGTAAACAGTTGGAGAAGATGGCACAGTTATACAGTGGCGTCCACAACAGTATTGATACCTGCTGGATGGGCGCATCCCAGATTGTTGATTAACTGGCATTCAATTTTGAGCCTAACGGAGCTGTTGGAGAAGCAAGGTTTCAATGCAGTGACAAATACATCGTCGACTCCATTATGGTTGGAGGAATTAAAATGGTTGGGGACAAGTTTGTTAGCGCCCTGATTAATGTCTCTGAGGAGTTCTCTAAAACGGTCAGCAAGGCGT
Source organism: Cepaea hortensis (assembly GCA_963921405.1). Classification (NCBI taxonomy): domain Eukaryota; kingdom Metazoa; phylum Mollusca; class Gastropoda; order Stylommatophora; family Helicidae; genus Cepaea; species Cepaea hortensis. Next base: position 1,015,987 of record OY992888.1, on the reverse strand, counting down.
CTGGAAGTTTTTCTTTTATTCCATAATTATAAGATAGCGGACCAAAATAACCACAGGCTACGGAGATCCCTACTTCAATCTGTCTGTCTGCCTGGATGTCTGTCTAACTGTCTGTCTGTCTATCTGTCTATATTAACAGTTAGATCAGAAACAAGATTAGCTACATACTCATCAATAGAAGATATCGAGATGCTTTATACCTCGTCTACTGTGTACCTCGTCTACTGTCTACCTCGTATACTGTCTACCTCGTATACTGTTTATCTCAACTACTGTCTACCTAGTCTGCTTCATTGATCGCTATCGCATACTCAAAAACAGAAAGGAATATACTCTCGTATAGAAGACATAGATGGCGCTGCTCACAGTTTGCCACCGCCATCTCCCGCATCGCAGTGAAGCCCCGCTTGGCCTTTGTTATCACCTGGTCTATGTGCTCATTATAAGCAAGGCTTCCATCAAAACGTATCCCCAGGTAATTTAGTCTCTAAACACAGATTTACAGTTGTGTCTTGGAGTGTTGACAATATGGTTGTTCAAAAACCACGTGACCAGATAAAATAAATCCCCCATTTACTGAAACCACGTGATCGGACATAATGAAGCGCCATTTACTGAAACCATGTGACCAGACATACTGAAGCGACATCTACTGAAACCACGTGACTGGACATAATGAAACGACATCTACTGAAACCAAGAGACCAAACGACGGTTGACACAAGCCTGCCTGACGACCAGGTTAATGACATCTTGTTGTCTGCTTACAGCGGTCTCACCTGTCGGCAGGAGGCCACGCATCAGTAAGTGCACCTGAGTGTGGGTGGTAGCTGTGTGCATCTGAGTGTGGGTGGTAGCTGTGTGCACCTGAGTGTGGGTGGTAGCTGTGTGCATCTGAGTGTGGGTGGTAGCTGTGTGCATCTGAGTGTGGGTGGTAGCTGTGTGCACCTGAGTGTGGGTGGTAGCTGTGTGCACCTGAGTGTGGGTGGTAGCTGTGTGCACCTGAGTGTGGGTGGTAGCTGTGTGCACCTTTGTGTGGGTGGTAGAAGTGCTGCGTCTGTACTAGTTTGTTGCTTACTGTAGACACATATCTCTGTCTGTCTGTCTGTCTGTCTGTCTGTCTGTCTGTCTGTCTGTCTGTCTGTCTGTCTGTCTGTCTGTCTGTCTTTCTGTCTGTCTGTCTGTCTGTCTGTCTGTCTGTCTGCTTGCCTGTCTGTCTGCCTTATTGTGACTACCTTCAGATTGTGTATCGTAACTACTGTAAATGTGCTCGGTCGTTACATTCTCATGATGTCTTTAACGTGCTTATTGCCACCATCATCATCATGTGCCATGGTGAATAGCTTGGCGATCATGGTTTTATATCTCACATAAACATCAGTCTTGGATCAGCTCGGCTTTCATGTCCCGATCATGCAATGTGGTTGAGTCACTCAAGAATGTATCTCTCTGCCTCCCTTGCTCTTGTCCCTTCAATCATGTCACTTGTCGCTAAGTTCACTGCAAAACATGCTCCAAAAATATCTCGACCGCCCACGCCTCATTTCCAGGGTCTATTTATAATTCCATCATCTGGAGCGCACACATCGCGTCACTGAGGACGCGTTATCTGGCGGAAGTCTTTGTCTCCTGCCTGGATGTCACTTGACCTACTCCAAAACATCACAGACGACGGGTGGTCGGGCTGGAGTCTGTGTCTCCAACTAGGATGTCACTTGACCTACTACTCTATGACATCACAGAAGACGGGTGGTCGGGCGGAAGTCTTTGTCTCCAGCCTGGATGTCACCTGACCTGCTCCATGACATCTGAGATCAGAGTTATTGCTCTCAAGGCAGTCCTCATGCACGGCTCTCTTCCTCCACGGCTCTCCTTCTCCACGGCTCTCCTCCTCCACAGATCTCCACTGTCACAACTCTCCTCCTTCACGGCTCTCCTCCGTCACATCTCTTCTTCTTTACGGCTCTCCTCCGTCATGACTCTCCTCCGTCACATCTCTTCTCCTGTACGGCTCCCCTCCGTCACGACTCTCCTCCTTCACGGCTCTCCTGCATCACGGCTCACCTCCGTCACGGCTTTCCTCTGTCACGGCTCCCCTCCGTCACGGCTCCCCTCCGTCACGGCTCCCCTCCGTCACGGCTCCACTCCGTCACGGCTCCATTCCGTCACGGCTCTCCTTCTTCACGACTCTCTCCTACCCTCTAACAGACTTATAACCGCACTATTTCACGACTCTCTCCTACCCTCTAACAGACTTATAACCGCACTATTTCACGACTCTCTCCTACCCTCTAGCAGACTTATAACCGCACTATTTCACGACTCTCTCCTACCCTCTAGCAGACTTATAACCGCACTATTTCACGACTCTCTCCTACCCTCTAACAGACTTATAACCGCACTATTTCACGACTCTCTCCTACCCTCTAACAGACTTATAACCGCACTATTTCACGACTCTCTCCTACCCTCTAACAGACTTATAACCGCACTATTTCACGACTCTCTCCTACCCTCTAACAGACTTATAACCGCACTATTTCACGACTCTCTCCTACCCTCTAACAGACTTATAACCGCACTATTTCACGACTCTCTCCTACCCTCTAACAGACTTATAACCGCACTATTTCACGACTCTCTCCTACCCTCTAACAGACTTATAACCGCACTATTTCACGACTCTCTCCTACCCTCTAACAGACTTATAACCGCACTATTTCACGACTCTCTCCTACCCTCTAACAGACTTATAACCGCACTATTTCACGACTCTCTCCTACCCTCTAACAGACTTATAACCGCACTATTTCACGACTCTCTCCTACCCTCTAACAGACTTATAACCGCACTATTTCACGACTCTCTCCTACCCTCTAACAGACTTATAACCGCACTATTTCACGACTCTCTCCTACCCTCTAACAGACTTATAACCGCACTATTTCACGACTCTCTCCTACCCTCTAACAGACTTATAACCGCACTATTTCACGACTCTCTCCTACCCTCTAACAGACTTATAACCGCACTATTTCACGACTCTCTCCTACCCTCTAACAGACTTATAACCGCACTATTTCACGACTCTCTCCTACCCTCTAGCAGACTTATAACCGCACTATTTCACGACTCTCTCCTACCCTCTAGCAGACTTATAACCGCACTATTTCACGACTCTCTCCTACCCTCTAACAGACTTATAACCGCACTATTTCACGACTCTCTCCTACCCTCTAACAGACTTATAACCGCACTATTTCACGACTCTCTCCTACCCTCTAACAGACTTATAACCGCACTATTTCACGACTCTCTCCTACCCTCTAACAGACTTATAACCGCACTATTTCACGACTCTCTCCTACCCTCTAACAGACTTATAACCGCACTATTTCACGACTCTCTCCTACCCTCTAACAGACTTATAACCGCACTATTTCACGACTCTCTCCTACCCTCTAACAGACTTATAACCGCACTATTTCACGACTCTCTCCTACCCTCTAACAGACTTATAACCGCACTATTTCACGACTCTCTCCTACCCTCTAACAGACTTATAACCGCACTATTTCACGACTCTCTCCTACCCTCTAACAGACTTATAACCGCACTATTTCACGACTCTCTCCTACCCTCTAACAGACTTATAACCGCACTATTTCACGACTCTCTCCTACCCTCTAACAGACTTATAACCGCACTATTTCACGACTCTCTCCTACCCTCTAACAGACTTATAACCGCACTATTTCACGACTCTCTCCTACCCTCTAACAGACTTATAACCGCACTATTTCACGACTCTCTCCTACCCTCTAACAGACTTATAACCGCACTATTTCACGACTCTCTCCTACCCTCTAACAGACTTATAACCGCACTATTTCACGACTCTCTCCTACCCTCTAACAGACTTATAACCGCACTATTTCACGACTCTCTCCTACCCTCTAACAGACTTATAACCGCACTATTTCACGACTCTCTCCTACCCTCTAACAGACTTATAACCGCACTATTTCACGACTCTCTCCTACCCTCTAACAGACTTATAACCGCACTATTTCACGACTCTCTCCTACCCTCTAACAGACTTATAACCGCACTATTTCACGACTCTCTCCTACCCTCTAACAGACTTATAACCGCACTATTTCACGACTCTCTCCTACCCTCTAACAGACTTATAACCGCACTATTTCACGACTCTCTCCTACCCTCTAACAGACTTATAACCGCACTATTTCACGACTCTCTCCTACCCTCTAACAGACTTATAACCGCACTATTTCACGACTCTCTCCTACACTCTAACAGACTTATAACCGCACTATTTCACGACTCTCTCCTACCCTCTAACAGACTTATAACCGCACTATTTCACGACTCTCTCCTACCCTCTAACAGACTTATAACCGCACTATTTCACGACTCTCTCCTACCCTCTAACAGACTTATAACCGCACTATTTCATGACTCTCTCCTACCCTCTAACAGACTTATAACCGCACTATTTCACCAAAATGACTTGTAAGCACATACCCACATACATTGGAGCACATACTAGGTTCGGTCAATAAGTATTGCCTCGTGAATTGTAATTTCATTCAATAACCATAGTTGTTGTTGTTTCTTCCACTTTTGCAGTTAGTCGTCGTGGGGAGGGGTCATTGAAGTTTCGTTGCATGTGACTAGCGCCTTTCCTCCAATTTTCTCAATAAATCTTGAGCAGAATTTTAGGGTCAAAACTAATAAAATTCAAGTGAAATGATGTCCCAAGTCTGTACTTCAAAAATGTATTTCTCAATGTAGTCTCCGTTATTCGTTATAGTGTTTGTCTATCTTCTCACAAGGTCATGTATCCCCGCACGGTAAAACCTTGTGTCCTTTTCCCTAAACCACAATTGTACGGTACAATTAAGGGTCTCGGTGTCCTCAAAGTGATGTCCGCGAAGATCTTCTTTGTGTGGTCCAAGCAGATGGAAATCTGAAGGTGCTAAATCGGGACTGTAAGAGGGATGTGTAATAATGTCATGTCAAATTCTGCAATCGTATTACTGGTGCGTTTAGCGGTGTGTGGCTTGGCATTATTGTGCAACAGTAGTGCAGTTCTTGGATCTTTGAATTGGTAAAGTCCCCTAAGACGCTCTCAAAGCTTTTTTAAAATATCAATGTATCGATCAGCATTCACCGTGTTTTCCTATTCCAAGAAGTCGAGTGGAATCACACCGTTCTCATCCAAAAACATGGAGGCCATAACTTTCCCTACCGATGGTGACATTTTGAACTTCTTTCTTGTCGGCGAAGTTGTGTCATGCCATTTTATTGACCGCCTCTTGGATTCTGGTTCAAAGAAATGAACGAAAGTCTCATCACCTGTCACAATATTCGATAAAATCCATTCCACTTCAGTGTCGTAACGGTGCAGGAGGTTCATGGCAATGAATTTCCTTGCTTCTTTATGTCTTTCTGTTAACATTCTGGGTACCCACAATGCACAAACACTAATAGACAATATGGAAAATAATTCATCCAAAGCCACCCGACTGCCATCACGAATGATGTTATAACCTCGATGAATGGTTTGTGGAGTCAAAGCGGTTGACGGACTGCCAGTGAGGATTGACCTACTTCAACTTCGTCACATCGGCATACCCAATGGACAGGGCTATCACCCACTGTTGATATCTCCATAAACAATACTCAAACGTTCGTGGATGCGAATCTTGGTCTCTCGCCTTCAGCATTGGGGAATTCTATGACATTATGTAGCTGTAACCGAACTTCTTTGATGGCCATTTTAAAACCGTTACTGTTGCGCAACCTGTGACTGAAACAGGTTGGCAGTGATGCGCAGTGCAAAGAATGGATGAGGAATCCCGCTAAATTAATCAATTGCACACCGATAAAGTATTTAAATAGATAAAAAATAGGAGGCATTACTTATTGACCGTCCTTTTATAACAAAAACAAAGAGATTGTCATAACACAAGAAGACAGACTACATATGTCATGTAGACCCGCACGTCTCCCGCACAGACTGTACACATCACAGACACACTGTACACATCATAGACAGACTGTACACATCATAGACAGACTGTACACATCACAGACAGACTGTACACAAAACAGAGACACAGTTCACATCACACACACTGTACACATCACAGACAGACTGTGTGTCTGTTTGTATCACAGACTGTACACAGCACAGATACACTTTACACATCACAGACTGTACACATCACATACTGTACACATCACAAACATACTGTACACATCACAGACAGACTGTACACATCACACACTGTACACATCACACACTGTACACATCACAGACAGACTGTACACATCACAGACAGACTGTACACATCACAGACAGACTGTACACATCATAGACAGACTGTACACATCATAGACAGACTTTACACATCACAGACAGACTGTACACATCACACACTGTACACATCACACACTGTACACATCACAGACAGACTGTACACATCACACACTGTACACATCACAGACAGACTGTACACATCATAGACAGAATGTACACATCACAGACATACTGTACAATCACAGACAGACTGTACACAAAACAGAGACACTGTACACATCACAGACAGACTGTACACATAACAGACAGAATGTACACATCACAGACACACTGTACAATCACAGGCACACTGTACACGTCACAGACACACTGTACACATCGCAGACACACAATACACACACGCGCACGCACACACTCACATCACACAATACACACACTCGCACACACACAGGGACACACACAGACATACACACAATGCACACACGCACACACTCACACACACACACTTACAGACGCACATAACACACGCACACACACACACACACACACAGACACACCCAGTAAACGTGTTTCTGTACTCACAGCTGCGGTCAGGGCCAACGTGACTTTGAAGATTCTCAACCGAATCTTCGCGGAGCCGCTGTCCACGTTTGGCTCGCAGGCTTTCCAGGATTTGGCCATTCCGTTCTCCCTGGAGCTGGATGCACTGTTTCTCAAGTCCAACCTGGCAGGTGTTTACAGTCACAATGAAATGTTATCTTTTAGGTGAGCCGTTGTGGAGTGTTTGCTATCTTTGCGTTATACGAGGGTAAGTTAATAAGTAAGTCACAAATGGCTGTAGAAAAATAACTAACCATGATAACAACTTGAAACCAGTTTATTTTTATACATACATTGTCCCTTTATTTCTCAACATAATTTCCACCGACATTGATGCATTTATCCCATTGTTTTATCAGTCATCCCAAACCGGGTGCATAGAACTGCGTGCTTTGTTTTCATTTACCTACCATCCCAAAGAATTGTGTGACTTACTTATTGACTCGCCCTCGTAAGTTTTTCTACCCCGCTATGCACCGCTTTACTGGAACTCGCTAGGTGCTAAGTCCACTTAAAACCTACCATGGCGGGGGACATTTCGCGAATGACGCCGAAGTTGAATGTGAAGTGAAAATGTGGTTTAGAAAACAGAGCACACAGTTCTATGCAGCCGGTTCGGGAGGACTGATAAAACGATGGGATAAGTGCATAAATGTTGTTGAAAATTATGTTGAGAAATAAAGGGACAATATATGTATAAAAATAAACTGGTTTCAAGTTATCATATTTAGTTATTTTTCTACAACCATGTAACTTACTTATTGACTTACTCTCGTATTAATGTTATGTTTGTGTTACGTTTGTGTATTGTTTGCGTTACGTTTTTGTTATGTTTGTATTATGTGAGTTATGTTTTTATTGTGTTTGTGTTATGTTTATATTGTGTTTGTGTTATTTGAGTTATGTTTATATTGTGTTTGTGTTATTTGAGTTATGTTTATATTGTGTTTGTGTTATGTTTATATTGTGTTTGTGTTATGTTTATATTGTGTTTGTGTTATGTTTATATTGTGTTTGTGTTATGTTTATATTGTGTTTGTGTTATGTTTATATTGTGTTTGTGTTATGCTTATATTGTGTTTGTGTTATGTTTATATTGTGTTTGTGTTATGTTTATATTGTGTTTGTGTTATGTTTATATTGTGTTTGTGTTATGTTTATATTGTGTTTGTGTTATGTTTATATTGTGTTTGTGTTATGTTTATATTGTGTTTGTGTTATGTTTATATTGTGTTTGTGTTGTGGTTGTGATATGTTCATGTTATGTATGTATTTTGGATGTTATGTTTGTGTTATGTTTGTGATATGTTTATGTTATGTTTGTATTGTATTTGTTCTATGTTTGTGTTATGTTTATGTTATGTTTGTGTTATGTTTATGTTTTGTTTGTATTGTATTTGTTCTATGTTTATGTTATGTTTATGTTATGTTTGTATTGTATTTGTGTCATGTTTGTGTTATATTTATGTTTTGTTTGTGGTATGATTGAGTTATTTTTGTGTTATGTTTGTGTTGTGTTTGTGTTATTCTTATGTTATGTTTGTGTTATATTTATACTATGTTTGTGCTATATTTATGTTATGTTTGTGTTATATTTATGTTATGTTTGTGTTATATTTGTATTATGTTTGTGCTATATTTATGTTATTCTTGTGTTATATGTGTATTATGTTTGTGTTATATTTATGTTATGTTTGTGTTATATTTGTGTTATGTTTGTGTTATATTTATGTTATGTTTGTGTTATATTTATGTTATGCTTGTGTTATATTTGTATTGTTTGTGTTATATTTATGTTATGTTTGTGTTATATTTATTTTATGCTTGTGTTATATTTGTATTATGTTTGTGTTATATTTATGTTATGTTTGTGTTATATTTATGTTATGTTTGTGTTATATTTATGTTATGTTTGTGTTATATTTATGTTATGTTTGTGTTATATTTGTGTTATGATTGTGTTATATTTGTGTTATGATTGTGTTATATTTATGTTATGTTTGTGTTATATTTATGTTATATTTGTGTTATATTTATGTTATGTTTGTGTTATGTTTATATTATATTTGTGTTATATGTATGTTATGATTATGTTATATTTATGTTATATTTGTGTTATATGTGTATTATGTTTGTGTTATATTTATGTTATATTTGTGTTATAGTTGTATTATGTTTGTGTTATATTTATGTTATGTTTGTGTTATATTTGTGTTATATTTTATTTGCATCAGACATGCTCGTATTACTTGTATACAGAAAGATACATCGTGAAAGACAGACATAATAGTTATTTCAACGTACACACATACACACACACACTCACACTCACACACACACAAACTCACCCATCCACCCACACTCACACACACACACATTTTTTACAGGCATGACTTCACATAAGTTAGGTCTTTTATTAGATTCGAAACGACTTGACTGGTAGATGTAAAGATACATGGTGGAAGACAGATATATTAGTTAGTACAACAGTCGCTGACCCTTAACTGCGTCCAGCGCCTCATGCAATGGGTAGTCTGTGTCTGCAGCTACTCTGAGGTATGCCTTCGCCTGCATCACCTTGAGCCTACCAGCAACAGTCGGCATACCAAGGATGTAACGTATACACACTACTGTGGTCTGCTCACTGCCTCAGAGAGTCAGCTGGTGAAGTTAGAGCGCATACAGAACGAAGCTATGTGGGTCATTCTGGAATGCACTAGAGACACCCCAGTAGTGTGTATGCGTTACATCCTTGGCCTGCCGACTGTTGCTGGTAGGCTCAAGGTGATGCAGGCGAAGGCATACATCAGAGTAGCTGCAGACACAGACCACCCACTGCATGAGGCGCTGGACGCAGTTAAGGGTCAGCGACTGATAAGAGAGAAATCATGGATGGCTCAGGCGGAGGATACAATCAGACAGGTGTGCCCCCTGGAGAACATTAGGCGTGGAGAGGAGTGGGTCAGAGTCCCAGCGGAGCAGTCAGACTTGTGCAGAGTTATAATCACATTAAGCCGGGAGTGCAAGGAGTGGCCAGCAGGGGCCACGGAAGTGGAAATCCAGCAACTAATTCAGGATAATGCGGATTAGTTATTCATTAGTTTTTTTTCCTTTGATAATGAAGGATACAGTTGTCAGGAGCCTCTGGTGACCTCACATTAGCGCAAAGAGGAAAAAAATCAAGTCTTCGAAGCCTCAGTTACGGTGGGTAACGTACATGACTTACTACTGTGAGGCTAAGCAGCCATGTGCAGGACGTGAAGATTCCTTGTGTGACCTCAGTACCTGAGCGCTTTGTGTCAGCTCTGCAATTATGGAAGCCTCCTTGGATTGCGGATAATGCCATGGTCTGCCCCAGCCTTCCATTGAGGGCCGACCGGGATGTCTTCAGCTGTTCTGGGTAGACTAGTCGGAATAGGGATGACACCACAACAGTAAGAGTCGAGAAAGCGAACCAGACGCGCGAATGAGACATATTGCTTGCCTGGCAAACCCATTTCGCGGAAAGACCGAACAGTAAGCTCTCTGAGTGGATGTCGTCTGCAGACTGATCTCTCCTGACTTGCATTGGGAGCGGCCTGTGGCGAACGAAATTCTCAATATACGGAAGTGAGGAAGTGAAGCAGCCATGTGTAGGACGTGAGGATTCCTTGGGTGAGCCCAGTACCTAAGCGCCATGTGCCGGCTCTGCAATTATGGAAGCGCCCTTGGATGGCGGAGAATGCCCATGGTTTGCTTCTGTCTTCCTTTGAGGGTTGACCATGATGTCTTCGGTCCTTCTAATTTGATCAGCTGGTATGTGGACGACATCACAACAGTGAGAGTCGAAAGTCCTTAGAAAACCCGGGAAGATTAACTTGGTCAACAAACGCCCCGCAGAAGTCAGATGTATCGGCCTAACGCCGCAAGATCGCAGCTCTACTGTAAACAGACACAGCGCAACTACGTCCGAGTGAGATTCATAAGTCCTTCGAAACACCCGGGGCTGTTAACCTGGTCAACACACGCCCCGCAGAAGTCGGATGTGTCGGCCTAACGGCACAAGAACGCAGCTCTGCTGTAAAGAGGTATAATCAATACTCTCCGGAAGAATGCAGAGGAAGAAAAAGATGATATCTCCCATTTCTCTACCTGAAATATAATATCATGTTTCCCATATCACAACACATTTTATATACAATGCCATATTTCCCCGTCTCACACTCTACCTGACAAACAATGTCATATATTCTGACATATAATGTCATATCACCTTATCTAATCAATTACCTGACATATAATGTTACATCTCTTAGCCTAATCATTTACCTGACATGTAGTATCACATCTCTTAAACCGATTCCCTAGATGACATATGGTACGCCGTCTCTTAAATAGATCATCTAGATGGCATATAATGTCACATATCTTTAACAGATCCTAGTTAAGACCTGCTCATTGTACAGGTGAGTGTGTGACAGTGAAGACATGCTCATTGTCCAAGTAAGAGTGTGATAGTGAAGACATGCTCATTGTCCAGGTAAGAGTGTAATAGTGAAGACTTGCTAATTGTTCATTTATGCGAACTATATTGCAGAAATGGCAGCATCTATGCTACGTCATCAATGACGTTTGTGGATTCTGGACTCATCACTTCCCCCCAAGACATAGACAACGTCATCCAATCAGCGGAAGTTGCTGCTGACTGGAAAACAGGGGACGCCGTCAAACTAGGTCAGTTTGTGGTGTGTCGCTCCTGCACAGACACGAAACTAGAGGTCGTCGAGGTCAACCAGCCGCCAGAGATCCTGCTGCATGAGTTAGGTAACATCCAATGTGTGGTTGATGTGTGTAGAGACAAAATCTTCCATTTCTGTTTCTTCCCAGCAACTTTAGTGACCAAACTTTCCATCACTGCTTCTTCCCAGCAACTTTAGTGACCAAACTGTCCATCACTGTTTCTTCCCAGCAACTTTAGTGACCAAACTTTCCATCACTTTTTCTTCCCAGCAACTTTAGTGACCAAACTTTTCATCACTGTTATTCCCAGCAACTTTAGTCACCAAACTTTCCATCACTGTTTCTTCCCAGCCACTGTTGTGACCAAACCTTCCATCACTGCTTCTTCCCAGCCACTGTAGTGACCAAAGTACGATTTGAATTTTCCAAATATGAAAATGTTTATGAGCCAGTGTTTTTAACATGCAGACCTTGTGGAATGTTGGCAACTGTCTTCCTCAAGGCTAGGAAATGATAGGTACTTTCTCCGTGACACTGAGGCTCACAAGCCCAGGTTGTTTCCTTTAATGGCTGCATCATGGCCCGGACTGACATCGGCATGTTGCCCCAGGACAGAAGCGTGTGCTGGACATCATGGCCCGGACTCACATCGGCATGTTGCCCCAGGAAAGAAGCGTGTACTGGATATCATGGACCGGACTGACATCGGCATGTTGCCCCAGGACAGAAGCGTGTGCTGGACATCATGGCCCGGACTCACATCGGCATGTTGCCCCAGGAAAGACGCGTGTACTGGATATCATGGCCCGGATTCACATCGGCATGTTGCCCCAGGACAGAAGCGTGTGCTGGACAATGTGACTGAGACCTTTCTGCTGCCATTGTACCATAAGATCTTGATATTCTGAATTTCTGCTGGTGTTGTACCATTTATTTTTGATCCGCATATCCTTTACAGGACATCGCTGTCAACATCAGCATTTTTCAGCTGATTGTTGATTTCTTGGCAAGAGTACGCTCAGTAGTTTGCCATTGCTTTCTGACGACCGGCTCAGATACCCCGTAAGTTACAACGCGGTGAGAACCTCTACCGATTGTCGCGCATGTGTCGTTACTTACAAGAGTATACGGGATTATGGAGAAAGACTTTAAACACCTAGGCCAGGGAGGCCGACTGTTGTACCATAGGATATTGACATTTTGTACCCCTGCTAGCTATGACCTGCCTGTTTCTGACTTCCTTTGAGTAGCCCCAGCTGTTGATTGTAGCACTGTTTGTTTGTAGCACTGTTTGTTTGTAGCACTGTTTGTTTGTAGCACTGTTGTTTGTAGCACTGTTTGTTTGTAGCACTGTTGATTGTAGCACTGTTTGCTTGTAGCACTGTTGATTGTAGCACTGTTGTTTGTAGCACTGTTTGTTTGTAGCACTGTTGATTGTAGCACTGTTTGCTTGTAGCACTGTTGATTGTAGCACTGTTTGTTTGTGGCATTGTTTGTTGTAGTATTCTTTGTTTCAAATAGTCGTAATCTTTCCTCATGTCTTGTGGAACTGTTTCTATCACTTTTAAGGGCTCTAAAGCTAAATTTCTCATCAGGATAAATGACCAGTCGACTTTTGCGACGTTATGATAAGTCATCAAGCACTCGAAGTTCTCTAAGTATGCGCTGATTGAATCTCCTGAACAAAACGGCTTGACTAGGCCTTTATATTTGTTGTATTTTTGTTCATCTTCTTTACTTCTAATTTTGTTTACTGACATTTCTAAGTTGGAGTCAATTTCCATTTGTTTCAGTTTTATCTGTGTTTCTGCATTTAATTGGGCTTGCTTGGCCGCAGCTTCGAGCTCCATCTTCTTCTCTTGAGCTTGGAGTTGCATTTTCTTTTCTTCCGCTTCCATTTGCATCTTTCTTTTCGTGCAATATTTTCTGAATGTGTCTTTTGTGCCCATTCTGAAAGTTTCTCCTCAATATATCCTAACCTAATACCTAATTCGATGCACTGTTCTAATGTTGACATCTTGTATTTTAGTTATTGTTCACTTTCTTGAAATTAAATCCCGTTGAAATTAGTTTGGGTGTACAAAAGTTGGTTATCCCCCTTAATGTTTACATTCAAATTTACATGAGCAGGTTTACTTGGTTATGAGATTAGCATATACATAAAAATCAATACGAAGAAAAATGTTACATCAATGAATCATGGGTGAGTATCGCTTAGGGACATAATGAGCATGAAATGAAACTCATCTTATTTTCCCTGATCTCTCGACTGTAGTCTTGTTGTGCTTTCCTGTTATCTCGCCACTGCTGGAGTACAGGTTACATACACACTATATTTCGCGGAACAATCTGATGTTGGAATAAAAAAAAATTAGTAACAGTCAATGTAATTGTCACAGTCATGTCAATGTCAAATTTTATGAGTATCAGCATAATTTCAAATATCAAATATTTTTGTAGAGGGACTATAATAGCTCATTCACAGATAATATGATGATAGCTGCAAAGTTTTTGACTTTGTCATGTATGATATATATTTTTTTTTTTACTTGGCAAAACCAAGAGCTGTCTGGAAGTAAAGCTTCTGATTGCCAAAACCGGCTTGGCCCCCAAATAGCCTGTCACCGTCTTAGATCTCTAGGGGAATGAAACCCGGGCTCATACAGGCAACAAACTCCGTTCATATGCAATCTAACATCATTTATTATTATTATATTACAGTAAGCTGGCGAAGAGAGTTTTCGCAAGCCAGCAATCTGTAAGTTGCATATCACAGGAGTTTACAATAAACATATTTATCACAACAACTCTATCAGCTATCTAACATATGCATAAGACCCCTAAATATACTGGGTCTAAACTATCAAGTCCCCCTTAAGGTAAGCCCTGTTGCTTCCTCGATGTCCAGTCCGTGTCTGCCTTTCCACACGTGTCGCAATCCGACACGGGTGGTAACTCTCTCTGAGTTTCTCGTGGATCCCGCAATCGGCGGGCCCCATCGGTGTCCACGGGGCTGTGGACACACTGACCGGTCCTTCGAGAAGGCTCTGGATTCTTTGAGCCTTCGAGTGACTCGGTTCTTTCCCTTTAGCTGGAGTTCTATCCCTTCGCTAGTCTTTCTTACTTTTATGTTGGTACCGCCTGTCAAGGTCTTAAACCTGGCTCGTTATCCCTAATACATGTGAGACAAGTACAAGTACAACATGATTGGACTTGAGACACAACGACACGAAGTTCAATGGATTTATTTACCGATCACATGCAATACGGTCTAGTTTGACATGTGATGATCATTACAATGCATATATTATACATCAATACACTTACAGACAACCCACAGCTCACAGTCTATCTCACAAGATGTACAAGCATTCGACTTTCGGGCACAGAACTATACAAAGCCTTTCTCTCTCTATACGTCCTGTCTGGTCCGAGTTCCCAAGCTGTCTGTCTGTTTCTCGCAAAGCGCTTGCCCTCTGTGGATTGGCTTCACGAGGCCTGCGTGCGCCTTGCTTTGTCCTTGCCTGACCGCTGGCTATCGCGTCAGCCAGCAACCTACGGGCAGGTAACTAATACTCGCCTGGCGGGCGTAACGATGTTACTGCATCCCGGTTGGGGGACTATTCGCCTGGCGGGCGTAACGATGTTCCTGCATCTCGGTTGAAGGCATTCGAGATTCTGACACGCTCCCCCGGGCTTCTTAATGAAAGATGTCATCTTTCATGTATAGTCTATATACATACGGGGTTAATATTTTAACCATGTCAGAATCGACCTTTCTGTTGTTATATACATTGGTCTAGAAATACATAAGAATACATATATTGGCATAGAAATACATAAGAAATGCAAGTTGTATTTAAAGACATGTGGTGTTCAATTTTTACCACTTGCCAAGTTTCATCCTCTCGATGGATGATTACCTAAGTTGCAATATTGACCCAGTCATATCGGTAGCACCAGCTTTCCAAAGCAACTACCTCGCAACCTCTAAAAAAAAGTAATAATATGCTCTTTGTAACAAAGAACATCTGGTAAGACCGTAATACGACTTTTTCTAAGCCGTATTCAACGTTCGAGTTCCGACCTCATATGGCCATGAGCTCTTCCGTCGGTCTACAACGTCGGTAACCCTATACCATGCCCAGTTGATGACTTTCTGGCCGTGTTAACAATCTGGCAACACCATGGCTATTTATATACAACACATATTCGAATACATTTCAATTTACCGCCCTTGGTGTAATCATGTAATAACAATTAAATGAAAGGGACATAATTTTAAACAATCTTAAATTTAATAATTTACAATTATTCTTCTATTTCTCAGCGTCATAGCTTGATGCTTTCCCATACTAGCGAAAAAATGTCGATAGTATGAATAAGTTAATCAAGATATGATTCTAAGATTACACTAGTTGAAAAAATATTAATACACAATTCGTGTATTCGAAATAGATGATTCCTAAATATTTTAGAAGCGTCATATCTTTTTAAGGTTTTGTTTGTCGTCTGCTAATTTTGGACTAAATTTATAAATTATCCGGAAGTACACACGAACAGCTGATGTTGAAAAATTCTGTAACACACTTGTTCCGGTCTGATGTAGCAATTCGGAATGTAACTGTTCTGATAGTTCATGTGTTGGATGTTTCGCTGGAAAACTTCTGGATTTCGATTGACTGCAGTGGTGTAAATGTCAAAGTTCAGTTAACTCTTTCATACATGGATTAAAATATCACTGGATATGTTCCACTCGCAGATACCACTGATAAATTGGATAGTTCGCTTGCGGTTAGTTTAGAGCGAATGTGGCACTGTTCTTGTTTCGTAATATATATACAATTAATATCGTTCGCTTTCTACCACACGCTACACAATTATTCAAGACACTTACTACAATAATAATAAAATAAGAAAACTATATATAGTGGGAATGAACCCTATCACATCACATAGTAGACATACACAGCTTTCGTGGAAAAAAAACTCACTGATGGCTGTGTTGGTCTGAGTGTATTTAACACACTGCACTCAGACATTAATGCTTACTGGGTCGGTCGGACAAAGGGACAAAAGATCGGCAATCGTGTTGGTTCTGCCTGCGATATGTCGAACTTCAAAGCTGTAATCTTGGAGCTTAAGAGACCAGCGCGCTATCATTTGGTTGGTAGGTACTCCTGAAGTAATAAATTTTAAAGGGCTATTGTCGGACTCCACAATGAAATGACGTCCCAGAAGGAATCTGGAAAATTTAGTTATACCCTCCACTAGAGCAAGGGCTTCCAACTGCGGTGTCGACCAAGCGCGTTCTCTAGGTTTTAATTTTCTCGAGAAGCATATACAGGATGTAGAATGTTATCATGTTCCTGTAACAGAACTGCCCCAAATCGCCACGGAGCTCGCGTCTGTGCGTAATCTGAAAGAAATAAGGAAATTTGGCAATTTGAGAATGGGATTCTTTAAACTATTCTCAGAGAAATAAGATAACACTTTCTGGAATGCAAATTTTAGGCATTCATTGTTTACAATATTTTCAGGTTGGTCTTTCGTTAGTAGGTTAGTAAATTTTTCAGTCAGTTCAGCAAAATCAGGTATGAACTGTCTATAATAATTTAGTAGTCCTAACACACTTCTGACTTGCTTTTTCGTAGTCGGAAGTGAGAGTTTCAGTATTTTGGACACGATGTTATCGTCTGTCGTGACAAAGCCATTAGATATTTTGTACCCCAAGAAGGATATTTCCTGATAGGCTATGTCTACTTTGGTAGGCTTTACCGTCAGTCCGTGCTGTCTGATCCGTTCAAATGTTTGTTGTAATGTCTTTATATGGTCTGTCATTGTCTTTGTGTGAACACAAATGTCGTTCATGTAACAGATAATGTTCGGTATGTCCACTAGTAAAAGTCGTGTCATACGTACGAATGTCGCTGGGGCATTGACAAGCCCAAATGGAAGTTTGCACCATTCGTACAGTCCCCAAGGTGTGACAAATGCTGTCAGGTGTCTGCTCTGTTCGTCTACCGTTATCTGCCAGTAACCTTTCGTCATGTCTAACTTCGTAAAGAATCTTGAGTCTGTCAGTTCTGTCAGTAGATCTTCAGAGTTGGACATTGGTTCTAGATCTAGACGTGTTATTTTATTTAATTTCCTATAGTCGATACAGAGTCTTATTGTGTTGTCCTTTTTGCGTACCATGACCATTGGAGATGAGAAATGTGATTGGGATCGTCTAATGATGTTGTTTTTCTCTAAGCTAATGATTTCCTGATGTAAGTTTTCTTTGTAATGCACTGGAATGGTCTAAGGTCTGCATTTTATGGGTGTGTTTGAAGTGAGTGTGATGTGATGCTGTACTAATTCTGTTTGTCCTGGGTTGTTGGAGAAGATGGTGTTGTACTGTTGTATGAGATGTTTGCAGCTGTTTGTTTCTGCTTGCGTTAAGTTTGGGTTTATTTTGATTTCTTTCAAGCAGCTTGTCGTGTCTAATGCAGGTGTTGGAATTTCGTCACTATCTTCGTCATCTTCATGGTCTATTATTACTGTACAAGCTATTGTATCGTCTTGTTCGTTATCTCTGTTGTAATATGGTCTTAGCATATTGATGTGGAATATTTTGTGTTTGTCTTTTATTTGAATCTCATAGTCTACAGCTGAAATCTGTCTTATTACTTTAAATGGTCCTTGCCAAGACTCAGTCAATAAGTGTCTGTCACTAGGTAAGAGAAGAAGTACGTCCTGTCCAGGTGTCAACGTTATTGTCCTGTTACCTTTGTCTGCATATTATCTATATGTAGCACCAGATAATTTTAGTGCTTCTTTTGCAATTATACAAGATTTGATGATTCTTTCACGCAATGATGTAACGTATACGTATGATGATATGGGTTTAAGTAAAGGAGTGGCTTCAGTTAACATTTGATGATAGATGCTCAACGGGCCACGTGGTTTGGCACCATAGATAAGTTCAAAAGGAGAGAATCCAGTACTAGCATGTGGCACTTCGCGATAAGCAAAAAGTATAACAGGCAAATATAAGTCCCAGTTGTTGGGATGTTCTTGTGTGACTTTAGCAAGCATATGCTTTAAATCACCGTTAAACTTTTCTATGATACCAGTTGAGTGAGGGTGATATGGAGAATTGAAACATTGCTTCACCCCTAACATTTTGGTGAAAGCTTGAGTAGCTGCGGCAATGAACTGACTTCCCCTATCTGATAGGATAGTGTCTGGAAATCCTATCCGTGAAAATATATGGAAGAAAACTTCCATTATATCATTGGCAGTTATGTTCTTTAATGGAATCGCTTCAGGCCAGCGACTACATAGATCAATGAGGGTAATAATATATTTATTTCCTCTGGTTGTTATCTGATTAAGAGGGTCCACTATGTCGACAGATATTTTCTCAAAAGGTCGACTGGCTAAGTCAGTGATTTGTAATTTTGCCTGTGGGTGTTTACCTTTCTTTACCAGTTTTTGGCAGATGTCACAACTTCTGCAATATTGCTTAATGTCATTGCAGAATTTGGGCCAATAAAACTGTGTTAGTAATCTTGATCTGGTCTTAGAGTATGCCATATGCCCTGCAAGAGGTATATCATGGGCAAGATGTAAGGCTTGCTTACGGTATTCAACTGGCAAAACAGTTTGCTCTGTTGTGCTGTCACCTCTGGTATAGTGCCTGGTGAGAATGCAATTTTTCAAAGCAAAATGCCATCTTGCATTTTTGGTTACCTTTGGCTTTTGGCCGATCAGATTAAAATATTTAGACAATGAAGGATCAGCCTTTTGGGCTGTTACAAAAGTCTCCTTCATAGTTTTATGAGGTAGTACCACTGGGCTAAGCATTTCTATAGCCTCAGTTTGATTAATTTCATCTTGCACTCTAGCAGTAGATCTGGTTACTGCATTCACACATTCAATGATATCAGATGGTGATGAAATAGTTTGATCAATGATGTCATGAGATCTTAGTGCTACATTAGCTACCATACATTCATTTGGTGATACAACATTATCAATGATGATATGGGATGGTGATGATGTTATGTTCTCATCAATGCAAACAGATGTTATATCATGAGGCATATCATTCACCTCTGGTAAATTTCCAATGATAATATCACACACAGGGTTAGATAATGCTGCGCATTTTACTTTCCCAGTGAGGAAAGGTGCCTGAATTTATGCCCATGCTAATGGGTACTTTTCAATATTTCCAGAGAATGTTCTGCATGTTACGTGCCTGCCTGTATAGTCTGTAGGCATTATGAACTTTCTCTTTAGTCCAATAAGTGAACTGCCGGTGTCCCGAAGGACTGTAGCAGGCTTGCCATTCACATATCCCTGATGGATGTTTATTCTGCCTTTGGAATCTATTACCAAATTAGCTTCTTCATTGGCAATAGGAATGGAGTGGCCGCATGTCAAAACGCCATATTCATAAAAGGTATTACAAACAGTGCATTTATTTGCGTTAAACATGCCAAAAGCCTGTGCTGAGTACACAGGGTGTTTCTCTGATTGTTCTTCATCTGATGATGAACTATCAAATAAGGCGGCATTTGCTTTCTTGGTCATTTGCCTTCCTTTACAATCACGACGCCAATGCCCGTACGCCTTACAGAGGAAACATTTACGTGCATTTTTGAAGGCTTTACGTTCCTTATCTTGGCTATTTATGATGTTCTGTAGATATGTAAGATATGCAGGGTTTTTGTCACACATCTCACCTTGGTGGTGTGAAAATTTACAATATCTACAATGATTGTATTTCTCAGAAGTAAGCTTATATGGTTTTTGCCTATTATAGGGTTCTGATCGAGGTTTTTCATAGTTAGCCGATGCTACAAAGTTTGTATCAATAGCTTCACTAGCAAAACAATGTTTATTGGCTGTATAATAAGCCGAACCACGTCTCTCAATCTGATCTACACTCGTACATTCATTCTCTTGCAAAAATGTTGAAAATGCTGATGGAAGGGATGAGATGACTTTATCCCTGATGATTAGATCTTCTAATTTCTGATAATCTTTATCTATTTTAGCTGTTGAAGTCCATTTGGTAAATATGTCTCGGACTAAGCAGAGGTAGTCAGAGAACGTTTGAGTCGGTTTTGGACTCAACTTGCTGAATTGTTCTCTGTAACCCGCCTCATCTAACATAAAATGTGCCATAATCTTTGATTTTAGAAAATGGTAATCTTTCCTGAGGTCTTTGGGGATAGTCTCTATGACTTTCAGAGGTTCCCCTGACAAACTCCTCATATAAATAATATTCCATTCGGAAAGTGGAATCTGGTAATGGTCCATTAAGGTCTCAAAATTTTGGGTGAAGGCTGCAATGCAGTCACCTGAGGTATAATTTCTTACAATACCTTGATACTTTTTATACTGGTTTTCTTTCTCCAGTCTTTGAGCTTTCTTAGACTCTTTGTCTATGGCAGTATCAGTTTCAAGTTGTTTAATTTTTAGTTGTAACTCAAGCTCTTCTCTTTTACTCTGAGCTGAGAGCTCCTTCCTCAATTCATTATCTAACTCAGCTTGCTTTGTTTTTGCAGATAGCTCTAGCTCTGCCTGTTTTGTTTTTGCAGATAGTTCTGCTTCTGCTTGCTTGGCAGCCCTTTCAGCTGCTCTTTCGTCGCGTTCGATCGCCTTCTCTCGAAGGTGTTCAGAATACTTAGATTCACTCCACTTTGTCAACTCGTCACCAGTTAACTTCAGCTTTAAACCCATCTCGATGAAGTCGTTTAATGAAGACATGATGGAAAATTTAAATGCAAATAAGTTGTCAGACTAGTTACAAGGTGTTAGTAAAGTGAAAAATTTACAATTTTGTTCAACTTACAATTTGTGCCCAAATTTGCATCCGAAAGTATATAGAAAGAAAAATATACTCAAGTGTACTGGATGCGGTGGAGAACGGTTCACACTAGGGCTAGGAACTGTAGGGTCGCTAGTTCAAAACACAAATGACCTCTACGGGCAAGGGTTTCAGATGGCACAGTAAACCTGCTTTGTTTTTGGAGGAAATAAATTTGCGTCTATCTGATGTGGTGTGTATGCTTGTCACTAAGTTTTGATTAGGTTTGTATGGCGTTGAGTGTAATTGTAGGTCGTAATGTCGTCAATCAACAATTTTTTTCAAAACCACAAGTCACTTTCTTTCCGAAACTTTTTGCTTTCCACAACCAACTTCACAAAGACAATCTAAATATATCTCAACACTCTACAACACTGATGACACATCACTTAGATCAAGATGACATTCAGTAAGGACATAGACATCAAGTTTACAAGATGGCGACAAGGTTACAATGGCGACAATTTCACAATGTCGACAAGGTCAAAATGGCGACAAGTTACACAATCACTGATGTTTTACACGTTTACAAGATCAAACAAATGTATGTACTTTACGTTCACATCTAGCCTCCATATTCAAACAATCTAATATAATACTATATGAGAATGAGCTTTCACGTTCACATTTAAATGTACATTATAGTTAGACAAAAGTCACGTTCACAAATCTAGGTTCAAATCTTAAATAACACGTTCAATGAGGACGAGCGCCCACGTTCACACATGTCAAGGTCTTAAACCTGGCTAGTTATCCCTAACACATGTGAGACAAGTACAAGTACAACATGATTGGACTTGAGACACAACGACACGAAGTTCAATGGATTTATTTACCGATCACATGCAATACGATCTAGTTTGACATGTGATGATCATTACAATGCATATATTATACATCAATACACTTACAGACAACCCACAGCTCACAGTCTATCTCACAAGATGTACAAGCATTCGACTTTCGGGCACAGAACTATACAAAGCCTTTCTCTCTCTATACGTCCTGTCTGGCCCGAGTTCCCAAGCTGTCTGTCTGTTTCTCGCAAAGCGCTTGCCCTCTGTGGATTGGCTTCACGAGGCCTGCGTGCGACTTGCTTTGTCCTTGCCTGACCGCTGGCTATCGCGTCAGCCAGCAACCTACGGACAGGTAACTAATACTCGCCTGGCGGGCGTAACGATGTTACTGCATCCCGGTTGGGGGACTATTCGCCTGGCGGGCGTAACGATGTTCCTGCATCTCGGTTGAAGGCATTCGAGATTCTGACACCGCCCCTATGTGAGGCTGTGACAGTGGCACTGTTTGTTTGTAGCACTGTTTGATTGTAACACTGTTTGTTTGTAGCACTGTTTGTTTTTAGCACTGTTTGTTTGTAGCACTGTTTGCTTGTGGCACTGTTTGCTTGTGGCACTGTTTGTTTGTAGCACTGTTTGTTTGTAGCACTGTTTGATTGTAGCACTGTTTGTTTGTAGCACTGTTTGTTTGTAGCACTGTTTGATTGTGACACTGTTTGTTTGTATCACTGTTTGATTGTGGCACTGTTTGTTTGTGGCACTGCTTGTTTGTAGCACTGTTTGTTTGTAGCACTGTTTGATTGTAGCGCTGTTTGTTTGTAGCACTGTCTGTTTGTAGCACTGTTTGATTGTAGCACTGTTTGTTTATAACACTTTGATTGTGCCACAGCTTGATTGTGGCACTGTTTGATTGACTATACCAATACATATCAATACCAAGAGGGATTGGGATTACTAATACAATCCTTTTCCAAGGGGTTGGGATTTCTAATACATATTGATAACTCTAGTAATAATAACATCATAATAATCTATACATATTCACAGATACAACAACAACCAATCTTCCAGCATCCCATGTGTACAGTGCACAGACCTCTACAACAACACCAACATATGTGACATCATCTCCGCCTCCATCAACGATGCCGGTAGACATTGGTAGCTTCAGCACAACTTCTACAGACAATAGCGACTCCACGTACGCTGTTCTGGCGGGGTCAACATCCACAGTAACAACAACATCCACTGTAGCATCAACATCCACTGTAGCAACAATAGAAACCTACGATACAACAACATCTACTGTAACAACAATAGCTACCTATGCTCCACCAGCAGCATCATCTGTAATACCGCGCTTGACAACACAGAGACACACGTTGTCGACAACAGATGATACCTCATCAACACAGGACACGAACCTAGACACCTCATCACATACACAAGTGGAGGAGGGACTAAGGACAGAGGCTACACCAGCATCGCCAGGTCTGTTGTGCTACTGTATTCACACGATATCTGTACTCACACAATGTCTGCACTCACACAATGTCTGCACACTCACAATGTCTGTACTCACACAATGTCTGTATTCACACAATAGTTGTGCCCACACAATGTTTGTATTCACTTACTGCATTTTTAAACATCAGTATGCACCAATTACAGTAACTGTGCAAAAGGAACATGTCGATCGTTTGTTTTCACTGTCAATGTTTTCACTTTCAGTTATAGATGTAATATACTTAATTTATATTGTCAGCTATAGATGTAACAGATTTGATTTATATTGTCAGATAGATGTAATCCTGTAAAAAGTCATCTAAAAGTACTGGAGAGTTTTGGTCATCATAGTCCACAACTTTAGGAAGGGAAAATCCCATCTACAACTCCTTGTCGTTGTCATTAAGTGACTATTTTTGATACCGGACAGGTCATCGAGTTGTCAGAATTTACGGGTGCTGCCGCCAATTTGTCATAAGTGACTTAGATTTATTGCTGAAATAAAGTCCGATATGTCAGATGACTCATTAGATTCCAGACTTGCCGTCCAATATGTCAGTAGTCACTGTTTCTCACACTGGTGTTTCATTTTGGGTGCCGGATCAGATCTCCCACACTCCATATCCCAGAGAGAAACTAGGTGCACTTGTCTTTTGTAGGCTGAAGAAAGATCAAGTCCATAGATAGCAAAGAGAGTAGCTGAGAAATGCCCGTGAATAAGTAGCTGGTCCTGGGAAGGAGAAGGTTACATGCCCATATTTATGTCTACCACTAGATTACTAGACAGGACAAGTTTTCTCCCTGACAATACCCTTCTGTTAGTTACAATGCAACCCCCCTCCCCCCAACAAGGTGCACAACAATTGCTTCACTTGGAACATTGAGATATAACTATGAGGTGAAAACAAACTACTCTGGGTTTTCTTTTCTATAAAGATCACACTTTAATGTTAAAAAAAACCTATTATGATTGGTATTATGATGATATTGAGTAGCGTTAGTTTACATCAACATACACAAATACATTACATAACATATATTGATGGCTGTTGCATAACATTGGGATTCCAGGATTTCCAGTGTTCAGGACACCTGCCAGGCCTGGCTCCGTCGGGTTTCCACTCGTTTCACTGAAGAGGATCTACACATGGCGCTCTTGTTGAGAGCTAGGAATACATTATCAAGAATATGTAGTTCTAATGTATACCCAATCTATCCTATGTAATATATATAATCTATCAACCCCC
The DNA here is from genome assembly GCA_963921405.1 of Cepaea hortensis. Classification (NCBI taxonomy): domain Eukaryota; kingdom Metazoa; phylum Mollusca; class Gastropoda; order Stylommatophora; family Helicidae; genus Cepaea; species Cepaea hortensis. The sequence goes on along the minus strand of OY992888.1, from coordinate 990,907 downwards.
CCCCCGCCCCCCACACACACAATGGGATGTCTGATAATGTCTCTCTTCCAGCTTTACTGCGTTCACTCTCCTCTTTCTCTATATTTTTCTCACCCTGTCAAGTCTGGGAGGAATTTTCCAGTAGTCGAATACGCTCTGTAGTTACATTCTCTGCCTTCCACTTTCTGTCCCATCATGAGAAAGGGAATGTCCTACGTCCATGTCACTCATTCAGACATAAAGTTTCTACATAGTCGTTCCTTCATTAAAGTTGTTTTCAGCAGATTAAATGGTCGGTGGCATTAACACAACCGTTTCTGATCAGCGGGCTTAACTGCCATTGATCAGTCTCTACATCACGCCTCATGTGAGTTACGATGAACGCTCGTTCATCACACACTTGAAATTGCTATGTGCACCATATATCCATTACCTATTGTGGGTAATGTGTAGACCACACCACCCCTGCATCAAACATAACCGTGCTAGAATCATATAACATCCCCCTCCCCCGGGGTAACATTACATGTGGAGCCTGCTACCGCATAGACCATATGCCTATTCGCGCTGCTCATAATAATAACACAAAGCAATTCATCCTGACGGGTTACCATAAGACATTCAGTACCTCAAACATATAATAAACATTATGCATGGACACATGAAATTATGTATAGAAACAATTCAAAATATGCATATAATGATATTACTAATTATAGCATAACGAATGAAATATTAATATTATTACATAGAGCAAAATAAGACAATAAACAGTTCCCATTTAACTTTGTCATAAGCAAAGGTTAGGTGTCTCAAGTAACTCACTACAGTCAGCTGTAGGTGTTATCAAACGAGTTGATGTTGTCAGCTATCGATGTGATAGCATGAGTTAATATTCTCGGTTACTGGTGATGAATGAATCATCCAAAACCGAGAAGTAGATTGTGAGCTTTACTAGAACACGATTACAAGAAACAAAATTGACGTTGCGGCCAAAACCTTCGTCAGCACAGAACAAACAAACACAAACAGACACACAAGTATACGAAAAACACTACATGAAAACACAAAGACTACATATCTTAATCCTTATATGGCTAAATACGCCTTAAGCTCTTAACGCGTTTGCTATGGACGGTATAAGCCGGATGTGTGATTCAAGTGAGTTGATGGACCAAAGGTAAATAACATCAGAAGTTCAGGGATTGGCGTAGCCACCCGATTGGAGGGATGGGGAGAAAAATGTCAATATTGGGATTAGCAGTGGACTATAACCGGCACTGTGGCGAAGGTGTCACGAACGTAGTTGGCAATTCTGCATACTGCGTTCGAAACACAGCTGTGGGCGCTTTGAATACAGTCCGCCTGCTTTTGTTAGCGTAGAGTCGTCTCTCAGAAAGCAGCGACAAGCCACTGAATGCAAACTTGCCAAGAAATCACAAACAGTAAAAGTAATGCTGGGGTTGATTGCGACATTCTGTGAAGGATATACTACCACACGTTTCTAGTGGACCATACAATTGCGGGGATGGGAAATGAGGATGGGGGAAGGCGTTTGAAGTTAAATGATACTATGTTGGACATTGAGGCCGTGAAGGGAGAGTGAACACAACTGCAGGATGAGATGTTTTTCAATGCCTTACGATCACGTTCGTGACATGCACACTATTTCATCTCCGTAACCTGTATGTCGGCCACGCTACAGTGGACAGAACTGTATAAAAGTACGGATACCGGTTTCTGGGTACCACTGTAAATATCAGGGAGGTGTTGCCTAAACCTGTCAGCAAGGCGTAGACGTTTTTCTCTAATATGTCTCATGTCGCGTGTGCAGATGATCGCATAGATAATGTTGCGACTCGTGCATGAGAAACCCTCACGTTACAGGTGTAATGCCATGAGTTTCTAGCCATCTGCATATGTGATATATTGACTTTATTCTTCCATTGTAAATTAATACATTTACTTTCTTGCTTCCAGCTGTAAGGTTTGAATCGAAGAACGGCTTTCTGGACGAGGGTCTTGCCGGGGTCATGTGTTCCCTCCTTCATGTCAGCGACTGGTCCGAGGTGATTATTGGACGGATGCTGTCTCTGACGGAGTCCAAGGACTTTCTTAGCCTGGCGCCTAACGGGACGGTCACGTGGCACGACCGGTTCCTGAGCCGACGGGCTATGGCCAAACTACAGCTGGGCTCCCCACAAGTTGTCCTGGAGTTGTGGATCTACGTGCTCAAGTGTGGAGATGGAGGCAACTACTCTTGTGCTGTGAGGGGACCGACTCCAGTTCACACTGTTCAAACTCATTTAACAGTTTATGGTAGGTCAACTTAGACTGGGCCCTGAGTACAACGGTAAACAGTTTAATAAGTATGAGATGCACTTGTCTGAAGGGTTATGTACATTATCCAGCAGTTTTATACAGTTCATCATCATAGTCACAACGGCGTAACAGGCGTTGTACAGGTCGTCGCTCTCATCTCGGCGTGTTGACAAGGCTCTCAATCTCATGCCATGTCTCCTGCACCTTCATGCTAAACGTGTCTACAATGTCTTGTGTCAATCTTCATGCCGATCAACTCCTGTTTCCAGCACCCTAATGCAAAACATGTAGTAGTAGTAGTAGTAGTAGTAGTAGTAGTAGTAGTAGTAGTAGTAGTAGTAGTAGTAGTAGTAGTAGTAGTAGTAGTAGTAGTAGTAGTAGTAGTAGTAGTAGTAGTAGCAGTAGTAGTAGCAGTAGTAGGAGGAGGAGTAGGAGTAGGAGTAGGAGTAGTAGTAGTAGTAGTAGTAGTAGTAGTAGTAGTAGTAGTAGTAGTAGTAGTAGGAGTAGTAGGAGTAGTAGGAGTAGGAGTAGGAGTAGGAGTAGGAGTAGTAGTAGTAGTTTCAAGGCTTTGCTGACAGACATGATATGAAAAACTTCAACGATTCACTGAAAGTGGTCTATGGTCCTACATCACCAGGCACAGCTCCCCTCCTCAGTGCAGATGAGGGAACATTGGTCACCGATAAGAAAGAAATCTTTCAACGCTGGCCAGAGCATTTCAGCAACATCTTAAATGCATCTTCCTTCTTCGATGATGAAACCATCAACTGCCTTCCTCAAGTTCCCACCAATGAGACACTTGATGACCTGCCAACCATAGTGGAAGTAAACAAAGCCATCCAGCAACTCTCCAGCGACAAGACACCTGGTCCTGACTCCATCCCAGCAGAGACATACAAGGCAGGTGGGCCGGTCCTAACAGAGCAGCTTCACCAAGTCTTTACAAACATATGGGTGAACGAGATCATGCCACAAGATTTCAAGGACGCATCAATAGTCCACCTTTACAAACGTAAAGGAAACCGCCAATCCTGTGACAACCACCGAGACATCTCCTTGCTTTCAATTGCAGGGAAGATACTCGCCAGAATTCTTCTCAATCGCCTCACGGCCCATCTCGATCAAGGTCTTCTTCCTGAGAGTCAATGTGGCTTCAGAAAAGAACGTGGAACTGTTGACATGATTTTCGCTGCAAGGCAGCTGCAAGAGAAATGTCAGGAACAGAACTGCGAAATGTTCTCCACTTTCACTGACCTTACCAAGGCTTTTGATACAGTCAGCAGAGAAGGACTGTGGAAGATCATGGCAAAATATGGCTGTCCACGAAAGTTTGTCCAAATAGTGCGGCTATTTCATGATGGCATGCAGGCAAGAGTACAGGAAAATGGTGAACTGTCTGAGCCCTTTCCTGTCACCAATGGAGTGAAGCAAGAATGTGTCCTGGCACCAACACTGTTCAGCCTCATGTTTTCAACCATATTGATGAATGCCTTCGAGAACGATGACATTGGAATAGACATCAACTACCGTATGGATGGAAAGTTATTCAATCTCAGAAGGCTGAAAGCTAAAACCAAAATTAACAGCGACACCGTCAGAGAGCTCCTGTTTGCTGATGATTGCGCTCTATACGCCAACTCAGAGGCGGACATGTAACATAATGCTACAGCTTTCTCACAGTGCCTGTGCGAACTTTGGGCTCAATATCAACTTGGAGAAGACTGTAGTTATGTACCAGCCAGCTCCAGGAAATAATCACACTGTGCCGAATATCAAAGTGAATGGTCATAGTCTAAGTGTTGTGGACAAATTCACCTATCTTGGCAGCACTGTGTCACAAGCTGCCAAAATTGATGACGAAGTGAATGCAAGAATCTCCAAGGCCAGCGCGACCTTTGGCAGACTGTACAAGAATGTATGGGACAGAACTGGAATAAGCCTGCAAACAAAGCTAAAAGTCTACAAAGCAGTTGTATTTTCCACACTGCTATATGCTTGTGAAACCTGGACTGTTTATCAGCGACACGCTAGAAAATTAAACCACTTCCACACAGTCTGCCTAAGGAAGCTACTGAAGATTAAATGGCAAGACAAGATCCCAGACACTGAAGTCCTAGAAAGTGAGTCCATGCCCAGTATTCACACGGTATTGATGAAGATTCAGATTCGTTGGGCTGGTCACTTGACTCGCATGCCAGATCAAAGGCTCCCTAAACGAATTTTTTACAGCGAACTACGTTGTGATAAACGCTCCCAAGGTGGCCAGAGGAAACGCTTTAAAGACATTGAAAATCTCTCTGAATGCTTTTGGAATTCATCATGACACCTGGGAGACTGCAGCCAGAGACCGAAATTCGTGGCGTGCATCATTACACAAGGGCGCAGTCATGTGTGCGGCAACCAGGACTGCAAGAGCTGTAAAGAAAAGTCAGGACAGAAAAACCACTGCAGGAAATCCTCCTCCAGAAACGTCAAGCATTCTTTGCCCACATTGTCAAAGAACATTTCGAGCCAAAATAGGCCTTATCAGTCATCTTAGAACCCACGGCTCCATACTTTTAACCCCACTGGATGAAATGAATGGTCATCATCATTCTTGATGGACAAACAACAACAACAGTAGTAGTAGTAGTAGTAGTAGTAGTAGTAGTAGTAGTAGTAGTAGTAGTAATAGTAGTAGTAGTAGTAGTAGTAGTAGTAGTAGTAGTAGTAGTAGTAGTAGTAGTAGTAGTAGTAGTAGTATTAGTAGTAGTAGTAGTAGTAGTAGTAGTAGTAGTAGTAGTAGTAGTAGTAGTAGTAGTAGTAGTAGTAGTAGTAGTAGTAGTAGTAGTCATTTTTAACTCTGAGATGTACTGGTGGCATTTGATTATATTTTGTGTTGTTTCTTCTAACAAGTGTTCATGTCCTTGCACTGTTGTCATGTATGTGTTGAGACATTCAGTAATATGCCAGTATAATGTGCTCATGTGGTTGTGTATTGTTCTGAGTTTTGGTATCTTGTGTGATTTGTAGTATAAAGATAGTTCGTGTTGATCTGGATGGTTGATGATGTGACCTATATGGTTGATGATGTGACCTATATGATTGATGATGTGACCTATATGGTTGATTCTTAATGCTTGTAGTTGTGTGTGGAAGTCTTGCAGTGATATTCCGGCGAGCTTCTTTTCTTGTATGTGGTTTGTGTTGTATGCTGTGTAAAGTGTTGGTGAAAATGAAATGTCTGTGATTTTCTGTTTTTGGGGAACTTCCCCTGTTTAAGGATTTTCATCTTCTGTGACCAGTGGTGTGACGAGTGAGAGGAGGTAACGTTAAAAATGACGTGAACAACAAATACAGATGACCTCATCAAGAAATAAAGATGACATTAACAAAATAAAGATGGTCTGAACAACAAATGAAGACGACATGAACAATAAATAAAGATCACCTGAACAACACATAAAGATGATCTGAACAACAAATAAGATGACCTGGACCAATAAAGATGGTCTTAACAAAAAATAAAGATGGCCTGAACAACAGATAAAAGTGACCCGAACAAATAAAAATGATTTGAACACACAAAACACAACGTGAACAAATAAAGAAGACATGAACAAATAAAAGAAAGCCTAAACATCAAACAAAACATGGACTGAAGTGTCCCTCACCTAATACAGAAATGTCCCTCACCTAATTCAGAAATGTCCCTCATCTAATACAGAAGTGTCTCTTACCTCATACATAAATATCTCGCGTGTAGTATAACTGTGCCCCTCACCGCATTCAGAAGTCATTTCGTACAAGTGTATCCCTTTTTGATAAGTTCATGTCCCGTCAGGCTTGGTAAGTTCTGGTCTTAAAACAGTTTTTTGCAACTTCATGTCTCAGTTACTTGTGTTAGTTCACGTCTTCATAAGTTCTTTGTAAGTTCATGTCTTTATTAGTTTTTGTAAGTTTATGTCTTCGTCAGCTTTATTTTGGGTGGGGGAGGGGGGTGGTGTCAGTTCACATTTTCATCAGGTCTTTGGTATGTTCGTGTCTTCGTCAGTGTTCGTAAGTTCATATCTTCATCAGATGTGTTCATTTAATGTATTCCCCAGTTTTTTAAGTTCATCTGTTGCTGCTTGCCAACGTTGATGGATGATTATGTCTATCTCTTTGACTGTATGTCTTCTTGTCTGTCTCATTGTCTGCCGGTCTGTCTTCCTGTCTGCATGCATGCCTGCCTCTTTGCCTGTTTCTTCGTTTGTCTGAGACATGTGGCAACAGTACTTGCTGTCATACGCTCTGACCATCCATTCTCTGCCTGCCTGCTTGCCTGCCTGCCTGCCTGCCTGCCTGTCTGTCTGTCTGTCTGTCTGTCTGTCTGTCTGTCTGTCTGTCTGTCTGTCTGTCTGTCTGTCTGATACATGTTACATATGTACTTTATGACATGTTCCCTGACCATACACTTCCCTGTGCAGCCCGCCCCGGCACTCCGACATTGAGCCTCCCAGGCTCTATTGTCGAAGGCGACGGTCAACCAGTCCGGGTCACGTGTGAAGCCAGGTTGGGCCTGCCAGCAGCAGAGCTCCGTCTGATGAGGAAGCGACCACGTGAGCAGACGTTTGAAGCGGTCACCTGGACCGAGCCGCCGGCCGGGGGCGCGAGTGCATGCACAGCCACAGTCAGCAGATCCTACGTCATGCCGGCGTCTGACCGGCTCAACGAGACCGTGTTTAGGTGTGAGCTGACCACATCCTCGGACATTCACAAGCATCTTCACCTGGTCAGTCAAGAACAACATTTCTACATTCTCAGAGGTAATTCATGAAAGCCACTTCTACATTTTCACAGATAACGCATACGAGTCACATCTATATTGTCAAAAATAACACAGAATAGTCAATTTTATATTTTCGAAGATACCACATGAAAGTCACTTCTATATTTTCAAAGATAACACTTGAAACTCAATTCTATGTTTTTCAAAGATTACACAAAGAAGTAAATTCTATATTTTCAAAGATAACACATGAATGTAAATTCTATATTTTCAAAGATGACACATGAAAGTGATTTCTATATTTTCAAAGATACCACATGCAAGTCAATTCTATATTTTCAATGATACTACATGAAAGTAAATACTGCATTTTCAAAGATAAGACAATGCAAGTCAGTTCTATATTGTCAAAGAAAACACATGAAAGTCAATTCTACATTCTTTAAGATAACCCCTGAAAGTCTATTCTACATTTTCAAGATTACACATAGAAAGTCAATTTTACATTCTGAAAGGTAATTCACAAAAGTCAATTCTGCATTTTCAAAGATGCCACATGGACGTCCATTCTATATTCTGTGACTATATCCCAAAGAACTACAGTATGTAAAAATATCCCAAATAGCTACAGTCTGTGACTATGTCTCCAAAAGCCACAATCTGTGACTATATCCCCAACAGCTACAGTCTGTGACTATATTCCCAATAGCTACAATCTGTGACTATATCCCCAACAACTACAATCTGTGACTATATCCCCAACAGCTACAATCTGTGACTATATCCCCAACAACTACAGTCTGTGACTATATTCCCAATACCTACAATATGTGACTATATCCCCAACAACTACAGTCTGTGACTATATCCCCAACAGCTACAATCTGTGACTTTATCACCAACAGCTTCAATATGTGACTATATCCCCAACAACTACAGTCTATGACTATATCCCCAACAGCTACAATCTGTGACTATATCACCAACAGCTACAATCTGTGACTATATCCCCAACAGCTACAATCTGTGACTATATCCCCAACAGCTACAATCTGTGACTATATCCCCAACAGCTACAATCTGTGACTATATCCCCAACAGCTACAATCTGTGACTATATCCCCAACAGCTACAATCTGTGACTATATCCCCAACAGCTACAATCTGTAACTATATCCCCAACAGCTACAATCTGTGACTATATCCCCAACAGCTACAATCTGTGACTATATCCCCAACAACTATAGTCTGTGACTATATCCCCAAATTCTACAATCTGTGACTATATCCCCAACAGCTACAATCTGTGACTATATCCCCAACACCTACAATCTGTGACTATATCACCAACAGCTACAGTCTGTGACTATATCCCCAACAGCTACAGTCTGTGACTATATCCCCAACAGCTACAATCTGTGACTATATTCCCAACAACTATAGTCTGTGACTATATCCCCAACAACTATAGTCTGTGACTATATCCTCAACAACTATAGTCTGTGACTATATCCCCAAATTCTACAATCTGTGACTATATCCCCAACAGCTACAATATGTGACTATATCCCCAACAGCTACAATCTGTGACTATATCCCCAACAGCTACAATCTGTGACTATATCACCAACAGCTACAATCTGTGACTATATCCCCAACAGCTACAATCTGTGACTATATCTCCAAGAGCTACAGTCTGTGACTATATTCCCAACAGCTACAATCTGTGACTATATCTCCAACAACTACAATCTGTGACTATATCCCCAACAGCTACAATATGTGACTATATCCCCAAAAAGCTACAATCTGTGACTATATCCCCAACAGCTACAATCTGTGACTATATCACCAACAGCTACAATATGTGACTATATCCCCAACAGCTACAATCTGTGACTATATCCCCAAGAGCTACAGTCTGTGACTATATTCTCAAAAGCTACAATCTGTGACTATATCTCCAACAACTACAATCTGTGACTATATCCCCAACAACTACAGTCTGTGACTATATCCCTAACAGCTACAATCTGTGACTATATCCCCAACAACTACAGTCTGTGACTATATCCCCAACAGCTACAGTCTGTGACTATATCGTCAAGAGCTACAATCTGTGACTATATCCACAACAGCTACAATCTGTGACTATATCCCCAACACCTACAATCTGTGACTATATCCCCAACAGCTACAATCTGTGACTATATCCCCAACAGCTACAATCTGTGACAATATATCCCCAACAGCTACAGTATGTGACTATATCCCCAACAGCTACAATCTGTGACTATATCCTCAACAGCTACAATCTGTGACTATATCCCCAACAGCTACAGTATGTGACTATATCCCCAACAGCTACAATCTGTGACTATATCCCCAACAGCTACAATCTGTGACTATATCCCCAACAGCTACAATCTGTGACTATATCCCCAACAGCTACAATCTGTGACTATATCCCTAACAACTACAATCTGTGACTATATCCCCATCAGCTACAGTCTGTGACTATATCCCCAACAGCTACAGTCTGTGACTATATCCTCAACAGCTACAATATGTGACTATATCCCAAACAGCAACAGTCTGTGACTATATCCCAAACAGCTACAGTCTGTGTCTATATCCCCAACAGCTACAATCTGTGACTATATCTCCAACAGCTACAATATCCGACTATATCCCCAACAGCTACAATCTGTGACTATATCTCCAACAGCTACAATATGTGACTATATCTCCAACAGCTACAATATGTGACTATATCCCCAACAGCTACAACATGTGACTATATCCCCAACAGCTACAATATATGACTATATCCCCAACAGCTACAATCTGTGAATATATCCCCAACAGCTACAATCTGTGACTATATCTCCAACAGGTACAATCTGTGACTATATCCCCAACAGCTACAATATGTGACTATATCCCAAACAGCAACAGTCTGTGACTATATCCCAAACAGCTACAGTCTGTGTCTATATCCCCAACAGCTACAATCTGTGACTATATCTCCAACAGCTACAATATCCGACTATATCCCCAACAGCTACAATCTGTGACTATATCTCCAACAGCTACAATATGTGACTATATCTCCAACAGCTACAATATGTGACTATATACCCAACAGCTACAACATGTGACTATATCCCCAACAGCTACAATATATGACTATATCCCCAACAGCTACAATCTGTGAATATATCCCCAACAGCTACAATCTGTGACTATATCTCCAACAGGTACAATCTGTGACTATATCCCCAACAGCTACAATATGTGACTATATCCCCAAAAGCTACAATATGTGACTATATCCCCAACAGCTACAATATGTGACTATATCCCCAACAGCTATAATCTGTGACTATATCTCCAACAGCTACAATCTGTGACTATATCCCCAACAGCTACAGTATGTGACTATATCCCCAACAGCTACAATCTGTGACTATATCCTCAACAGCTACAATCTGTGACTATATCCCCAACAGCTACAGTATGTGACTATATCCCCAACAGCTACAATCTGTGACTATATCCCCAACAGCTACAATCTGTGACTATATCCCCAACAGCTACAATCTGTGACTATATCCCCAACAGCTACAATCTGTGACTATATCCCTAACAACTACAATCTGTGACTATATCCCCATCAGCTACAGTCTGTGACTATATCCCCAACAGCTACAGTCTGTGACTATATCCTCAACAGCTACAATATGTGACTATATCCCAAACAGCAACAGTCTGTGACTATATCCCAAACAGCTACAGTCTGTGTCTATATCCCCAACAGCTACAATCTGTGACTATATCTCCAACAGCTACAATATCCGACTATATCCCCAACAGCTACAATCTGTGACTATATCTCCAACAGCTACAATATGTGACTATATCTCCAACAGCTACAATATGTGACTATATCCCCAACAGCTACAACATGTGACTATATCCCCAACAGCTACAATATATGACTATATCCCCAACAGCTACAATCTGTGAATATATCCCCAACAGCTACAATCTGTGACTATATCTCCAACAGGTACAATCTGTGACTATATCCCCAACAGCTACAATATGTGACTATATCCCAAACAGCAACAGTCTGTGACTATATCCCAAACAGCTACAGTCTGTGTCTATATCCCCAACAGCTACAATCTGTGACTATATCTCCAACAGCTACAATATCCGACTATATCCCCAACAGCTACAATCTGTGACTATATCTCCAACAGCTACAATATGTGACTATATCTCCAACAGCTACAATATGTGACTATATACCCAACAGCTACAACATGTGACTATATCCCCAACAGCTACAATATATGACTATATCCCCAACAGCTACAATCTGTGAATATATCCCCAACAGCTACAATCTGTGACTATATCTCCAACAGGTACAATCTGTGACTATATCCCCAACAGCTACAATATGTGACTATATCCCCAAAAGCTACAATATGTGACTATATCCCCAACAGCTACAATATGTGACTATATCCCCAACAGCTATAATCTGTGACTATATCTCCAACAGCTACAATCTGTGACTATATCCCCAACAGCTACAATCTGTGACTATATCTCCAACAGCTACAATCTGTGACTATATCCCCAACAGCTACAATCTGTGACTATATCCCCAACAGCTACAATCTGTGACTATATCCCCAACAGCTACAGTCTGTGACTATATCCCCAACATCTACAATCTGTGACTATATCCCCAACAGCTACAATCTGTGACTATATCTCCAACAGCTACAATCTGTGACTCTATCCCCAACAGCTACAATCTGTGACTATATCTCCAACAGCTAGAATCTGTGACTATATCCTCAACAACTATAGTCTGTGACTATATCCCCAACAGCTACAATCTGTGACTATATCCCCAACAGCTACAATCTGTGACTATATCCCCAACAGCTACAATCTGTGACTATATCCCCAACAGCTACAATCTGTGACTATATCCCCAACAGCTACAATCTGTGACTATATCCCCAACAGCTACAATCTGTGACTATATCTCCAACAGCTACAATCTGTGACTATATCCCCAACAGCTACAATCTGTGACTATATCTCCAACAGCTACAATCTGTGACTATATCTCCAACAGCTACAATATGTGACTATATCCCCAACAGCTACAATATGTGACTATATCCCCAACAGCTACAATCTGTGACTATATCTCCAACAGCTACAATCTGTGACTATATCTCCAACAGCTACAATATGTGACTATATCCCCAACAGCTACAGTCTGTGACTATATCTCTAACAGCTACAATCTGTGACTATATCCCCAACAGCTACAGTCTGTGACTATATCCCGAACAGCTACAATCTGTGACTATATCCCCAACAGCTACATTCTGTGACTATATCCCCAACAGCTACAGTCTGTGACTATATCCCCAAAAGCTACAATCTGTGACTATATCCCCAACAGCTACAATCTGTGACTATATCTCCAACAGCTACAATCTGTGACTATATCCCCAACAGCTACAATCTGTGACTATATCCCCAACAGCTACAATCTGTGACTATATCTCCAACAGCTACAATCTGTGACTATATCTCCAAAAGCTACAATCTGTGACTATATCTCCAACAGCTACAATATGTGACTATATCCCCAACAGCTACAATCTGTGACTATATCTCCAACAGCTACAATCTGTGACTATATCCCCAACAGCTACAATCTGTGACTATATCTCCAACAGCTACAATCTGTGACTATATCTCCAACAGCTACAATCTGTGACTATATCCCCAACAGCTACAATATGTGACTATATATCCAACAGCTACAATATGTGACTATATCCCCAACAGCTACAATATGTGACTATATCCCCAACATCTACAATCTGTGACTATATCTCCAACAGCTACAATCTGTGACTATATCCCCAACAGCTACAATATGTGACTATATCCCCAACAGCTACAGTCTGTGACTATATCTCCAACAGCTACAATCTGTGACTATATCCCCAACAGCTACATTCTGTGACTATATCCGCAAGAGCTACAGTCTGTGACTATATTCCCAACAACTACAATCTGTGACTATATCCCCAACAACTACAATCTGTGACTATATCCCCAACAACTACAGTCTGTGACTATATTCCTAACAGCTACAATCTGTGACTATATCCCCAACAACTACAGTCTGTGACTATATCCTCAACAGCTACAATCTGTGACTATATCCCCAAAAGCTACAGTCTGTAACTATATCCATAACAACTACAATCTGTGACTATATCCCCATCAGCTACAATATGTGACTATATCCCAAACAGCAACAGTCTGTGACTATATCCTCAACAGCTACAATATGTGACTATATACCAAACAGCAACAGTCTGTGACTATATCCCAAACAGCTACAGTCTGTGACTATATCCCCACAGCTACAATCTGTGACTATATCTCCAACAGCTTCAATATGTGACTATATCCCCAACAGCTACAATATGTGACTATATCTCCAACAGCTACAATCTGTGACTATATCTCCAACAGCTACAATATGTGACTATATCCCCAACAGCTACAATATGTGACTATATCCCCAACAGCTACAATATGTGACTATATCCCCAACAGCTACAATCTGTGAATATATTCTCAACAGCTACAATCTGTGACTATATCTCCAACAGCTACAATCTGTGACTATATCCTCAACAGCTACAATATGTGACTATATCCCCAACAGCTACAATATGTGACTATATCCCCAACAGCTACAATATGTGACTATATCCCCAACAGCTACAATCTGTGACTATATCTCCAACAGCTACAATCTGTGACTATATCCCCAACAGCTACAATCTGTGACTATATCCCCAACAGCTACAATCTGTGACTATATCCCCAACAGCTACAATCTGTGACTATATCCCCAACAGCTACAATCTGTGACTATATCCCCAACAGCTACAATCTGTGACTATATCCCCAACAGCTACAATCTGTGACTATATCCCAAACAGCTACAATCTGTGACTATATCTCCAACAGCTACAATCTGTGACTATATCCCCAACAGCTACAATCTGTGACTATATCTCCAACAGCTAAAATATGTGACTATATCCCCAACAGCTACAATCTGTGACTATATCCCCAACAGCTACAATCTGTGACTATATCCCCAACAGCTACAATCTGTGACTATATCCCCAACAGCTACAATCTGTGACTATATCCCCAACAGCTACAATCTGTGACTATATCCCAAACAGCTACAATCTGTGTCTATATCTCCAACAGCTACAATCTGTGACTATATCCCCAACAGCTACAATCTGTGACTATATCTCCAACAGCTAAAATATGTGACTATATCCCCAACAGCTACGATCTGTGACTATATCCCCAACAGCTACAGTCTGTGACTATATCCCCAAAAGCTACAATCTGTGACTATATCCCCAACAGCTACAATCTGTGACTATATCTCCAACAGCTACAATCTGTGACTATATCCCCAACAGCTACAATCTGTGACTATATGCTCAACAGCTACAATCTGTGACTATATCTCCAACAGCTACAATCTGTGACTATATCTCCAACAGCTACAATCTGTGACTATATCTCCAACAGCTACAATATGTGACTATATTCCCAACAGCTACAATCTGTGACTATATCTCCAACAGCTACAATCTGTGACTATATCCCCAACAGCTACAATCTGTGACTATATCTCCAACAGCTACATTCTGTGACTAAATCTCCAACAGCTACAATCTGTGACTATATCCCCAACAGCTACAATCTGTGACTATATCTCCAACAGCTACAATATGTGACTATATCCCCAACAGCTACAATCTGTGACTATATCTCCAACAGCTACAATATGTGACTATATCCCCAACAGCTACAATCTGTGACTATATCTCCAACAGCTACAGTCTGTGACTATATCCCCAACAGCTACAATATGTGACTATATCCCCAACAGCTACAGTCTGTGACTATATCTCCAACAGCTACAGTCTGTGACTATATCCCCAACAGCTACAGTCTGTGACTATATCCCCAACAGCTACAATCTGTGACTATATCCCCAACAGCTACAATCTGTGACTATATCCCCAACAGCTACAGTCTGTGACTATATCCCCAACAGCTACAGTCTGTGACTATATCCCCAACAGCTACAATCTGTGACTATATCCCCAACAGCTACAATCTGTGACTATATCCCCAACAGCTACAGTCTGTGACTATATCCCCAACAGCTACAATCTGTGACTTTATCTCCAACAGCTACAATATGTGACTATATCCCCAACAGCTACAATCTGTGACTATATCCCCAACAGCTAAAATCTGTGACTATATCCCCAACAGCTACAATCTGTGACTATATCCCCAACAGCTACAATCTGTGACTATATCCCCAACAGCTACAATCTGTGACTATATCCCCAACAGCTAAAATCTGTGACTATATCTCCAACAGCTAAAATCTGTGACTATATCCCCAACAGCTACAATCTGTGACTATATCCCCAACAGCTACAATCTGTGACTATATCCCCAACAGCTACAATCTGTGACTATATCTCCAACAGCTACAATCTGTGACTATATCTCCAACAGCTACAATCTGTGACTATATCCCCAACAGCTACAATCTGTGACTATATCCCCAACAGCTACAATCTGTGACTATATCCCCAACAGCTACAATCTGTGACTATATCCCCAACAGCTACAATCTGTGACTATATCCCCAACAGCTACAATCTGTGACTATATCTCCAACAGCTACAATCTGTGACTACATCCCCAACAGCTACAATCTGCGACTATATCCCCAACAGCTACAATCTGTGACTATATCCCCAACAGCTACAATCTGTGACTATATCCCCAACAGCTACAATCTGTGACTATATCCCCAACAGCTACAATATGTGACTATATCTCCAACAGCTACAATCTGTGACTATATCCCCAACAGCTACAATCTGTGACTATATCCCCAACAGCTACAATCTGTGACTATATCCCCAACAGCTACAATCTGTGACTATATCCCCAACAGCTACAATCTGTGACTATATCCCCAACAGCTACAATCTGTGACTATATCTCCAACAGCTACAATCTGTGACTATATCCCCAACAGCTACAATATGTGACTATATCTCCAACAGCTACAATATGTGACTATATCCCCAACAGCTACAATATGTGACTATATCTCCAACAGCTACAGTCTGTGACTATATCTCCAACAGCTACAATCTGTGACTATATCTCCAACAGCTACAATCTGTGACTATATATCCAACAGCTACAATCTGTGACTATATCCCCAACAGCTACAGTCTGTGACTATATCTCCAACAGCTACAATCTGTGACTATATCCCCAACAGCTACAATCTAAGACTATATCCCCAACAGCTACAGTCTGTGACTATATCCCCAACAGCTACAATCTGTGACTATATCTCCAACAGCTACAATCTGTGACTATATCTCCAATAGCTACAATCTGTGACTATATCCCCAACAGCTACAATCTGTGACTATATCCCCAACAGCTACAATCTGTGACTATATCTCCAACAGCTACAATCTGTGACTATATTCCCAACAGCTACAATCTGTGACTATATCTCCAACAGCTACAATATGTGACTATATTCCCAACAGCTACAATCTGTGACTATATCCCCAACAGCTACAATCTGTGACTATATTCCCAACAGCTACAATCTGTGACTATATCTCCAACAGCTACAATCTGTGACTATATCTCCAACAGCTACAATCTGTGACTATATCCCCAACAGCTACAATCTGTGACTATATCTCCAACAGCTACAATATGTGACTATATCTCCAACAGCTAAAATATGTGACTATATCTCCAACAGCTACAATCTGTGACTATATCCCCAACAGCTACAATATGTGACTATATCCCCAACAGCTACAGTCTGTGACTATATCCCCAACAGCTACAATCTGTGACTATATCTCCAACTGCTACAATCTGTGACTATATCCCCAACAGCTACAATATGTGACTATATCCCCAACAGCTACAGTCTGTGACTATATCTCCAACAGCTACAATCTGTGACTATATCCCCAACAGCTACAATCTGTGACTATATCCCCAACAGCTACAATCTGTGACTATATCCCCAACAGCTACAATCTGTGACTATATCCCCAACAGCTACAGTCTGTGACTATATCCCCAACAGCTACAGTCTGTGACTATATCCCCAACAGCTATAATCTGTGACTATATCTCCAACAGCTACAATCTGTGACTATATCTCCAACAGCTACAATCTGTGACTATATCCCCAACAGCTACAATCTGTGACTATATCCCCAACAGCTACAATCTGTGACTATATCTCCAACAGCTACAATCTGTGACTATATCTCCAACAGCTACAATCTGTGACTATATCTCCAACAGCTACAATATGTGACTATATCCCCAACAGCTACAATCTGTGACTATATCTCCAACAGCTACAATCTGTGACTATATCCCCAAGAGCTACAATCTGTGACTATATCTCCAACAGCTACAATCTGCGACTATATCCCCAACAGCTACAATCTGTGACTATATCCCCAACAGCTACAATCTGTGACTATATCCCCAACAGCTACAATCTGTGACTATATCTCCAACAGCTACAATCTGCGATTATATCCCCAACAGCTACAATCTGTGACTATATCCCCAACAGCTACAATCTGTGACTATATCCCCAACAGCTACAATCTGTGACTATATCTCCAACAGCTACAATCTGTGACTATATCTCCAACAGCTACAATCTGTGACTATATCCCCAACAGCTACAATCTGTGACTATATCCCCAACAGCTACAATCTGTGACTATATCCCCAACAGCTACAATCTGTGACTATATCCCCAACAGCTACAATCTGTGACTATATCCCCAACAGCTACAATCTGTGACTATATCTCCAACAGCTACAATCTGTGACTACATCCCCAACAGCTACAATCTGCGACTATATCCCCAACAGCTACAATCTGTGACTATATCCCCAACAGCTACAATCTGTGACTATATCCCCAACAGCTACAATCTGTGACTATATCCCCAACAGCTACAATATGTGACTATATCTCCAACAGCTACAATCTGTGACTATATCCCCAACAGCTACAATCTGTGACTATATCCCCAACAGCTACAATCTGTGACTATATCCCCAACAGCTACAATCTGTGACTATATCCCCAACAGCTACAATCTGTGACTATATCCCCAACAGCTACAATCTGTGACTATATCTCCAACAGCTACAATCTGTGACTATATCCCCAACAGCTACAATATGTGACTATATCTCCAACAGCTACAATATGTGACTATATCCCCAACAGCTACAATATGTGACTATATCTCCAACAGCTACAGTCTGTGACTATATCTCCAACAGCTACAATCTGTGACTATATCTCCAACAGCTACAATCTGTGACTATATATCCAACAGCTACAATCTGTGACTATATCCCCAACAGCTACAGTCTGTGACTATATCTCCAACAGCTACAATCTGTGACTATATCCCCAACAGCTACAATCTAAGACTATATCCCCAACAGCTACAGTCTGTGACTATATCCCCAACAGCTACAATCTGTGACTATATCTCCAACAGCTACAATCTGTGACTATATCTCCAATAGCTACAATCTGTGACTATATCCCCAACAGCTACAATCTGTGACTATATCCCCAACAGCTACAATCTGTGACTATATCTCCAACAGCTACAATCTGTGACTATATTCCCAAAAGCTACAATCTGTGACTATATCTCCAACAGCTACAATATGTGACTATATTCCTAACAGCTACAATCTGTGACTATATCCCCAACAGCTACAATCTGTGACTATATTCCCAACAGCTACAATCTGTGACTATATCTCCAACAGCTACAATCTGTGACTATATCCCCAACAGCTACAATATGTGACTATATCCCCAACAGCTACAGTCTGTGACTATATCCCCAACAGCTACAATCTGTGACTATATCTCCAACTGCTACAATCTGTGACTATATCCCCAACAGCTACAATATGTGACTATATCCCCAACAGCTACAGTCTGTGACTATATCTCCAACAGCTACAATCTGTGACTATATCCCCAACAGCTACAATCTGTGACTATATCCCCAACAGCTACAATCTGTGACTATATCCCCAACAGCTACAATCTGTGACTATATCCCCAACAGCTACAGTCTGTGACTATATCCCCAACAGCTACAGTCTGTGACTATATCCCCAACAGCTATAATCTGTGACTATATCTCCAACAGCTACAATCTGTGACTATATCTCCAACAGCTACAATCTGTGACTATATCCCCAACAGCTACAATCTGTGACTATATCCCCAACAGCTACAATCTGTGACTATATCTCCAACAGCTACAATCTGTGACTATATCTCCAACAGCTACAATCTGTGACTATATCTCCAACAGCTACAATATGTGACTATATCCCCAACAGCTACAATCTGTGACTATATCTCCAACAGCTACAATCTGTGACTATATCCCCAAGAGCTACAATCTGTGACTATATCTCCAACAGCTACAATCTGCGACTATAACCCCAACAGCTACAATCTGTGACTATATCCCCAACAGCTACAATCTGTGACTATATCCCCAACAGCTACAATCTGTGACTATATCTCCAACAGCTACAATCTGCGATTATATCCCCAACAGCTACAATCTGTGACTATATCCCCAACAGCTACAATCTGTGACTATATCCCCAACAGCTACAATCTGTGACTATATCCCCAACAGCTACAATCTGTGACTATATCCCCAACAGCTACAATCTGTGACTATATCTCCAACAGCTACAATCTGTGACTATATCCCCAACAGCTACAATCTGTGACTATATCCCCAACAGCTACAGTATGTGACTATATCCCCAACAGCTACAATCTGTGACTATATCCCCAACAGCTACAATCTGTGACTATATCCCCAACAGCTACAATCTGTGACTATATCCCCAACAGCTACAGTATGTGACTATATCCCCAACAGCTACAGTCTGTGACTATATCCCCAACAGCTACAATCTGTGACTATATCCCCAACAGCTACAGTCTGTGACTATATCCCCAACAGCTACAATCTGTGACTATATCCCCAACAGCTACAGTCTGTGACTATATCCCCAACAGCTACAGTCTGTGACTATATCCCCAACAGCTACAATCTGTGACTATATCTCAAACAGCTACAGTCTGTGACTATATCCCCAACAGCTACAATATGTGACTATATCTCCAACAGCTACAATCTGTGACTATATCCCCAACAGCTACAATCTGTGACTATATCTCCAACAGCTACAATCTGTGACTATATCCCCAACAGCTACAATCTGTGACTATATCCCCAACAGCTACAATCTGTGACTATATCCCCAACAGCTACAATCTGTGACTATATCCCCAACAGCTACAATCTGTGACTATATCCCCAACAGCTACAATATGTGACTATATCCCCAACAGCTACAATCTGTGACTATATCCCGAACAGCTACAATATGTGACTATATCCCCAACAGCTACAATCTGTGACGGTGTTAGCTCCACATTGCTGGCCCATCCCAGGGATTGTCGCCACTTTGTTCAGTGCGTCCAGTCAGAGGTCAGCGTGCTGTCTTGTGGGACAGGTCTGTGTTTTAATGTCCGGACGCAGCAGTGTGACATTCTGACGGTGACCAACAGTCCATGTAAGTTCCTGTTGGTTCTGTCCATGTGTATGTATGCCTGCGTACTGTCTTTCTGTCTGTCTATACTCTCATGTGCTTAGTTGACGACAACAATTGTACGCGTTTGTGTATTCGTTTGTCTGTCTGTTTGTCTGTCAAATGTCCGTCTAATGTATGTCTAATTTCAATTTTATGTCCGTCAAATATCTGCCTAAAATATGATACATCACATCTATCTGTCCATGTCTATGTGAAATATACTCCTCACATAAATCACTTGCTTGGAACCAGCAACATCTCTCTCAGCTGTGTTCTGTCTAGCACCAGCTCTCTCAGCTGTGTTCTGCACAGCAACAGTTCTCACAGCTGTGTCCTGTCCAGCAACAGCTCCCCCAGCTATGTTCTGTTTACCACCAGCTCTCTCAGCTATGTTCTGTCTAGCACCAGCTCTCTCAGCTGTGTTCTGTTTAGCACCAGCTCTCTCAGCTGTGTTCTGTCTAGCACCAGCTCTCTCAGCTGTGTTCTGTTTAGCACCAGCTCTCTCAGGTGTGTTCTGTCTAGCATCAGCTCTGTCAGCTGTGTTCCGTCTACCACCAGCTCTCTCAGCTGTGTTCTGTCTACCACCAACTCTCTCTGCTGTGTTTTGTCTACCACCAACCCTCTCAGATGTGTTCTGTCTACCACCAACTCTCTCAGCTGTGTTCTGTCTACCACCAGCTCTCTCAGCTGTGTTCTGCCTACCACCAGCTCTCTCAGCTGTGTCCTGTCCAGCAACAGCTCCCCCAGCTATGTTCTGTCCAGCAACAGCTCCCCCAGCTATGTTCTGTCCAGCAACAGCTCCCCTAGCTATGTTCTGTCTACCACCAGCTCCCCCAGCTATGTTCTGTCTACCACCAGCTCCCCCAGCTATGTTCTGTCTACCACCAGCTCCCCCAGCTATGTTCTGTCTACCACCAGCTCCCCCAGCTATGTTCTGTCTACCACCAGCTACCCCAGCTATGTTCTGTCTACCACCAGCTCCCCCAGCTATGTTCTGTCCAGCAACAGCTCCCCCAGCTATGTTCTGTCCAGCAATAGGTCCCCCAGCTATGTTCTGTCCAGCAACAGCTCCCCCAGCTATGTTCTGTCCAGCAACAGCTCCCCCAGCTATGTTCTGTCCAGCAACAGCTCCCCCATCTATGTTCTGTCTACCAACAGCTCCCCCAGCTATGTTCTGTCCAGCAACAGCTCCCCCAGCTATGTTCTGTCTACCAACAGCTCCCCCATCTATGTTCTGTCTACCAACAGCTCCCCCAGCTATGTTCTGTCTACCAACAGCTCCCCCAGCTATTTTCTGTCCAGCAATAGGTCCCCCAGCTATGTTCTGTCCAGCAACAGCTCCCCCAGCTATGTTCTGTCTACCAACAGCTCTCCCAGCTATGTTCTGTCCAGCAACAGCTCCCCCAGCTATGTTCTGTCCAGCAACAACTCCCCCAGCTATGTTTTGTCCAGCAACAACTCCCCCAGCTATGTTCTGTCCAGCAACAACTCCCCCAGCTATGTCCTGTTCAGCAACAGCTCCCCCAGCTATGTTCTGTCCAGCAACAACTCCCCCAGCTATGTTCTGTCCAGCAACAACTCCCCCAGCTATGTCCTGTTCAGCAACAGCTCCCCCAGCTATGTTCTGTCCAGCAACAACTCCCCCAGCTATGTTCTGTCCAGCAACAACTCCCCCAGCTATGTTCTGTCTACCAACAGCTCCCCCAGCTATGGTCTGTCCAGCAACAGCTCCCCCAGCTATGTTCTGTCCAGCAACAGCTCCCCCAGCTATGTTCTGTCTACCAACAGCTCCCCCAGCTATGTTCTGTCCAGCAACAGCTCCCCCAGCTATGTCCTGTCCAGCAACAGCTCCCCCAGCTATGTTTTGTCCAGCAATAGCTCCCCCAGCTATGTTCTGTCCAGCAACAGCTCCCCCAGCTATGTTCTGTCCAGCAATAGGTCCCCCAGCTATGTTCTGTCCAGCAACAGCTCCCCCAGCTATGTTCTATCCAGCAACAGCTCCCCCAGCTATGTTCTGTCTACCACCAGCTCCCCCAGCTATGTTCTGTCCAGCAACAGCTCCCCCAGCTATGTTCTGTCCAGCAACAGCTCCCCCAGCTATGTTCTGTCTACCACCAGCTCCCCCAGCTATGTTCTGCCCACCACCAGCTCTCTCAGCTGTGTTCTGCACAGCAACAGTTCTCACAGCTGTGTCCTGTCCAGCAACAGCTCCCCCAGCTGTGTTCTGTCCAGCAACAGCTCCCCCAGCTGTGTTCTGTCTACCAACAGCTCCCCCAGCTATGTTCTGTCCAGCAACAGCTCCCCCAGCTGTGTTCTGTCCAGCAACAGCTCCCCCAGCTGTGTTCTGTCCAGCAACAGCTCCCGCAGCTGTGTTCTGTCCAGCATTCTCAATACCATTTCTCTCCCACACATCCAGACGCAGTAGTAATTTGTCTATAGTACGTTCACAATTGTTCTCACCCGTATAAAAAGTTCATAACTCAGTAACAAACTTGCACACGTAAAAAATCCCTTGGCAGTTGGAAATCGAAAAAAAAGTAGCCTAACGGCGCTGCCCGGGCAAAATTTCGAGTTAAAAATATACCCAGAGTATTTCAGGATCCTCGCCGTGTGCTACGGAGTTCGTGCACTGAGCTGAGTTTTTCCAAACTCAGGTTTGAGTTAGTAGTAGAACGGAGCACTTATGGGTTACACCCGTGTGCCGTGATGTTGATCCATCGACTAAACTAAACTAAACCAATATCATTATTATTTGGATTATTATATATGTATCAAAGAATATCCCATACATGCGTGATACTTGGAACAAAGCTTCTATCCTCATGACATAAAGCAGTGACAGCAGTGGTCACAGCAGTGAAATTAACAATAACACAGTGGCAGCAGCATTAAAAGTAATACTAACAGTGGCAGCAGTAGTAAAAGTAGTACTAACAGTGGCAGCAGTAGTAAAAGTAGTACTAACAGTGGCAGCAGTAGTAAAAGGAATACTAACAGTGGCAGCAGTAGTAAAAGTTGTACTAACAGTGGCAGCAGTAGTAAAAGTAATACTAACAGTGGCAGCAGCAGTAAAAGTAATACTAACAGTGGCAGCAGCAGTAAAAGTAGTACTAACAGTGGCAGCAGCAGTAAAAGTAATACTAACAGTGGCAGCAGTAGTAAAAGTAATACTAACAGTGACAGCAGCAGTAAAGATAGTACTAACAGTGGCAGCAGCAGTAAAAGTAATACTAACAGTGGCAGCAGCAGTAAAAGTAATACTAACAGTGGCAGCAGCAGTAAAAGTAATACTAACAGTGGCAGCAGCAGTAAAAGTAATACTAACAGTGGCAGCAGCAGTAAAAGTAATACTAACAGTGGCAGCAGTAGTAAAAGTAGTACTAACAGTGGCAGCAGTAGTAAAAGTAGTACTAACAGTGGCAGCAGTAGTAAAAGTAATACTAACAGTGGCAGCAGTAGTAAAAGTAGTACTAACAGTGGCAGCAGTAGTAAAAGTAATACTAACAGTGGCAGCAGCAGTAAAAGTATTACTAACAGTGGCAGCAGCAGTAAAAGTAATACTAACAGTGGCAGCAGCAGTAAAAGTAATACTAACAGTGGCAGCAGCAGTAAAAGTAGTACTAACAGTGGCGGCAGCAGTAAAAGTAATACTAACAGTGGCAGCAGCAGTAAAAGTAGTACTAACAGTGGCAGCAGTAGTAAAAGTAGTACTAACAGTGGCAGCAGTATTAAAAGTAGTACTAACTGTGGCAGCAGTAGTAAAAGTAGTACTAACAGTGGCAGCAGTAGTAAAAGTAATACTAACAGTGGCAGCAGCAGTAAAAGTATTACTAACAGTGGCAGCAGCAGTAAAAGGTAATACTAACAGTGGCAGCAGCAGCAAAAGGTAATACTAACAGTGGCGGCAGCACTAAAAGTAGTACTAACAGTGGCGGCAGCAGTAAAAGTAATACTAACAGTGGCAGCAGCAGTAAAAGTAGTACTAACAGTGGCAGCAGTAGTAAAAGTAGTACTAACAGTGGCAGCAGTATTAAAAGTAGTACTAACAGTGGCAGCAGTAGTAAAAGTAGTACTAACAGTGGCAGCAGTAGTAAAAGTAATACTAACAGTGGCAGCAGCAGTAAAAGTAGTACTAACAGTGGCAGCAGTAGTAAAAGTAGTACTAACAGTGGCAGCAGTAGTAAAAGTAGTACTAACAGTGGTAGCAGCAGTAAAAGGTAATACTAACAGTGGTAGCAGCACTAAAAGTAGTACTAACAGTGGCGGCAGCAGTAAAAGTAGTACTAATAGTGGCAGCAGTAGTAAAAGTAGTACTAACAGTGGCAGCAGTAGTAAAAGTAGTACTAACAGTGGCAGCAGTAGTAAAAGTAATACTAACAGTGGCAGCAGCAATAAAAGTAGTACTAACAGTGGCAGCAGTAGTAAAAGTAGTACTAACAGTGGCAGCAGCAGTAAAAGTAATACTAACAGTGGCAGCAGTAAATGTAGTACTAACAGTGGTAGCAGCAGTAAATGTAGTACTAACAGTGGCAGCAGTACAAGTAGTACTAACAGTGGCAGCAGCAGTAAAAGTAATACTAACAGTGGTAGCAGCACTAAAAGTAGTACTAACTGTGGCAGCAGTACAAGTAGTACTAACAGTGGCGGCAGCAGTAAAAATAGTACTAACAGTGGCAGCAGCATTAAAAGTAGTACTAACAGTGGCAGCAGCAGTAAAAGTAGTACTAACAGTGGCAGTAAAAGTAGTACTAACAGTGGCAGCAGTAGTAAAAGTAATACTAACAGTGGCAGCAGCAGTAAAAGTAATACTAACAGCGGTAGCAGAAGTAAAAGTAACACTAACAGTGGCAGGAGCAGCAAAAGTAACAGTAAGACAGTGGCAGCAGAAGTAAATGTAATACTAACAGTTGCAGCAGCAGTTAAAGTAATTCTAACAGTGGCAGCAGCAGTAAAAGTAATACTAACAGTGGCAGCAACAATAAAAGTATAGTTTACAACCTGTAGAAGCTGCAAATGTGTATGTATAATTGTGTACGCCGTCTGTACATGTGTACTATTGTACATGTTCTATATAATATTCTCAATAATCTGTCTGATAGTGTATATGCTCTATATAATGTTCCCAATGTTGTGTCTGATGGTGTATATGTTCTATATAATGTTCCCAATGTTGTGTCTGATGGTGTATATGTTCTATATAATGTTCCCAATGTTGTGTCTGATGGTGTATATGTTCTATATAATGTTCCCAATGTTGTGTCTGATGGCGTATATGCTCTATATAATGTTCCCAATGTTGTGTCTGATATTTTTCATGTTCTATATAATGTTCCCAATGTTGTGTCTGATATTGTTCATGTTCTATATAATGTTCCCAATGATGTGTCTGATGGTGTATATGTTCTATATAATGTTCCCAATGTTGTGTCTGATGGCGTATATGTTCTATATAATGTTCCCAATGTTGTGTCTGATGGTGTATATGTTCTATATAATGTTCCCAATGTTGTGTCTGATATTGTTCATGTTCTATATAATGTTCCAAATGTTGTGTCTGATGGCGTATATGTTCTATATAATGTTCCCAATGTTGTGTCTGATGGTGTATATGTTCTATATAATGTTTCCAATGTTGTGTCTGATGGTGTATATGTTCTATATAATGTTCCAAATGTTGTGTCTGATATTGTTCATGTTCTAAATAATGTTCCAAATGTTGTGTCTGATGGTGTATATGTTCTATATAATGTTCCCAATGTTGTGTCTGATGGTGTATATGTTCTATATAATGTTCCCAATGTTGTGCCTGATGGTGTATATGTTCTATATAATGTTCCCAATGTTGTGTCTGATGGCGTATATGTTCTATATAATGTTCCCAATGTTGCGTCTGATATTGTTCATGTTCTATATAATGTTCCCAATGTTGTGTCTGATGGTGTATATGTTCTATATAATGTTCCCAAATGTTGTGTCTGATGGCGTATATGTTCTATATAATGTTCCCAATGTTGTGTCTGATATTGTTCATGTTCTATATAATGTTCCCAATGTTGTGTCTGATGGTGTATATGTTCTATATAATATTCCCAATGTTGTGTCTGATGGCGTATATGTTCTACATAATGTTCCCAATGTTGTGTCTGATATTGTTCATGTTCTATATAATGTTCCCAATGTTGTGTCTGATGGCGTATATGTTGTATATAATGTTCCCAATGGTATGTCTGATGGCGTATATGTTCTATATGATGTTCCCAATGTTGTGTCTGATATTGTTCATGTTCTATATAATGTTCCCAATGTTGTGTCTGATGGTGTATATGTTCTATATAATGTTCCCAATGTTGTGTCTGATGGTGTATATGTTCTATATACTGTTCCCAATGTTGTGTTTGATGGCGTATATGTTCTATATAATGTTCCCAATGTTGTGTCTGATGGTGTATATTTTCTATATAATGTTCCCAATGTTGTGTCTGATATTGTTTATGTTCTTTATAATGTTCCCAATGTTGTATCTGATGGTGTATATGTTCTATACAATGTTCCCAATGTTGTGTCTGATGGTGTATATGTTCTCTATAATGTTCCCAATGTTGTGTCTGATGGCGTATATGTTCTATATAATGTTCCCAATGTTGTGTCTGATGGTGTATATGTTCTATATAATGTTCCCAATGTTGTGTCTGATATTGTTCATGTTCTATATAATGTTCCCAATGTTGTGTCTGATATTTTTCATGTTCTATATAATGTTCCCAATATTGTGTCTGATATTGTTCATGTTCTATATAATGTTCCCAATGTTGTGTCTGATATTGTTCATGTTCTATATAATGTTCCCAATGTTGTGTCTGATGGAGTATATGTTCTATATAATGTTCCCAATGTTGTGTCTGATGGTGTATATGTTCGATATAATGTTCCAAATGTTGTGTCTGATGACGTATATGTTCTATATAATGTTCCCAATGTTGTGTCTGATGGTGTATATGTTCTATATAATGTTCCCAATGTTGTGTCTGATAGTGTTCATGTTCTATATAATGTTCCCAATGTTGTGTCTGATGGTGTATATGTTCTATATAATGTTCCCAATGTTGTGTCTGATGATGTATATGTTCTATATAATGTTCCCAATGTTGTGTCTGATGGTGTATATGTTCTATATAATGTTCCCAACGTTGTGTCTGATGGTGTATATGTTCTATATAATGTTCCCAATGTTGTGTCTGATGGTGTATATGTTCTATATAATGTTCCCAATGTTGTGTCTGATGGCGTATATGTTCTATATAATGTTCCCAATGTTGTGTCTAATATTGTTCATGTTCTACCTAATGTTGTACATTATCTTCTAGTTGTTGTTGTAAACGTTCCAGGTGATGGTGTCACTGTTGTATAGAAACATCCGACATGTTCTAAATAATGTTGTAAATGTTCTGTCTGATTATATTCTACCCTAGACTGTAAATGTTCTACCTGACATTTATGTTCTACCATATATTGTATATGTTCTAACTGATGACATTCCAATCTCTAAATGTTATAGAACAGTGGTTCTCAACCTTTTTTGCCCGTGTCCCCCTACACCATATTTTCAGAACGTCATACCCCCCTTTCGTATTTCCTACCTAAACCCCCCCCCCCTTTTACACAATATACGCAATAATGGAAGCTAAATTTAATAGCACATACTAAAACAAGTCTAGACGTCCACATAAAACATGATTTGTGGGTCTACTTACTTTATAAAATGAAATTTAGAAGGGTGAGACGCACAGAACCGTAAAGTATAAAGTGAAAAACAAGATCAAGTAATCGGTTCTTGTATTAACGCGATTTTGAAATAATCTTAATTCCCCCCTGGAAACCCTAAAATTCCCCTGTTGAGAACCACTGTTATAGAACATATTTCAATTCACAAAAACCCTCCATACAACTGCATTATGTTTAAAACAAATTCCACGGATGTCCTGGTGCTTATTTTCGACACATGTACTTAACAATTTAGATTTTTACAACCATTTTAGCCCGATGGGATATATTCCACATGTGTGATTTATTAAACAGTTGTGATATATTAAACAATTGTAATATAAAAAATAATTGTGATCTATTAAACAATTGTAATATAATAAATAACTGTGATCTATTAAACTGTTGTAATACATATAACTGTGTTTATGTATTAAACAACTGGAAAATAGCAGACACTCGTGATACAGTTGTAATATATTACACAGTTGTTTTATATTAAACAGTTGTCATATCTTAAACAGTTGTTATGTATTAAACAGTTGTGAGATATTACATAGCTGTCATATATATATATATAGCAGTTGTCATGTATTAAACAGTTTTCATGTATTGAACAGGTGTCATATATTAAACAGTTGTCGTATATTGGGAAACATTCAATATAGAGAAAACTACATTAAAATGGAGAATGTACTTTATAATGGGATGTCTAGTCAACACATGTCATTCATGGCTGTGTATCCATTCACCAAAATGCCATATATAACGGTGTATCCATTCACCAAAATGCCATATATAACGGTGTATCCATTGACCAAAATGCCATATATAACGGTGTATCCATTCACCAAAATGCCATATATAACGGTGTATCCATTGACCAAAATGCCATATATAACGGTGTATACATTCACCAAAATGCCATATATAACGGTGTATCCATTCACCAAAATGCCATATATAACGGTGTATCCATTCATCAAATGCCATATATAACGGTGTATCCATTCACCAAAATGCCATATATAACGGTGTATCAATTCACCAAAATGCCATATATAACGGTGTATCCATTCACCAAAATGCCATATATAACGGTGTATCCATTCACCAAAATGCCATATATAACGGTGTATCCATTCAACAAATGCCATATATAACGGTGTATCCATTCACCAAAATGCCACATATAACGGTGTATCCATTCACCAAAATGCCATATATAACGGTGTATCCATTCACCAAAATGCCATATATAACGGTGTATCCATTCACCAAAATGCCATATATAACGGTGTATCCATTGACCAAAATGCCATATATAACGGTGTATACATTCACCAAAATGCCATATATAACGGTGTATCCATTCAACAAATGCCATGTATAACGGTGTATCCATTCACCAAAATGCCATATATAACGGTGTATCCATTCACCAAAATGCCATATATAACGGTGTATCCATTCAACAAATGCCATATATAACGGTGTATCCATTCACCAAAATGCCATATATAACGGTGTATCCATTCACCAAAATGCCATATATAACGGTGTATCCATTCACCAAAATGCCATATATAACGGTGTATCCATTCACCAAAATGCCATATATAACGGTGTATCCATTCACCAAAATGCCATATATAACGGTGTATCCATTCACCAAAATGCCATATATAACGGTGTATCCATTCACCAAAATGCCATATATAACGGTGTATCCATTCAACAAATGTCATATATAACGGTGTATCCATTCACCAAAATGCCACATATAACGGTGTATCCATTCACCAAAATGCCATATATAACGGTGTATCCATTCACCAAAATGCCATATATAACGGTGTATCCATTCACCAAAATGCCATATATAACGGTGTATTCATTCACCAAAATCCCATATATAACGGTGTATCCATTCAACAAATGCTATATATAACGGTGTATCCATTCAACAAATGCCATATATAACGGTGTATACATTCACCAAAATGCCATATATAACGGTGTATCCATTCAACAAATGCCATATATAACGGTGTATCCATTCAACAAATGCCATATATAACGGTGTATCCATTCAACAAATGCCATATATAACGGTGTATCCATTCAACAAATGCCATATATAACGGTGTATACATTCACCAAATCCCATATATAACGGTGTATCCATTCAACAAATGCCATATATAACGGTGTATACATTCACCAAATCCCATATATAACGGTGTATCCATTCAACAAATGCCATATATATAGGTGTATACATTCACCAAATCCCATATATAACGGTGTATCCATTCAACAAATGCCATATATAACGGTGTATCCATTCAACAAATGCTATATATAACGGTGTATCCATTCAACAAATGCCATATATAACGGTGTATACATTCACCAAAATCCCATATATAACGGTGTATACATTCAACAAATGCCATATATAACGGTGTATCCATTCAACAAATGCCATATATAACGGTGTATACATTCAGCAAAATCCCATTTATAACGGTGTATACATTCAACAAATGCCATATATAACGGTGTATCCATTCACCAAAATGCCATATATAACGGTGTATACATTCACCAAAATCCCATATATAACGGTGTATACATTCAACAAATGCCATATATAACGGTGTATCCATTCAACAAATGCCATATATAACGGTGTATACATTCAGCAAAATCCCATATATAACGGTGTATACATTCAACAAATGCCATATATAACGGTGTATCCATTCACCAAAATGCCATATATAACGGTGTATCCATTCAACAAATGCCATATATAACGGTATATCCATTCAACAAATGCTATATATAACAGTGTATCCATTCAACAAATGCCATATATAACGGTGTATCCATTCACCAAAATGCCATATATAATGGTGTATCCATTCAACAAATGCCATATATAACGGTGTATACATTCACCAAAATGCCATATATAACGGTGTATCCATTCACCAAAATGCCATATATAACGGTGTATCCATTCACCAAAATGCAATATATAACGGTGTATCCATTCACCAAAATGCCATATATAACGGTGTATCCATTCACCAAAATCCCATATATAACGGTGTATCCATTCAACAAATGCCATATATAATGGTGTATACATTCACCAAAATCCCATATCTAACGGTGTATCCATTCAACAAATGCCATATATAACGGTGTATCCATTCAACAAATGCCATATATAACGGTGTATACATTCACCAAAATCCCATATATAACGGTGTATACATTCAACAAATGCCATATATAACGGTGTATACATTCAACAAATGCCATATATAACGGTGTATCCATTCAACAAATGCTATATATAACGGTGTATCCATTCAACAAATGCCATATATAACGGTGTATCCATTCAACAAATGCCATATATAACGGGGTATACATTCACCAAAATGCCATATATGACGGTGTATCCATTCAACAAATGCCATATATAACGGTGTATCCATTCACCAAAATCCTATATATAATGGTGTATCCATTCAACAAATGCTATATATAACGGTGTATCCATTCAACAAATGCCATATATAACGGTGTATCCATTCAACAAATGCTATATATAACGGTGTATCCATTCAACAAATGCCATATATAACGGTGTATCCATTCAACAAATGCTATATATAACGGTGTATCCATTCAACAAATGCATATATAACGGTGTATACAGTCACCAAAATCCCATATATAACGGTGTATCCATTCAACAAATGCCATATATAACGGTGTATACATTCACCAAAATGCCATATATAACGGTGTGTACATTAACCAAAATGCCATATATAACGGTGTATCCATTCACCAAAATGCCATATATAACGGTGTATCCATTCAACAAATACCATATATAACGGTGTATCCATTCACCAAAATGCCATATATAACGGTGTGTACATTCACCAAAATGCTATATATAACGGTGTGTACATTCCCCAAAATGCCATATATAACGGTGTATCCATTCACCAAAATGCCATATATAACGGTGTATCCATTCACCAAAATGCCATATATAACGGTGTATCCATTCAACAAATGCCATATATAACGGTGTATCCATTCACCAAAATGCCATATATAACGGTGTGTACATTCACCAAAATGCCATATATAACGGTGTGTACCTTCACCAAAATGCCATATATAACGGTGTGTAAATTCACCAAAATGCCATATATAACGGTGTATCCATTCACCAAAATGCCATATATAACGGTGTATCCATTCACCAAAATGCCATATATAACGGTGTATCCATTCAACAAATGCCATATATAACGGTGTATCCATTCACCAAAATGCCATATATAACGGTGTATCCATTCAACAAATGCCATATATAACGGTGTATCCATTCAACAAATGCCATATATAACGGTGTATACATTCACCAAATCCCATATATAACGGTGTATCCATTCAACAAATGCCATATATAACGGTGTATACATTCACCAAATCCCATATATAACGGTGTATCCATTCAACAAATGCCATATATATAGGTGTATACATTCACCAAATCCCATATATAACGGTGTATCCATTCAACAAATGCCATATATAACGGTGTATCCATTCAACAAATGCTATATATAACGGTGTATCCATTCAACAAATGCCATATATAACGGTGTATACATTCACCAAAATCCCATATATAACGGTGTATACATTCAACAAATGCTATATATAACGGTGTATCCATTCAACAAATGCCATATATAACGGTGTATACATTCAGCAAAATCCCATATATAACGGTGTATACATTCAACAAATGCCATATATAACGGTGTATCCATTCACCAAAATGCCATATATAACGGTGTATACATTCACCAAAATCCCATATATAACGGTGTATACATTCAACAAATGCCATATATAACGGTGTATCCATTCACCAAAATGCCATATATAACGGTGTATCCATTCAACAAATGCCATATATAACGGTATATCCATTCAACAAATGCTATATATAACAGTGTATCCATTCAACAAATGCCATATATAACGGTGTATCCATTCACCAAAATGCCATATACAATGGTGTATCCATTCAACAAATGCCATATATAACGGTGTATACATTCACCAAAATGGCATATATAACGGTGTATCCATTCACCAAAATGCCATATATAACGGTGTATCCATTCACCAAAATGCAATATATAACGGTGTATCCATTCACCAAAATGCCATATATAACGGTGTATCCATTCACCAAAATCCCATATATAACGGTGTATCCATTCAACAAATGCCATATATAATGGTGTATACATTCACCAAAATCCCATATCTAACGGTGTATCCAATCAACAAATGCCATATATAACGGTGTATCCATTCAACAAATGCCATATATAACGGTGTATACATTCACCAAAATCCCATATATAACGGTGTATACATTCAACAAATGCCATATATAACGGTGTATACATTCAACAAATGCCATATATAACGGTGTATCCATTCAACAAATGCTATATATAACGGTGTATCCATTCAACAAATGCCATATATAACGGTGTATCCATTCAACAAATGCCATATATAACGGGGTATACATTCACCAAAATGCCATATATGACGGTGTATCCATTCAACAAATGCCATATATAACGGTGTATCCATTCACCAAAATCCTATATATAATGGTGTATCCATTCAACAAATGCTATATATAACGGTGTATCCATTCAACAAATGCCATATATAACGGTGTATCCATTCAACAAATGCTATATATAACGGTGTATCCATTCAACAAATGCCATATATAACGGTGTATACATTCACCAAAATGCCATATATAACGGTGTATCCATTCAACAAATGCCATATATAACGGTGTATACATTCACCAAAATGCCATATATAACGGTGTATCCATTCACCAAAATCCCATATATAACGGTGTATCCATTCAACAAATGCCATATATAACGGTGTATCCATTCAACAAATGCTATATATAACGGTGTATCCATTCAACAAATGCATATATAACGGTGTATACAGTCACCAAAATCCCATATATAACGGTGTATCCATTCAACAAATGCCATATATAACGGTGTATACATTCACCAAAATGCCATATATAACGGTGTGTACATTAACCAAAATGCCATATATAACGGTGTATCCATTCACCAAAATGCCATATATAACGGTGTATCCATTCACCAAAATGCCATATATAACGGTGTATCCATTCACCAAAATGCCATATATAACGGTGTGTACATTCACCAAAATGCCATATATAACGGTGTGTACCTTCACCAAAATGCCATATATAACGGTGTGTAAATTCACCAAAATGCCATATATAACGGTGTATCCATTCACCAAAATGCCATATATAACGGTGTATCCATTCACCAAAATACCATATATAACGGTGTATCCATTCAACAAATGCCATATATAACGGTGTATCCATTCACAAAAATGCCATATATAACGGTGTATCTATTCAACAAATGCCATATATAACGGTGTATCCATTCAACAAATGCCATATATAACGGTGTATCCATTCATCAAAATGCCATATATAACGGTGTATCCATTCAACAAATGCCATATATAACGGTGTATCCATTCACCAAAATGCCATATATAACGGTGTATCCATTCACCAAAATGCCATATATAACGGTGTATCCATTCAACATATGCCATATATAACGGTGTATCCATTCACCAAAATGCCATATATAACGGTGTGTACATTCACCAAAATGCCATATATAACGGTGTGTACATTCACCAAAATGCCATATATAACGGTGTGTACATTCACCAAAATGCTATATATAACGGTGTATCCATTCACCAAAATGCCATATATAACGGTGTATCCATTCACCAAAAATGCCATATATAATGGTGTATCCATTCAACAAATGCCATATATAACGGTGTATCCATTCACCAAAATGCCATATATAACGGTGTATCCATTCAACAAATGCCATATATAACGGTGTATCCATTCAACAAATGCCATATATAACGGTGTATCCATTCATCAAAATGCCACATATAACGGTGTATCCATTCAACAAATGCCATATATAACGGTGTATCCATTCAACAAATGCCATATATAACGGTGTATCCATTCAACAAATGCCATATATAACGGTGTATCCATTCAACAAATGCCATATATAACGGTGTATCCATTCAACAAATGCCATATATAACGGTGTATCCATTCAACAAATGCCATATATAACGGTGTATTCATTCAACAAAATGCCACATATAACGGTGTGTACATTCACCAAAATGCCATATATAACGGTGTGTACATTCACCAAAATGCCATATATAACGGTGTATCCATTCACCAAAATGCCATATATAACGGTGTATCCATTCAACAAATGCCATATATAACGGTGTATCCATTCACCAAAATCCCATATATAACGGTGTGTACATTCACCAAAATGCCATATATAACGGTGTATCCATTCACCAAAATGCCATATATAACGGTGTATCCATTCACCAAAATGCCATATATAACGGTGTATCCATTCAACAAATGCCATATATAACGGTGTATCCATTCAACAAATGCCATATATAACGGTGTATCCATTCAACAAATGCCATATATAACGGTGTATCCATTCAACAAATGCTATATATAACGGTGTATCCATTCAACAAATGCATATATAACGGTGTATACATCCACCAAAATGCCATATATAACGGTGTATCCATTCAACAAATGCCATATATAACGGTGTGTACATTCAACAAATGCCATATATAACGGTGTTTACATTCAACAAATGCCATATATAACGGTGTATACATTCACCAAAATGCCATATATAACGGTGTATCCATTCAACAAATGCCATATATAACGGTGTATACATTCACCAAAATGCCATATATAACGGTGTATACATTCACCAAAATGCCATATATAACGGTGTATCCATTCAACAAATGCCATATATAACGGTGTATCCATTCAACATATGCATATATAACGGTGTATACATTCACCGAAATGCCATATATAACGGTGTGTACATTCACCAAAATGCCATATATAACGGTGTATCCATTCACCAAAATGCCATATATAACGGTGTATCCATTCATCAAAATGCCATATATAACGGTGTATCCATTCAACAAATGCCATATATAACGGTGTATACATTCACCAAAATGCCATATATAACGGTGTATCCATTAATCAAAATGCCATATATAACGGTGTATCCATTCACCAAAATGTCATATATAACGGTGTATCCATTCACCAAAATGCCATATATAACGGTGTATCCATTCAACAAATGCCATATAACGGTGTGTACATTCACCAAAATGCCATATATAACGGTGTATCCATTCAACAAATATTTTTTATGACGGGTGTATACACTCAACAATTGAAATTTATGTTAGTGTATCAATTCAACAAGATCGAAGAGAAGAGACCAAGGGGAAAACCGAGAAGTAAATACCTGGATGGCTTGGCCACGTGGCATGGTCGAGACAGGAACACGGAGCTGATCCACGAATCTGGTGATCGAGTGACATGGCAGTACATGACCGCCCACGCTTATCGGCATGGCACATGATGGATGGATGGATCACTTCAACAAATGTTTTTTATGATGGTGTATACATTTAAAATATGTTATTTATGTCATTTATCAATTCAAGAAATGTTATTTATCACATGTATCAATTCAACAAATTTCGGGTATGACTGTGTATACATTCAACACATAATATTTATGACATCAATTCAACAAATGTCATTGATGATTGGCTGTCCATTCAACGTATGCCACATGCGATGGCCAATCATTACTGGCTCTTACTGCAACGTTCTGTAAACGACACGCAACTAACGTGTAGTCAATTCATCAAATGTCACATGTGTTGGTGTATCGATTCAATAGACATCATGTATGTTGGTGTATCAAGTCAACAAATGTCATGTATTAAGGTTGGATTAGTCAGTAGGCACTGAACTCAGATAATCAAAGGAAGTGTCTGCTCAACACATTTGTAGTATGCACACATTTCTGTTGGGTATTTCTCCCTAACACAATTGTTGTATCCGCGTATTTCGTTTGGGTATTTCTCCCTAACACATTTGTTGTATGCACACATTTCTGTTGGGTATTTCTCCCTAACACAATTGTTATATCCGCATATTCCTGTTGGGTATTTTTCCCTAACACATTTGTTGTATGCACATATTTATGTTGGGTATTTCTACCTAACACATTTGTTGTATGCACGTAGTTTTGTTGGGTATTTCTCCCTAATACATTAGCTGTTTGTAAATATTTCTGTTCAATATTTCAGATGTCATGGACGGCAACTGTACCACAGACAACAACGGCACATTTCTGCCCCACCCCTCCCTTTGCAACAAATACATCCACTGTGACATGGGGAGGAAGGTCACTGAGCATTGTACTCAAGGTCAGCTGTACGCGGCAGACGGTTTGTGCACGTCCGACATCCACAAGGCCTGGTGTTATCAAGTCATGCACGTCTGACATCCACACTTCCTGGTGTTATCAAGTCATGCACGTCCGACATCCACACTGCCTGGTGTTATCAAGTCATGCACGTCTGACATCCACACTGCCTGGTGTTATCAAGTTATGCACGTCTGACATCCACACTGCCTGGTGTTATCAAGTTATAAACGTCTGACATCCACACTGCCTGGTGTTATCAAGTTATGCACGTCTGACATCCACACTGCCTGGTGTTATCAAGTTATAAACGTCTGACATCCACACTGCCTGGTGTTATCAAGTCATGCACGTCTGACATCCACACTGCCTGGTGTTATCAAGTTATGCACGTCTGACATCCACACTGCCTGGTGTTATCAAGTTATAAACGTCTGACATCCAAACTGCCTGGTGTTATCAAGTCACGCACGTCTGACACCCACACTGCCTGGTGTTATCAAGTCACGCACGTCTGACATCCACACTGCCTGGTGTTATCAAGTTATAAAAGTATATTATTAGTGCTTCCATATTGACGTGGATAGGCCTTAGGTTCATACCGGAATACGATCAGCGTTGCCAGGAGTGGGTAGTGCTCAATATTTAAATTTAAAATCCCGAAACAACCAAATAATCAATTTGATTATTGCTCACTGGATTTTAGGAGGCCTGGTGTTCCTTGCCAGTGAGAAGTCCTGATCGTTCGGGTCCACATCGATTGACGGACGTCAGTCGCGCGGATTGGGCAATCTTGAGCATAGCCTACGATGGGTAGCGTTGTAATATTCTGTTATGATAATTTGGCGTGTTCCGCGTGTGCCGCGTGGTTATACACCCGCTTCACACGCCAGTGATCCGGGGCTTGTTTCCGGATCCGGTCACGGATATGCACTACTGACGAGCTCAAACGAGAGCGAAACTCGAGTATTAGTGCTTCCATATTGACGTGGATAGGCTTTAGGTTCATAGCGGAATACGATCAGCGTTGCCAGTAGTGGATTGTGCTCAATATTTAAATTTCAAATCCCGAAACAACCAAATAATCAAGTTATAAAAGTCTGACATCCACACTTCCTGGTGTTATCAAGTTATAAACATCTGACATCCACACTACCTGGTGTTATCAAGTTATAAACGTCTGACATCCACACTGCCTGGTGTTTTCAAGTCATGCACGTCTGAAATCCACACTGCCTGGTGTTATCAAGTCATG
Source organism: Cepaea hortensis (assembly GCA_963921405.1). NCBI lineage: Eukaryota > Metazoa > Mollusca > Gastropoda > Stylommatophora > Helicidae > Cepaea > Cepaea hortensis. The sequence continues at coordinate 951,348 of OY992888.1, read as the reverse complement.
CACGTCCGACATCCACACTTCCTGGTGTTATCAAGTCATGCACGTCTGACATTCACACTGCCTGGTGTTATCAAGTCATGCACGTCTGACATTCACACTGCCTGGTGTTATCAAGTCATGCACGCCTGACATCCACACTTCCTGGTGTTATCAAGTCATGCACGTCTGACATCCACACTGCCTGGTGTTATCAAGTCATGCACGTCTGACTTTCACACTGCCTGGTGTTATCAAGTCATGCACGTCTGACATCCCCATTGCCTGGTGTTATCAAGTCATGCACGTCTGACATCCACATTGCCTGGTGTTATCAAGTCAAGCACGTCTGACACCCACATTGCCTGGTGTTATCAAGTCATGCACGTCTGACATCCACATTGCCTGGTGTTATCAAGTCATGCACGTCTGACATCCACATTGCCTGGTGTTATCAAGTCATGCACGTCTGACATCCACACTGCCTGGTGTTATCAAGTCATGCACGTCTGACATCCACACTGCCTGGTGTTATCAAGTCATGCACGTCTGACATCCACACTGCCTGGTGTTATCAAGTTATGCACGTCTGACATCCACACTGCTTGGTGTTATCAAGTCATGCACGTCTGACATTCACTCTGCCTGGTGTTATCAAGTCATGCACGTCTGACATCCACATTGCCTGGTGTTATCAAGTTATGCACGTCTGACATCCACACTGCTTGGTGTTATCAAGTCATGCACGTCTGACATCCACATTGCCTGGTGTTATCAAGTCATGCACGTCTGACATCCACACTGCCTGGTGTTATCAAGTCATGCACGTCTGACATCCACACTGCTTGGTGTTATCAAGTCATGCACGTCTGACATTCACACTGCCTGGTGTTATCAAGTCATGCACGTCTGACATCCACATTGCCTGGTGTTATGAAGTTATGCACGTCTGACATCCACACTGCTTGGTGTTATCAAGTCATGCACGTCTGACATCCACATTGCCTGGTGTTATCAAGTCATGCACGTCTGACATCCACATTGCCTGGTGTTATCAAGTCATGCACGTCTGACATCCACATTGCCTGGTGTTATCAAGTCATGCACGTCTGACATCCACACTGCCTGGTGTTATCAAGTCATGCACGTCTGACATCCCCATTGCCTGGTGTTATCAAGTCATGCACGTCCGACATCCACACTGCCTGGTGTTATCAAGTCATGCACGTCTGACATCCACACTGCCTGGTGTTATCAAGTCATGCACGTCTGACATCCACACTGCCTGGTGTTATCAAGTCATGCACGTCTGACATCCACACTGCCTGGTGTTATCAAGTAAGCACGTCTGACATCCACACTGCCTGGTGTTATCAAGTCATGCACGTCTGACATCCACACTGCCTGGTGTTATCAAGTCATGCACTTCTGACATCCACACTGCCTGGTGTTATCAAGTCATGCACGTCTGACATCCACACTGCCTGGTGTTATCAAGTCATGCACGTCTGACATCCACACTGCCTGGTGTTATCCAGTCATGCACGTCTGACATCCACACTGCCTGGTGTTATCAAGTCATGCACGTCTGACATCCACACTGCCTGGTGTTATCAAGTCATGCACGTCTGACATCCACACTGCCTGGTGTTATCAAGTCATGCACGTCTGACATCCACACTGCCTGGTGTTATCAAGTTATGCACTTCTGACATCCACACTGCCTGGTGTTATCAAGTTATGCACGTCTGACATCCACACTGCCTGGTGTTATAAAGTTATGCACGTCTGACATCCACATTGCCTGGTGTTATCAAGTCATGCACGTCTGACATCCCCATTGCCTGGTGTTATCAAGTCATGCACGTCCGACATCCACACTGCCTGGTGTTATCAAGTTATGCACGTCTGACATCCACACTGCCTGGTGTTATCAAGTTATGCACGTCTGACATCCACACTGCCTGGTGTTATAAAGTTATGCACGTCTGACATCCACATTGCCTGGTGTTATCAAGTCATGCACGTCTGACATCCCCATTGCCTGGTGTTATCAAGTCATGCACGTCCGACATCCACACTGCCTGGTGTTATCAAGTCATGCACGTCTGACATCCACACTGCCTGGTGTTATCAAGTCATGCACGTCTGACATCCACACTGCCTGGTGTTATCAAGTCATGCACGTCTGACATCCACACTGCCTAGTGTTATCAAGTCATGCACGTCTGACATCCACACTGCCTGGTGATATCAAGTAAGCACGTCTGACATCCACACTGCCTGGTGTTATCAAGTCATGCACGTCTGACATCCACACTGCCTGGTGTTATCAAGTCATGCACGTCTGACATCCACACTGGCTGGTGTTATCAAGTCATGCACGTCTGACATCAACACTGCCTGGTGTTATTAAGTCATGCACGTCTGACATCCACACTGCCTGGTGTTATCAAATCATGCACGTCTGACATCCACACTGCCTGGTGTTATCAAGTTATGCACGTCTGACATCCACACTGCCTGGTGTTATCAAGTTATGCACGTCTGACATCCACACTGCCTGGTGTTATAAAGTTATGCACGTCTGACATCCACATTGCCTGGTGTTATCAAGTCATGCACGTCTGACATCCCCATTGCCTGGTGTTATCAAGTCATGCACGTCCGACATCCACACTGCCTGGTGTTATCAAGTTATGCACGTCTGACATCCACATTGCCTGGTGTTATCAAGTTATGCACGTCTGACATCCACACTGCCTGGTGTTATAAAGTTATGCACGTCTGACATCCACATTGCCTGGTGTTATCAAGTCATGCACGTCTGACATCCCCATTGCCTGGTGTTATCAAGTCATGCACGTCCGACATCCACACTGCCTGGTGTTATCAAGTCATGCACGTCTGACATCCACACTGCCTGGTGTTATCAAGTCATTCACGTCTGACATCCACACTGCCTGGTGTTATCAAGTCATGCACGTCTGACATCCACACTGCCTGGTGTTATCAAGTAAGCACGTCTGACATCCACACTGCCTGGTGTTATCAAGTCATGCACGTCTGACATCCACACTGCCTGGTGTTATCAAGTCATGCACTTCTGACATCCACACTGCCTGGTGTTATCAAGTCATGCACGTCTGACATCCACACTGCCTGGTGTTATCAAGTCATGCACGTCTGACATCCACACTGCCTGGTGTTATCCAGTCATGCACGTCTGACATCCACACTGCCTGGTGTTATCAAGTCATGCACGTCTGACATCCACACTGCCTGGTGTTATCAAGTCATGCACGTCTGACATCCACACTGCCTGGTGTTATCAAGTCATGCACGTCTGACATCCACACTGCCTGGTGTTATCAAGTCATGCACGTCTGACATCCACACTGCCTGGTGTTATCAAGTCATGCAAGTCTGACATCCACACTGCTTGGTGTTATCAAGTCATGCACGTCTGACATCCACATTGCCTGGTGTTATCAAGTCATGCACGTCTGACATCCACATTGCCTGGTGTTATCAAGTTATGCACGTCTGACATCCACACTGCTTGGTGTTATCAAGTCATGCACGTCTGACATTCACACTGCCTGGTGTTATCAATTCATGCACGTCTGACATCCACATTGCCTGGTGTTATCAAGTTATGCACGTCTGACATCCACACTGCTTGGTGTTATCAAGTCATGCACGTCTGACATCCACATTGCCTGGTGTTATCAAGTCATGCACGTCTGACATCCACACTGCCTGGTGTTATCAAGTCATGCACGTCTGACATCCACATTGCCTGGTGTTATCAAGTCATGCACGTCTGACATCCACACTGCCTGGTGTTATCAAGTCATGCACGTCTGACATCCACACTGCCTGGTGTTATCAAGTCATGCACGTCTGACATCCACACTGCTTGGTGTTATCAAGTCATGCACGTCTGACATTCACACTGCCTGGTGTTATCAAGTCATGCACGTCTGACATCCACATTGCCTGGTGTTATCAAGTTATGCACGTCTGACATCCACACTGCTTGGTGTTATCAAGTCATGCACGTCTGACATCCACATTGCCTGGTATTATCAAGTCATGCACGTCTGACATCCACATTGCCTGGTGTTATCAAGTCATGCACGCCTGACATCCACATTGCCTGGTGTTATCAAGTCATGCACGTCTGACATCCACATTGCCTGGTGTTATCAAGTCATGCACGTCTGACATCCACATTGCCTGGTGTTATCAAGTCATGCACGTCTGACATCCACACTGCCTGGTGTTATCAAGTCATGCACGTCTGACATCCCCATTGCCTGGTGTTATCAAGTCATGCACGTCCGACATCCACACTGCCTGGTGTTATCAAGTCATGCACGTCTGACATCCACACTGCCTGGTGTTATCAAGTCATGCACGTCTGACATCCACACTGCCTGGTGTTATCAAGTCATTCACGTCTGACATCCACACTGCCTGGTGTTATCAAGTCATGCACGTCTGACATCCACACTGCCTGGTGTTATCAAGTAAGCACGTCTGACATCCACACTGCCTGGTGTTATCAAGTCATGCACGTCTGACATCCACACTGCCTGGTGTTATCAAGTCATGCACTTCTGACATCCACACTGCCTGGTGTTATCAAGTCATGCACGTCTGACATCCACACTGCCTGGTGTTATCAAGTCATGCACGTCTGACATCCACACTGCCTGGTGTTATCCAGTCATGCACGTCTGACATCCACACTGCCTGGTGTTATCAAGTCATGCACGTCTGACATCCACACTGCCTGGTGTTATCAAGTCATGCACGTCTGACATCCACACTGCCTGGTGTTATCAAGTCATGCACGTCTGACATCCACACTGCCTGGTGTTATCAAGTTATGCACGTCTGACATCCACACTGCCTGGTGTTATCAAGTTATGCACGTCTGACATCCACACTGCCTGGTGTTATAAAGTTATGCACGTCTGACATCCACATTGCCTGGTGTTATCAAGTCATGCACGTCTGACATTCCCATTGCCTGGTGTTATCAAGTCATGCACGTCCGACATCCACACTGCCTGGTGTTATCAAGTTATGCACGTCTGACATCCACACTGCCTGGTGTTATCAAGTTATGCACGTCTGACATCCACACTGCCTGGTGTTATAAAGTTATGCACGTCTGACATCCACATTGCCTGGTGTTATCAAGTCATGCACGTCTGACATCCCCATTGCCTGGTGTTATCAAGTCATGCACGTCCGACATCCACACTGCCTGGTGTTATCAAGTCATGCACGTCTGACATCCACACTGCCTGGTGTTATCAAGTCATGCACGTCTGACATCCACACTGCCTGGTGTTATCAAGTCATGCACGTCTGACATCCACACTGCCTGGTGTTATCAAGTCATGCACGTCTGACATCCACACTGCCTGGTGTTATCAAGTAAGCACGTCTGACATCCACACTGCCTGGTGTTATCAAGTCATGCACGTCTGACATCCACACTGCCTGGTGTTATCAAGTCATGCACTTCTGACATCCACACTGCCTGGTGTTATCAAGTCATGCACGTCTGACTTCCACACTGCCTGGTGTTATCAAGTCATGCACGTCTGACATCCACACTGCCTGGTGTTATCCAGTCATGCACGTCTGACATCCACACTGCCTGGTGTTATCAAGTCATGCACGTCTGACATCCACACTGCCTGGTGTTATCAAGTCATGCACGTCTGACATCCACACTGCCTGGTGTTATCAAATCATGCACGTCTGACATCCACACTGCCTGGTGTTATCAAGTTATGCACGTCTGACATCCACACTGCCTGGTGTTATCAAGTTATGCACGTCTGACATCCACACTGCCTGGTGTTATAAAGTTATGCACGTCTGACATCCACATTGCCTGGTGTTATCAAGTCATGCACGTCTGACATCCCCATTGCCTGGTGTTATCAAGTCATGCACGTCCGACATCCACACTGCCTGGTGTTATCAAGTTATGCACGTCTGACATCCACACTGCCTGGTGTTATCAAGTTATGCACGTCTGACATCCACACTGCCTGGTGTTATAAAGTTATGCACGTCTGACATCCACATTGCCTGGTGTTATCAAGTCATGCACGTCTGACATCCCCATTGCCTGGTGTTATCAAGTCATGCACGTCCGACATCCACACTGCCTGGTGTTATCAAGTCATGCACGTCTGACATCCACACTGCCTGGTGTTATCAAGTCATTCACGTCTGACATCCACACTGCCTGGTGTTATCAAGTCATGCACGTCTGACATCCACACTGCCTGGTGTTATCAAGTAAGCACGTCTGACATCCACACTGCCTGGTGTTATCAAGTCATGCACGTCTGACATCCACACTGCCTGGTGTTATCAAGTCATGCACTTCTGACATCCACACTGCCTGGTGTTATCAAGTCATGCACGTCTGACATCCACACTGCCTGGTGTTATCAAGTCATGCACGTCTGACATCCACACTGCCTGGTGTTATCCAGTCATGCACGTCTGACATCCACACTGCCTGGTGTTATCAAGTCATGCACGTCTGACATCCACACTGCCTGGTGTTATCAAGTCATGCACGTCTGACATCCACACTGCCTGGTGTTATCAAGTCATGCACGTCTGACATCCACACTGCCTGGTGTTATCAAGTTATGCACGTCTGACATCCACACTGCCTGGTGTTATCAAGTTATGCACGTCTGACATCCACACTGCCTGGTGTTATAAAGTTATGCACGTCTGACATCCACACTGCTTGGTGTTATCAAGTCATGCACGTCTGACATCCACACTGCCTGGTGTTATCAAGTCATGCACGTCTGACATCCACACTGCCTGTTGTTATCAAGTCATGCACGTCTGACATTCACACTGCCTGGTGTTATCAAGTCATGCACGTCTGACATCCACACTGCCTGGTGTTATCAAGTCATGCACGTCTGACACCCACACTGCCTGGTGTTATCAAGTTATGCACGTCTGACATCCACACTGCCTGGTGATATCAAGTCATGCACGTCTGACATCCACACTGCCTGGTGTTATCAAGTCATGCACGTCTGACATCCACACTGCCTGGTGTTATCAAGTTATGCACGTCTGACATCCACACTGCTTGGTGTTATCAAGTTATGCACGTCTGACATCCACACTGCCTGGTGTTATCAAGTTATGCACGTCTGACATCCACACTGCCTGTTGTTATCAAGTTATGCACGTCTGACATCCACACTGCCTGGTGTTATCAAGTCATGCACGTCTGACATCCACACTGCCTGGTGTTATCAAGTCATGCACGTCTGACATCCACACTGCATGGTGTTATCAAGTCATGCACGTCTGACATCCACACTGCCTGGTGTTATCAAGTCATGCACGTCTGACATCCACACTGCCTGGTGTTATCAAGTCATGCACGTCTGACATCCACACTGCCTGGTGTTATCAAGTTATGCACGTCTGACATCCACACTGCCTGGTGTTATCAAGTTATGCACGTCTGACATCCACACTGCCTGGTGTTATCAAGTTATGCACGTCTGACATCCACACTGCCTGGTGTTATCAAGTCATGCACGTCTGACATCCACACTGCCTGGTGTTATCAAGTCATGCACGTCTGACATCCACACTGCCTGGTGTTATCAAGTCATGCACGTCTGACATCCACACTGCCTGGTGTTATCAAGTCATGCACGTCTGACATCCACATTGCCTGGTGTTATCAAGTCATGCACGTCTGACATCCACACTGCCTGGTGTTATCAAGTCATGCACGTCTGACATCCACACTGCCTGGTGTTATCAAGTCATGCACGTCTGACATCCACACTGCCTGGTGTTATCAAGTCATGCACGTCTGACATCCACACTGCCTGGTGTTATCAAGTCATGCACGTCTGACATCCACACTGCCTGGTGTTATCAAGTCATGCACGTCTGACATCCACACTGCCTGGTGTTATCAAGTCATGCACGTCTGACATCCACACTGCCTGGTGTTATCAAGTCATGCACGTCTGACATCCACACTGCCTGGTGTTATCAAGTCATGCACGTCTGACATCCACACTGCCTGGTGTTATCAAGTTATGCACGTCTGACATCCACACTGCCTGGTGTTATCAAGTCATGCACGTCTGACATCCACATTGCCTGGTGTTATCAAGTCATGCACGTCTGACATCCACATTGCCTGGTGTTATCAAGTCATGCACGTCTGACATCCACATTGCCTGGTGGTATCAAGTCATGCACGTCTGACATCCACACTGCCTGGTGTTATCAAGTCATGCACGTCTGACATCCACACTGCCTGGTGTTATCAAGTCATGCACGTCTGACATCCACACTGCCTGGTGTTATCAAGTTATGCACGTCTGACATCCACACTGCCTGGTGTTATCAAGTCATGCACGTCTGACATCCACATTGCCTGTTGTTATCAAGTCATGCACGTCTGACATCCACATTGCCTGGTGTTATCAAGTCATGCACGTCTGACATCCACATTGCCTGGTGTTATCAAGTCATGCACGTCTGACATCCACACTGCCTGGTGTTATCAAGTCATGCACGTCTGACATCCACACTGCCTGGTGTTATCAAGTCATGCACGTCTGACATCCACACTGCCTGGTGTTATCAAGTCATGCACGTCTGACATCCACACTGCCTGGTGTTATCAAGTCATGCACGTCTGACATCCACACTGCCTGGTGTTATCAAGTCATGCACGTCTGACATCCACATTGCCTGGTGTTATCAAGACATGCACGTCTGACATCCACATTGCCTGGTGCTATCAAGTCATGCACGTCTGACATCCACACTGCCTGGTGTTATCAAGTTATGCACGTCTGACATCCACACTGCCTGGTGTTATCAAGTTATGCACGTCTGACATCCACACTGCCTGGTGTTATAAAGTTATGCACGTCTGACATCCACACTGCTTGGTGTTATCAAGTCATGCACGTCTGACATCCACACTGCTGGTGTTATCAAGTCATGCACGTCTGACATCCACACTGCCTGTTGTTATCAAGTCATGCACGTCTGACATTCACACTGCCTGGTGTTATCAAGTCATGCACGTCTGACATCCACACTGCCTGGTGTTATCAAGTCATGCACGTCTGACACCCACACTGCCTGGTGTTATCAAGTTATGCACGTCTGACATCCACACTGCCTGGTGATATCAAGTCATGCACGTCTGACATCCACACTGCCTGGTGTTATCAAGTCATGCACGTCTGACATCCACACTGCCTGGTGTTATCAAGTTATGCACGTCTGACATCCACACTGCTTGGTGTTATCAAGTTATGCACGTCTGACATCCACACTGCCTGGTGTTATCAAGTTATGCACGTCTGACATCCACACTGCCTGTTGTTATCAAGTTATGCACGTCTGACATCCACACTGCCTGGTGTTATCAAGTCATGCACGTCTGACATCCACACTGCCTGGTGTTATCAAGTCATGCACGTCTGACATCCACACTGCCTGGTGTTATCAAGTCATGCACGTCTGACATCCACACTGCCTGGTGTTATCAAGTCATGCACGTCTGACATCCACACTGCCTGGTGTTATCAAGTCATGCACGTCTGACATCCACACTGCCTGGTGTTATCAAGTTATGCACGTCTGACATCCACACTGCCTGGTGTTATCAAGTTATGCACGTCTGACATCCACACTGCCTGGTGTTATCAAGTTATGCACGTCTGACATCCACACTGCCTGGTGTTATCAAGTCATGCACGTCTGACATCCACACTGCCTGGTGTTATCAAGTCATGCAGGTCTGACATCCACACTGCCTGGTGTTATCAAGTCATGCACGTCTGACATCCACACTGCCTGGTGTTATCAAGTCATGCACGTCTGACATCCACATTGCCTGGTGTTATCAAGTCATGCACGTCTGACATCCACACTGCCTGGTGTTATCAAGTCATGCACGTCTGACATCCACACTGCCTGGTGTTATCAAGTCATGCACGTCTGACATCCACACTGCCTGGTGTTATCAAGTCATGCACGTCTGACATCCACACTGCCTGGTGTTATCAAGTCATGCACGTCTGACATCCACACTGCCTGGTGTTATCAAGTCATGCACGTCTGACATCCACACTGCCTGGTGTTATCAAGTCATGCACGTCTGACATCCACACTGCCTGGTGTTATCAAGTCATGCACGTCTGACATCCACACTGCCTGGTGTTATCAAGTCATGCACGTCTGACATTCACACTGCTTGGTGTTATCAAGTCATGCACGTCTGACATCCACATTGCCTGGTGTTATCAAGTCATGCACGTCTGACATCCACATTGCCTGGTGTTATCAAGTCATGCACGTCTGACATCCACATTGCCTGGTGTTATCAAGTCATGCACGTCTGACATCCACACTGCCTGGTGTTATCAAGTCATGCACGTCTGACATCCACACTGCCTGGTGTTATCAAGTCATGCACGTCTGACATCCACATTGCCTGGTGTTATCAAGTCATGCACGTCTGACATCCACACTGCTTGGTGTTATCAAGTCATTCACGTCTGACATCCACACTGCTTGGTGTTATCAAGTCATGCACGTCTGACATCCACACTGCTTGGTGTTATCAAGTCATGCACGTCTGACATCCACACTGCCTGGTGTTATCAAGTTATGCACGTCTGACATCCACACTGCTTGGTGTTATCAAGTCATGCACGTCTGACATCCACATTGCCTGGTGTTATCAAGTCATGCACGTCTGACATCCACATTGCCTGGTGTTATCAAGTCATGCACGTCTGACATCCACATTGCCTGGTGTTATCAAGTCATGCACGTCTGACATCCACACTGCTTGGTTTTATCAAGTCATGCACGTCTGACATCCACCAAACACTCCTGCTACACCCAACACTCCTGCTACACCCAACACTCCTGCTACACCCAACACTCCTGCTACACCAAACACTCCTGCTACACCCAACACCCCTGCTACACCCAACACCCCTGCTACACCCAACACCCCTGCTACACCCAACACCCCTGCTACACCCAACACTCCTGCTACACCCAACACTCCTGCTACACCCAACACTCCTGCTACACCCAACACTCCTGCTACACCAAACACTCCTGCTACACCCAACACTCCTGCTCCACCAAACACCCCTGCTCCACCCAACACCCCTGCTACACCCAACACCCCTGCTACACCCAACACCCCTGCTCCACCCAACACCCCTGCTCCACCAAACACTCCTGCTCCACCCAACACCCCTGCTCCACCCAACACCCCTGCTCCACCCAACATCCCTGCTCCACCCAACACCCCTGCTACACCCAACACCCCTGCTACACCCAACACCCCTGCTCCACCCAACACCCCTGCTCCACCCAACACCCCTGCTCCACCCAACACCCCTGCTACACCCAACACCCCTGCTCCACCCAACACTCCTGCTACACCCAACACTCCTGCTACACCCAACACTCCTGCTACACCCAACACCCCTGCTACACCCAACACTCCTGCTACACCCAACACCCCTGCTACACCCAACACTCCTTCTACACCCAACACTCCTGCTACACCCAACACTCCTGCTACACCCAACACCCCTGCTCCACCCAACACCCCTGCTACACCCAACACCCCTGCTACACCCAACACCCCTGCTACACCCAACACTCCTGCTACACCCAACACTCCTGCTCCACCCAACACTCCTGCTACACCCAACACTCCTGCTACACCCAACACTCCTACTACACCCAACACTCCTGCTGCACCCAACACCCCTGCTCCACCCAACACTCCTGCTCCACCCAACACTCCTGCTACACCCAACACTCCTGCTACACCCAACACTCCTGCTCCACCCAACACCCCTGCGACACCCAACACCCCTGCTACACCCAACACCCCTGGCTACACCCAACACTCCTGCTACACCCAACACTCCTGCTCCACCCAACACTCCTGCTACACCCAACACTCCTGCTCCACCCAACACCCCTGCGACACCCAACACCCCTGCTACACCCAACACCCCTGCTACACCCAACACCCCTGATACACCCAACACCCCTGCTCCACCCAACACCCCTGCTACACCCAACACCCCTGCTACAAGTGTCAATAGATGAACGTCTAGACAGTCTGTCCACAGGGACGCTATCTGGGCGCCGACACTAGAGCGCATGGCTGTAGATGGACTGGCAGGACATTCTGGCAGGGCATGCTGGCAGTTAATTACGTTGACTATCAGTGATACAGAATGTGGTGACAGTAAATGGTGACAGTAAATTATGTTGACAATAAGTGATGACTATATGGAGTGACAGTAATTGATAGCAGTAAATAATGTGGACAGTAAGAGATGCCAGTATGTGCTGACAGTAATTCAATCAATCAATCAATCAATCATGTGCCATGCCGGAAAGCGTGGGCGGTCATGACTCGCCATTTCACTCGATCACCAACGTCGTGGATCAGCTCAGTGTTCCTGTCTCGTCCATGCCATGTGGCCAAGCCATCCAGGTATTTTCCTCTTGGTCTGTTCCCTTAGATCTTGCCAGTTGTCAATAAGTTCTCCAATCCATTTCTTCTCATAACATGTCCAAAAAAACGTGACTGTCTTCGTCTAATTTCTCTAATCAGTCTACGATTTTCATTTGTCTCGTGTAGTACTTGGTCATTGGTTTTTCTATCTGTCCCTGGTATTCTTTGCATTTTCCTCAGAAACCACATTTCTGTAGCCATCAAATGTTTTTCAGCTTGACTGCACATTGTCCAAGTTTCACATCCATACAAAAGAATAGGCTCTATGTGCCCCTTGACACTCTTTTTCTCGTTTCAGTTGACATCTTTTTATTGGTCAGAATATTTTTCATCTTGCTAAAGGCTACTTTCGCCATGGCGATTCTTGTTCTAATCTCTTCAAGGCATGTTCCATCAGATGTTATGACTGTTCCAAAATAATTGTATCGATTCACTTATTGAAGAATATTCCCATTTACTTTTATATTACATTGTGGTACTTCGTTCTTCCTAGTGACGACCATAACCTGTGTCTTTTTACAATTTAATTCCAACCCCAGCTGCTCACTGTGTACAACAACCGCGTCTACTAATTGTTGCAGATCCTGTGGATTGTCTGCAATCAATACTGTATCATCTGCATACCTAACGTTATTGATGTTTCTTCCTCCAATGCTGATTCCATTTATATCTTCTACATTTCTGAAAATATTTTCACTGTATAGGGAAAAAAGATCTGCAGACATTACACATCCCTGCCTAACACCTCTCTTAATAGGTTGATATTGTCCCACTTCATTATCAATCCTTATGGCAGCTTGTTGTTTCCAATATATGTTTTTTATAAGTCTAATGTCTTTCCCATCAATTTGTAGATCTGCAAGAATATCCACTATGTTGACATGTCTAACCCTATCAAAAGCCTTTGTGTAGTGAATAAAGCAAAGATGTATATCCTTGTTTACTTCTATAGCACATTCAATAACTATTCGCAGCATATACACAGCATTTACTGTACCATTTCCTTCTTCAAACCCACATTGTTCTTCCCCTATTTCAGGTTGTATTTTCTTCCTCACTCTTTGCATGATAATTCGTAACAAAATCTTTGTGATGTGACTCATTATACTAATTGTTCTATGATGATCACTTTCCAAGATTCCTGATTTCTTTGGGATTGCAATAAATACAGAATTACATAATTCAGAAGGTATATCTCCAATAATTGGTGACAGTAAATTATGTTGACAGTAATTGATGACAGTTTGTGGTGAAAGTAAATTATGTTGACAGTAAGTGATGACAGTGAGTGACTGATGACAGTAAGTGGTGACTGTAAGTCATGGCAGTGAGTGGTAACATTATTTGTTGACAGAAAGTGTTGAAAGAAAGTAGTAACATAAGGTGTTGACAGTAAATGTTGACAGTAAGTGTTAACAGAATGTGGTAACATGCAGTAGTAACAGAAAGTGTTGACGGAATATGGTAACAGAAAAGTGTGACATTAGGTGGTGACAAAAAGTGTTTACAATAAGTGTTGACAGTAAGTGGTGACCGTAAGTATTGACAGTAACTGGTAACAATAAGGGTTGACAGAAAGTGCTGACAGAAACAGGTGACGGAAAGTGCTTAAACGAAGTTGCGGGTGATTGAGAGACAATTGGTTTGATTGAGAAACATTGTGTTTGATTGATAAACAGTGTATGTGATTGAGAGAGAAAGGATTTGATTTAAATATAATGTTCTGGAATGGTTTGGCCATGTAACCAGGTATACCCAGACTGCATATTGAAATCCGTGTTGATATTTACACACAGAGCAAATAAATCCAGGTATATGCAACTGAAGCTGGGTTAGTGGAGACAACAGCCATGCCGAGTCTGGTCTCCTTAACTCTTTCTGACCTACCACTGAAATACCTCACAGAGGTTGGTATAGAAGCCTAAAGTGTCCCCGCCAATGTTGTCCAGTTGTGTACTGAATACATGAACACAATGAAGCGTGGACAGAATATGTGTCATGTTGTGTGTTATGTGCTGAACACAACTGACCGTGGACAGAATCTGTGTCATGTTTTGTGTTGTGTGCTGAACACAACTTACCGTGGACAGAATCTGTGTCATGCTGTGTGCTGAACACAATTGACCGTGGACAGAGTCTGTGACATGTGTATTGTGTGCTAACACATACACCTTAGGCACCCTTTCCTTGAAAGACTCATTTACAAGCATATTCCGCATTACATGCCACTATGTTTCAAACAATGTAACATGCACTGTATTTGACAAACCGGCAGAGGCCTAACCATCGGATTGAGGAACACCTTAGGGATATTATACATCACATGGACAAACCTGTCTCTAACCATTTCACTTCTTCTGATCACAATGGAGTCAACGATGTATGAGTCACAGCAATGAAACCATGCATATCTAATAGGTAAATTAGGCTTAAAGTTGAGAGCCAATTAATCACCTCTCTGGGATGCATGCATCCAGTGGGAATCAATGCTGTTGTAGAAGCCACAGTATAACTCTGCTGATTTCCCTCTATATATCCATATTTAGCTGTTTGCACGCCTTATGCTCCACATTGTCACATTTGGCACCTGTCACAGCCGAACGACTGTCCCGTCTTCCTAGCAATGAAGGATGTGTCAAGACATAGCAACGTTTCATTACTAGACTGTTTAAAAGTGTATGATTTAATTTTTAGTTACGTTTTCTAATGTTATGTTTTTCTTTAGATCTATTTGTGTGATTTCTGATGAAGATTATTATGCTGGATTCGTAGTGCCGTTATATAACTAACCTTTATCTTTCTTTATTGAAAATTGAAATTTGGCACTTGTATAGCTCATTCAATTTGTACTGGACATATGGATTATGAATTTCCCTCCTCAACTGGTTTTCCCGATATGGTGCATGGCACAACACATCCTATTGACCAGATCTGCACATCCAACGGTTTGTCAGAATAATGGAGAAATAAGACGCCAGGACTGTGATAAAATTCTTGACGTAACAGGGAAAAACACCTACAGAAATGCACAGGGAGATGGAGCCAGTGTTTGAGGAAGTCTGTCCTTCGTATGCTTCTGTAAAATATTGGTGTTTGCAGTTTAAGTGTGGCCGTTCCCAAGTTGCTGATGTGCCAAGATCACGACGACCGTCCTCAGAGTGCAATGATGCAAATGCTGCAAACGTGAAGAAAATCATAGACCAGGATAGGAAAATGACAATTGCAGAGATATCGAGTTCAGCAAAACTGAGGCTGTGACCAGAAAACGAGGGATAGTGCGTACGCAAATTCTGCCTTTGCTTCAAGACAATGTGCCCTCCCATAAAGAACTGCTTGTGCTGCAAACTGCCAACGATTTGGATATTGAAATTCTTCCACACCCTCCATATTCTCCCGATTTGGCTCCATCAGACTTTTTTCTTTTCCCAAATCTTAAAAAAAAAAAAAAAAACAGCTGAAAGGAAATCGTCTTGACAGTGACGAAGATATCATACCAGCTTGTGATATCTGGTTTAGTTCGAGAAATAAAGATGGTTTTATTCTGAAGGTCTTTTCAAGGTCACGCAGAGATGGCAGAAATGCATAAATTCAGGTGGTGGCTACATCGAGAAGGAATAAGCACTGTGCCAAATTTCAATTTTCTCCGCCTTCTCCTTCATGGTCAGGCTAAAGACTTATGAGAAGTCCCTTGTACGTTTACAGCATTGGAGTTCGTTGTAAGTATGCAGGCTGTGTCCGTGTTTATTATCATTGACTTGTTCTCAGGAGTTACACAAATCTGAATGTATGTTCTAATGCATTGATTGTGGCTGTGTGTGGTTGTATGTAATGATTGTGACTTTACAGAGTCGGATGTAATGATTATAACTAAATAGATGTGCATGTAATGATACTGACCGTATAGCCTACGAATGTAATGATTATGAGTGTGTAGAGTTGTATGTACTGATCGAGACTGTCAAGAATTGTATGTAATGATTGTGAGCGTGTAACGTTGTATGTACTGATTGTGTCTGTGTAGAGATGTATGTAATGATTGTGTGTGTGTAGAGTTGTATGTACTGATTGTGTCTGTGTAGAGATGTATGTAATGATTGTGTGTGTAGAGTTGTATGTACTGATTGTGTCTGTGTAGAGATGTATGTAATGATTGTGTGTGTAGAGTTGTATGTACTGATTGTGTCTGTGTAGAGATGTATGTAATGATTGTGTGTGTAGAGTTGTATGTACTGATTGTGTCTGTGTAGAGATGTATGTAATTATTGTGGGCGTGTACAGTGTATGTACTGAATGTGTGTGGGTTTGTATGCAATGATTTTGAGTGTGTAATGTTGTATATAATGATTGTGGGTGTGTAAATGTGCATGTAACTATTGTGACTGTTTAGAGATGAATGCAGTTATTACGGGGGAGTGGAATTGTATGTACTGATGTTTTGTGTGTACGGTTGTATGTAATGATTGTAAGTTTGCAGATTCACGTGTTATGGTGGTGACTGTGTAGATTTGTATTTAATGATCGTGACTGTGTATGTATGCAATAAATGTTACGGTACATAGTTGTATGTAATTGTTGTGACTGTACAGAGTTGTATGTAATCATTGTGACAGTACAGAGTTGTATGTAATCATTGTGACTGTACAGAGTTGTATGTAATCATTGTTACTGCATATAGTTGTATGTAATTGTTGTGACTGTACAGAGTTGTATGTAATCATTGTGACAGTACAGAGTTGTATGTAATCATTGTGACTGTACAGAGTTGTATATAATCATTGTGACTGTACAGAGTTGTATGTAATCATTGTGACTGTACAGAGTTGTATGTAATCATTGTTACTGTATATAGTTGTATGTAATTGTTGTGACTGTACAGAGTTGTATATAATAATTGTGACTGTACAGAGTTGTATGTAATCATTGTGACTGTACAGAGTTGAATGTAATCATTGTGACTGTACAGAGTTGTATGTAATCATTGTGACTGTACAGAGTTGTATGTAATAATTGTGACTGTACAGAGTTGTATGTAATTGTTGTGCTGTACAGAGTTGTATGTAATACTTGTGACTGTACAGAGTTGTATGTCATAATTGTGACTGTACAGAGTTGTATGTAATTGTTGTGACTTACAGAGTTGTATGTAATTGTTGTGACTGTACAGAGTTGTATGTAATTGTTGTGACTGTGCAGAGTTGTATGTAATTGTTGTGACCGTGCTGTCTTATACATTCACCCCCAGGCAAAATAACTGTCATAGTCTGAAGCCTAAAATTAATAATTAATAACGTCGATATTTGTATCATTGTTGTAACATTAAAAATATAATTAATTGAAATATGATTACATGAAATATGATTACTTGAAAATATGATTACTTTTAATATAATTACCAAAAAAAAAAAATGATATTTTGAAAACATTTATTAAAGAATCAAAATATTCGTGTTTGTCTTCATTGCTGTAAGTGTCGTTAAATGGAGCGTATTTTTGTATAATATTTGTTGGTTTTACTGATTTCTTTAATCTGTATTATTATTATTCTTATGATGTACATTCAGTGTTTATAATACCTTGCGCTGTTTAAGGATGTAATATAATAGCTACCCCATGTTTAAACTGTGCTCGCTGATCAGCGCCACTCCACGCTGGATCGCCATTTTCATGTACTCGTTTTGTGTTCTGCCCCCATTCTCTCCAATCTGCCCGTCCTAATATTTGAATTGTTGATGTGTTCACGAACTCTACTATATAGTGCTGGTTCTTTATCTGCTACTGCACCAACAAGTGCCGAATATCTCCTGTCTATTTCGTACTTTAGTTGTTGCTGTTTGTTGTTCGCTTTTTCGGTGTGTTTCCGAAGTGAGTGCTGATAGAGTCCCGATTTTCTTTGCATGTCGTCTATACCTCTTGAGCAGTACTACGTGAACAAAGAAATTGTCTGCCGGTTTGCTGGTCCTGTAGCAGGTGAATCCTAACATGAACATTTTGATATTAGAAAACAGATCTGTACTTACGCTTCATAGACTACACAAAAACATTTGACGATGTGAAGCATGAAGAAATAATACAATTACTAAGGCATGTTAACACTGACAGGAGAGCTAAGATCTGCGAATAATAACGAACATATACTGGCAGCAAACAGCAGCCATAAGAAGCAACAGCCGTGTAGGAACTTTTCAGTATATAAAGAAAGGCGTTAGACAAAGTTGTGTATTGTCTCCTGATTTGTTCTCATTATACAGTGAATATATAATGAGATCTACAGAAAATATGTCAGGGATCCTGGTTGGTGGACATAATGTAAATAACTTACGTTATACTGATGACATCGTCTTGATAGCAACAAGTCAGAACGATCTACAGGAAATGATACATGTATGGTTGTAGAAAGTGATGAAAATGGGCCTTAGATTGAATAATAGAAAGACAGAAGTCTTGGTGATATCAAAGAAACAGATTGTGCCTAAAAGTGCAATTAAAGTACAGGGCGTTATTATGGGGCAAGTGCAGAAATTCAGATATCTAGATACATGGATAACATCAGATGTAAGATGCGTCACTGAGATAAAGAACAGAATAGGACAAGCAAATACTGCTTTCTATCAAATTAAGAACGTTTTGTGCAATAAGTCACTGTCCGTGAAAGGCAGGAAACGAATTATTGCATGTTACATAGAAACAGGTTTAACATATGGCTGCGAATACTGGACAATTAGTAAACATGCGACAAAATTCCTGGAAGCCTTGGAGATGTGGTTTTATAAAAGAATGCTGAAAATTAATTGGACAGCCAAAAAAAAAAAAAAAAAAAAATAAGAGAAATCGTGATATTTTAAGTGAAGCTGAGTCGCAAATACAACTTACCACAAACATCAGAAAGAGGCAATCGTCGTTTTTTTTTTTTAAAATTTCGGCCACGTTATGAGAAGACAAAAACTGGAACATGTTGTGACAACCAAAAAGATTTGCAGAAAGAGAGATAGAGGAAGACAGTGTGAGAAGATTCTTAACAGTCTTGTGTCACGGCACGGAAGGGAGTCAACACACGAACTGATCCATACCGTCGGAGATCGCAATTTGTGGAGAGGCATGACCGCCAACGCCAGCCGGCAAGGCACTGGATGATGATACATAGTACATAGAGATACCTCACACAATTACACACATATATACACAAGACATAGAGATACATATAGAACATTCAAATGCCTCCCACAATCACACAATTACACACATATATACACCAGACATGGAGATACATATAGAACATTCAAATGCCTCCCACAATCACATAATTACACACATATATACACCAGACATGGAGATACATATAGAACATTCAAATGCCTCCCACAATCACTTAATTACACATAGAAAATGTTTCTTTATTGCACAATCACATACATATACAGAGCACACATAGGTACCTCCCACAATCACATACATATACAGAGCACACATAGGTACCTCCCACAATCACATACATATACAGAGCACACATAGGTACCTCCCACAATCACATACATAAATAGAGCACATATAGATACCTTCCATAATCACATACACAGGACACATACCTCCGAATATCACAAACGTTACACACGCATGTAAGTACCATATACTGATACCACCCACAATCTTATGCATTGAACACATATAAACATACCACACAGAGATACATCCTACTACCAGACACTATTACATACCACATAAAGATACTCGCAACAAACACATAATCCCACATACATATACATAACACATACAGAAACCTCATGCACCCACCCCCACCCCCCCCCCCCCCCCACACACACACACACACATACACACGGTAACTCACACACATACTTAGCAGACACATCATTCCCCTACACAATCACATAAATATGCATGCCACTTATATACATAAATTATTCAAGAGTGAAGGAGTGTCCAACAATCACATACATATGCATAGCACACACATAGACCTTAATAATCATATACATTCCACATACATATACATGACACATACACCGACACACCACACACACACACACTTGAACCCCATTTAGCAGACAGTCATCGGATTTCTATGCACACAAATTTGTATGGACAAATAACAGGCGACATAAAAACCACACCTACACGTAAACCCCCTACAGCAGGCACAACCTCACTCGTTTACACATAGACACCCGTCACAATCACATGCATGTAAAGATACGTAAATCAAATGACAACCCAAGAGGATATAGGTAGCTATAAATATAATTAAAATCATCTGTAGTATATGTTGTGTAAAGAAACATTAATAACATCACAATCATTTGTAGATATATACATAAATATAAATAGAATCACAATCTTTGGGAGTTCATAAAACATGATTGGTATATAGTCGTGTCCGTTGGTAGATTACTGAATCAGCTGCTAGGAACAATCTCTGCTGGGACGTGTGGCTGATGTGTCGAAAATAGACAAAAAAGACAGAACGGAAGAAAGAAAGAAAGAAAGAAAGAAGAAAGAAAGAAAGAAAGAAAGAAAGAAAGAAAGAAAGAAAGAAAGAAACGATGAACAACACTGCCAGTCAAATCTACAATGCAAGCAAGTTATAATTACATCAGATACAAACAGAACAAGTGCGAACAGTTGTAAACCTGTCTATCCAGATAACAGATACACACAGCTATAAAGTATAGTTTACACTGAGAAAAGACAACACAGTTATAAAGTATAGTTTATATAAAGAACACACACACACAGTTATAAAGTACAGTCTACAATAAAGAACAGACACACACAGTTATAAAGTATAGTTTACAATAAAGAACACACACAGTTATAAAGTACTGTTTACAACAAGGAAAAAAAAACCACACACACACACACACACACACACACACACGTACGCACGCACGCACGCACGCACGCACGCACGCACAGACAGAGAGAGAGAGAGAGTTATAAAAAAACAGTTTACAATAATGAACAGACACTAACAGAGTTACAAAGTACAGTTTACAATAAAGAACAGACACACACAGTTATAAAGTACAGTTTACAATAAAGAACAGACACACATAGTTATAAAGTACAGTTTACAATAAAGAAAAGACACAAGCAGGTATAAAGTGTAGTTTGCAATATTGCAATAAAGAACAGACACACACAGTTATAAAGTACAGATCACAATGATAACAGTTAAAAAGTATACTTTACACTGAGAACAGACACACATTGATAAAGTATAGTTTACACATAGAGCAGATACACACAGTCATAAAGTATAGTGTAAACTGAGAACAGGCAGTCAGGTATAAAGTATAGTTTACGAGAAGAACAGATACACACAGTTATAAAGTATAGTTTACACTGAGAACAGACACACAATTATAATGTACAGTTTTAAATGAGAAAAGATACTCCCAAAAAATGTTTTGCATATCCTTTACAGGACATCGCTGTCAACATCAGCATCTTTCAGCTGTCTGTTGATTTCTTGGCAAGATTACGCTCAGTAGTTTGCCATTGCTTTCTGAGCGGCCGGCTCAGTTATCCCGCAAGTCACCAGCGGGGGTCTAACCGCTCCCAGCTCTCGCCCTGCTACGAGACTCTGCGGGATAAACGGGATTACGGAGAAAGTGTTGTAACCCCTCGGCCAGAGAGACCGGCGAGAACAGATACACACAGTTATAAAGTACAGTTTGAAATGAAAACAGATACACAGTTGTAAAGTTCAGTTTACACTGAGAACAGACACCGTTATATAGTTTAGTTTACACTGGGAACAGACACACAATTATAACGTACAGTTTGCACTGAGAGTATATACACACAGTTACAAAGTATAGTTTACACTGAGAACTAATAGACATAATTATAAAGTATAGTTTACACTGAGAACAGACACACAATGTTAAAGTACAGTTTAAAATGAGAACAGATACACACAGTCTCGTATAAAGTACAGTCTGCAAAAGATGATATACAATGTAATGAATGGACCCCAACAAAGAACTTTGGAGAAGAAGTGACGTCAGGTTTTGCTGTTGCCCTTGGATTGTTGCTACTTGATTCGTGCTGTCTTGATTCGTGACATGCTGTCTGGTATGCTGTCTGTGGTGCTGTCTGGCATGCTGTCTGTGGTGCTGTCTGGTATGCTGTCTGAGGTGCTGTTCTAGTCAGGCAGCTTCCAGTGACCACATGTGGGGAAGTTACTGGGCCTGGGCGCGTGCTCTGATGGCTCTCCGACCTGGAAGGTCATGGCCATGCCGGTCTCCGCGTGAAACTCCACGTGGCAATGCAGCAGCCAGAAACCTGTGGAAGAAGTCACATCAGCGGGCTAGTCGAAGGTGAAACAGCGCGGAACAATAAAGAATTCAAGTCTTTCACTTGTGTCCGGAAGCTTTAGTAACCGCCACTTTTACAGGTTTGGTGGATGCTAGCATACTTGAGCAATGTCTATATGGCTGGCACAAACACGTAATGTAACAATGTCTATATGGCTGGCACGGACACGTAATGTAACAATGTCTATATGGCTGGCACGGACACGTAATGTAACAATGTCCATATGCCTGGCACTGACACGTAATTTAACTGATTGATTGATTTAAGAACCGACATCACAGAATTCCCATAAGCGCTCCGATCCCATCCTCAGCAAGACACATGTAGAGATATGTTACATGTAGAAGACACATTTGGAGAGATATTACATCTACAATACACATGCAGAGATATGTTACATCTACAAGACACATGTAGAGATTTGTTATATGTAGAAGACACATGTAGAGAGATGTTAAATATAGAAGACACATGCAGAGATATGTTACATCTACAAGACCCATGTAGAGATTTGTTACATATAGAAGACACATGTAGAGATTTGTTACATGTAGAAGACACATGTAGAGAGATGTTACATACAGAAGACACATGTAGAGATATGTTACATGTAGAAGACACATGTGGAGAGATGTTACATATAAAAGACACATATAGAGATATGTTACATATAGAAGACACACATAGAGATATGTTACATATAGAAGACACATATAGAGATATGTTACATACAAAAGTCACATATAGAGATATGTTACATGTAGAAGACACATGTAGAGAGATGTTATATATAGAAGACACATGTAGATATATGTTACATCTACAAGACACATGTAGAGATATGTTACATCTACAAGACACATGTAGAGATTTGTTATATGTAGAAGACACATATAGAGATATGTTACATATAGAAGACACATGTAGAGATATGTTACATCTACAAGACACATGTAGAGATATGTTACATCTACAAGACACATGTAGAGATATGTTACATGTAGAAGACACATGTAGAGAGATGTAACATATAGAAGACACATGTAGAGAGATGTTACATATAGAAGACACATGTAGAGAGATGTTACATGTAGAAGACACATGTAGAGATTTGTTACATGTAGAAGACACATGTAGAGAGATGTTACATACAGAAGACACATGTAGAGATATGTTACATGTAGAAGACACATGTGGAGAGATGTTACATATAGAAGACACATATAGAGATATGTTACATATAGAAGACACATATAGAGATATGTTACATACAAAAGACACATATAGAGATATGTTACATGTAGAAGACACATGTAGAGAGATGTTACATAGAGAAGACACATGTAGAGATATGTTAATCTACAAGATACATGTAGAGATATGTTACATCTACAAGACACATGTAGAGATATGTTAAATGTAGAAGACACATGTAGAGAGATGTTACATATAGAAGACACATGTAGAGAGATGTTACATATAGAAGACACATGTAGAGAGATGTTACATGTAGAAGACACATGTAGAGATTTGTTACATGTAGAAGACACATGTAGAGAGATGTTACATATAGAAGACACATGTAGAGATATGTTACATGTAGAAGACACATGTGGAGAGATGTTACATATAGAAGACACATATAGAGATTTGTTACATGTAGAAGACACATGTAGAGAGATGTTACATACAGAAGACACATGTAGAGATATGTTACATGTAGAAGACACATGTGGAGAGATGTTACATATAGAAGACACATATAGAGATATGTTACATATAGAAGACACATATAGAGATATGTTACATATAGAAGACACATATAGAGATATGTTACATACAAAAGACACATATAGAGATATGTTACATGTAGAAGACACATGTAGAGAGATGTTACATATAGAAGACACGTGTAGAGATATGTTAATCTACAAGACACATGTAGAGATATGTTACACCTACAAGACACATATAGAGATTTGTTATATGTAGAAGACACATATAGAGATATGTTACATATAGAAGACACATGTAGAGATATGTTACATCTACAAGACACATGTAGAGATATGTTACATCTACAAGACACATGTAGAGATATGTTACATGTAGAAGACACATGTAGAGAGATGTTACATATAGAAGACACATGTAGAGAGATGTTACATATAGAAGACACATGTAGAGAGATGTTACATGTAGAAGACACATGTGGAGAGATGTTACATCTACAAAACACATGTAGAGATATGTTACATCTACAAGACACATGTAGAGATATGTTACATATAGAAGACACATGTAGAGATATGTTACATCTACAAGACACATATAGAGATATGTTACATATAGAAGACACATGTAGAGATATGTTACATCTACAAGACACATGTAGAGATATGTTACATCTACAAGACACATGTAGAGATATGTTACATCTACAAGACACATGTAGAGAGATGTTACATATAGAAGACACATGTAGAGAGATGTTACATATAGAAGACACATGTAGAGAGATGTTACATCTACAAGACACATGTAGAGAGATGTTACATATAGAAGACACATGTGGAGAGATGTTACATATAGAAGACACATGTAGAGATATGTTACATCTACAAGACACATGTAGAGAGATGTTACATATAGAAGACACATGTAGAGAGATGTTACATCTACAAGACACATGTAGAGAGATGTTACATATAGAAGACACATGTAGAGATATGTTACATCTACAAGACACATGTAGAGAGATGTTACATATAGAAGACACATGTTGAGAGATGTTACATATAGAAAACACATGTAGAGAGATGTTACATGTAGAAGACACATGTGGAGAGATGTTACATCTAAAAAACACATGTAGAGATATGTTAAATCTACAAGACACATGTAGAGATATGTTACATCTACAAGACACATGTAGAGATATGTTACATCTACAAGACACATGTAGAGATATGTTACATCTACAAGACACATGTAGAGAGATGTTACATGTAGAAGACACATTTAGAGAGATGTTGCATATAGAAGAAACATGTGGAGATATGTTTCATATAGAAGACACATGTAGAGATATGTTACATATAGAAGACACATGTAGAGATATGTTTCATATAGAAGACACATGTAGAGATATGTTACATGTAGAAGACACATGTAGAGATATGTTACATGTAGAAGACACATGTGGAGAGATGTTACATGTAGAAGACACATGTAGAGAGATGGTACATCTACAAGACACATGTAGAGAGATGTTACATATAGAAGACACATGTAGAGAGATGTTACACATAGAAGACACATGTGGAGAGATGTTTCATATAGAAGACACATGTAGAGAGATGTTACATGTAGAAGACACATGTAGAGAGATGTTACATGAAGAAGACGCATGTAAAGATATGTTACATATAGAAGACACATTTACAGATATGTTACATGTAGAAGACACATGTGGAGAGATGTTACATGTAGAAGACACATGTAGAGATATGTTACATGTAGAAGACACATGTAGAGATATGTTACTTGTAGAAGACACATGTAGAGATATGTTACATGTAGAAGACACATGTAGAGATATGTTACATGTAGAAACACATGTAGAGAGATGTTACATATAGAAGACACATGTAGAGAGATGTTACATATAGAAGACACATGTGGAGAGATGTAACATATAGAAGACACATGTGGAGAGATGTTACGTCTACAAGACATATGTAGAGATATTTTACATCTAAAAGACACAAGTAGAGATATGTTACATCTACAAGACACATGTAGAGATATGTTACATCTACAAGACACATGTAGAGAGATGTTACATATAGAAGACACATGTAGAGATATGTTACATCTACAAGACACATGTAGAGAGATGTTACATATAGAAGACACATGTACAGATATGTTACATGTAGAAGACACATGTGGAGAGATGTTACATGTAGAAGACACATGTGGAGAGATGTTACATCTACAAGCCACATGTAGAGAGATGTTACATATAGAAGACACATGTAGAGATATGTTACATCTACAAGACACATGTAGAGAGATGTTACATATAGAAGACACATGTAGAGAGATATTACACGTAGAAGACACATGTGGAGAGATGTTTCATATAGAAGACACATGTAGAGAGATGTTACATGTAGAAGACACATGTAGAGAGATGTTACATATAGAAGACACATGTAGAGATATGTTACATCTACAAGACACATGTAGAGAGATGTTACATATAGAAGACACATGTTGAGAGATGTTACATATAGAAAACACATGTAGAGAGATGTTACATGTAGAAGACACATGTGGAGAGATGTTACATCTAAAAAAAACACATGTAGAGATATGTTAAATCTACAAGACACATGTAGAGATATGTTACATCTACAAGACACATGTAGAGATATGTTACATCTACAAGACACATGTAGAGATATGTTACATCTACAAGACACATGTAGAGAGATGTTACATGTAGAAGACACATTTAGAGAGATGTTGCATATAGAAGAAACATGTGGAGATATGTTTCATATAGAAGACACATGTAGAGATATGTTACATATAGAAGACACATGTAGAGATATGTTTCATATAGAAGACACATGTAGAGATATGTTACATGTAGAAGACACATGTAGAGATATGTTACATGTAGAAGACACATGTGGAGAGATGTTACATGTAGAAGACACATGTAGAGAGATGGTACATCTACAAGACACATGTAGAGAGATGTTACATATAGAAGACACATGTAGAGAGATGTTACACATAGAAGACACATGTGGAGAGATGTTTCATATAGAAGACACATGTAGAGAGATGTTACATGTAGAAGACACATGTAGAGAGATGTTACATGAAGAAGACGCATGTAGAGATATGTTACATATAGAAGACACATTTACAGATATGTTACATGTAGAAGACACATGTGGAGAGATGTTACATGTAGAAGACACATGTAGAGATATGTTACATGTAGAAGACACATGTAGAGATATGTTACTTGTAGAAGACACATGTAGAGATATGTTACATGTAGAAGACACATGTAGAGATATGTTACATGTAGAAACACATGTAGAGAGATGTTACATATAGAAGACACATGTAGAGAGATGTTACATATAGAAGACACATGTGGAGAGATGTAACATATAGAAGACACATGTGGAGAGATGTTACGTCTACAAGACATATGTAGAGATATTTTACATCTAAAAGACACAAGTAGAGATATGTTACATCTACAAGACACATGTAGAGATATGTTACATCTACAAGACACATGTAGAGAGATGTTACATATAGAAGACACATGTAGAGATATGTTACATCTACAAGACACATGTAGAGAGATGTTACATATAGAAGACACATGTACAGATATGTTACATGTAGAAGACACATGTGGAGAGATGTTACATGTAGAAGACACATGTGGAGAGATGTTACATCTACAAGCCACATGTAGAGAGATGTTACATATAGAAGACACATGTAGAGATATGTTACATCTACAAGACACATGTAGAGAGATGTTACATATAGAAGACACATGTAGAGAGATATTACACGTAGAAGACACATGTGGAGAGATGTTTCATATAGAAGACACATGTAGAGAGATGTTACATGTAGAAGACACATGTAGAGAGATGTTACATATAGAAGACGCATGTAGAGAGATGTTAAGTATAGAAGACACATGTAGAGAGATGTTACATGTAGAAGACACATGTGGAGAGATGTTACATATAGAAGACACATGTAGAGAGATGTTACATATAGAAGACACATGTAGAGAGATGTTACATATAGAAGACACATGTGGAGAGGTGTTACATATAGAAGACACATGTAGAGAGATGTTACATATAGAAGACACATGTAGAGAGATGTTACATGTAGAAGACACATGTAGAGAGATGATACGTGTAGAAGACACATGTAGAGAGATGTTACATCTAGATGACACATGTAGAGAGATGTTACATATAGAAGACACATGTAGAAAGAAGTTACATCTACAAGACACATGTAGAGAGATGTTACATCTACAAGACACATGTGGAGAGATGTTACATCTAGAAGACACATGTCAGATTTCCTGGTGGCAAAGTATACCTGGATTGTTGGCATGGAACTGGATGATAGTGTATCCACCGTCAGGGACGATAACCGTGTCTTTGATCGGGGCTCTGCTCCTGGTTCGGTTGAGTTGTCCTCGCCTGTCCATGTCCTTGACCTGCTCTAGGGTCGTTGAGGCATTCAGCTAGAAATACACGGACATATTCCTGGTTGTCTGGGGGGTGCATGTTAGTGAATCATGTGACAGACAATGCCTGGATGTTTGTGAATCATATGATACACAATATCTGGATGTTTGTGTATTATGTGATACACAATATCTGGATGTTTGTGTATTATGTGATACACAATATCTGCATGTTTGTGTATTATGTGATAGAAAATGTTCGCATTTTGTAAATTATGTAATGCACAATGTGTCAATGTTTACAAACGTAATGCACAGTGTCTGGATGTTTGTAAATTATGTGACACACGATGTCGATGTTTGTATATAATGTTACACACGATGTCAATGTTTGTATATTATGTGACATACAATGAGAGAGAAGGAAAGAAGAAACAGAACGAGAGAGATGGAAATGGGAAAAAGACTGAGCGAGAAGGTTTGTCGAAGAGAGAGAGAGAGAGAGAGAGAGAGAGAGAGAGAGAGAGAGAGAGAGAGAGAGAGAGAGAGAGAGGAAAGGAGAGAGATTCGAAAGAAGAGAGATAGATGGGAAAGGAGAGAGAGAAGAAATGTGAAAGGAGAGTGAGAGAGAGAGCTGGGAAAGGTGAGAGATGGGGATAGGAGAGAGATTAAAAAGGAGAGAGAGAGTAGGTAAGGGGGGTGGGAAAGATGCTTTGGCAAAAGGAGAGAGAGAGAGGGGGTGGGGGAAAGTGAGAGAGAGAGAGACTTTGGCAAAATGAAATAGATATGGGAAGAGAGAGCGAGAGAGAGAGAGTAAGATAGATAGCAAAGGAGAGAGAGAGAGAGTAAGAGAGAGATGGGAAAGGAAAGGGTGTTTTGAGACTTAGCGTTGAGAAGAGAGCTAGGACAGGAGCGAGACTGGAAAGGAGAGTGAGTTTTGAGAGAGCGTTGAGAAGAGAGCTTGGACATGAGAGAGATTAAGAGAGAGAGAGACAGAGAGGGACAGAGAGAAATGGGAAAGGAGAGAGAAAGAGAGAGAGAGAGAGTAAGAGATGTGAAAGGAGAGAGAGAGATATATAGTTTTCATGAGAGATGGGAAAAGGGAGATAGCGATAGAAAAGTAGAAAGAGAGGTAGAGAGAAAGAGTAAGAGAGAGAGAGAGAGAG
Organism: Cepaea hortensis; assembly: GCA_963921405.1. Classification (NCBI taxonomy): domain Eukaryota; kingdom Metazoa; phylum Mollusca; class Gastropoda; order Stylommatophora; family Helicidae; genus Cepaea; species Cepaea hortensis. The sequence goes on along the minus strand of OY992888.1, from coordinate 920,987 downwards.
AGAGAGAGAGAGAGAGAGAGAGAGAGAGAGAGAGAGAGAGAGAGAATCAGATAAAGAGGCTTAGGTAAAAGGAAAATGAGAAGACAGAGAGGTGATGTTAGTGCCTGACCTTTCCCATGCCGACGACCCTGAACTTGTGCCCGTGAAGATGCATAGGGTGGTAGGCGTGTGTCAGAATGCCCTCATCGACGATGACCAGCTCCACCAAGTCTCCCAAAGCCACCTTGTACAGGTGCACGCAGGCACACCACTCCTTCCTGCACTGCTTCTGCACCGTCTCCGCATTACAGAAGATCTCCTGAAACGTGGAACCAGCACATCAGTTTGGTCAACTACACGGTCGGGGAACCAGCACATTCGTTTGGTCAACTACACGGCCGGGGAACCAGCACATTCGTTTGGTCAACTACACGGCCGGGGAACCAGCACATTCGTTTGGTCAACTACACGGCCGGGGAACCAGCACATTCGTTTGGTCAACTACACGGCCGGGGAACCAGCACATTCGTTTGGTCAACTACACGGCGCTGCCACTGATGGTGTTTGATGTGTTGGTGGTCGTCAAGATGATGCTGATGATGATGTTATTTGTGTTGCCGTTTTGTAGTTTTTCTGTAAATATATCAAGCGTATCGTTGCTGGTGATGCTGTTGTTATCGCCAACTTAATGTTGTAATGTATCCATATTATCTCATTTATATAGCTACACTACATGCATCAACTATATCTTGTTGATGTTGCTACATTTTTTTTATTCCCGCGTAACCTTTACAGGACATCGCTGTCAACATCGGCATCTTTCAGCTGATTGTTGATTTCTTGGTAAGATTACGCTCATTAGATACATGGATTAGATATCCTGTCATAGACAGGTACATGGATTATATGTCCTGTCTTAGACAAATATATGAATTATATGTCCTGTCAAAGACAGATACATAAATCATGGATTAGATCTATATCACAGACAGGTAGGGAGACTGGGGAGAAATGGACATAGGGGAGAAATGGACCACCCCCTCTCTGGCCCCTGGCTGTGATGCAATGAAAGTGAAACCATAATAAGTTTGTTTTCCACATCAAACATAGTCAGAATTTTTCATTTGCCATCGACTTCCCGCACAGGTCGTTCCCACGCAAAGTTTGAAAAATTTTCTGCACTAAAGTTTCTTTTTCCAGTTCCAGACACCATCGTAAAGCAGACGCATAGTCAGGAATCAGGACAAGGTAATTACGTTAATATCTTTATTTACTTGTTATTTAAGAGTTCATATAAAAAATATAGCATATAATATTAGATTTAAGAGACTTTATGGCTGAATAGTTTAATACATTGATGGGGAGAAATGGACCGGTTCATTTCTCCCCATGGTTCATTTCCCCCCATAGAAGAAATTGACAAGACAGTCTGTTGTTATTAAAAGTGTTGAAGATTGCATTCGAATATCAGCATTATTGATTCTTTTTAATACTGGGGTCTAAATCTAGACCAATAAAACTGTTAACAAATTTGATTTCAGTGATTTATTAAAGATGCACGCCATTCGTGCTATGATCAGTATTTCTTTGCAAATGATAGGCCTACCATTCTAAATCTTCTTATATATAAAAAAGACTTGTGCGTATGTATCTCTGTATGTATTTATGTATCTCTGTCCGTATGGCCTTTATTTGTTCGCGAACGGCCCATCCGATTGAGATGAAATTTTCTACACGCCTTCCTTTCATTCCAGAGCTGACAACTGTGATATTTTGTTAGTGTGAAATCGCCTGCTTACTCAGTATTATTTCATTTTTCATTTTTCATCATAATTTCATATATTTCAGGGGACCTAACTCTGTAAAAGTTATTTCAAGGGGCATAACTTTTCTGTATAACTTATAGTCATATTGTGGCATCGTTTTCAAAGATTTATAAACTCTTTGTCCATAGTTATGTACCGGCATATGAGTTATAATAAATAATGATACAATCTGTAAGGCATTTTCAAAGTTTTCATAAAAATGATGCACAATGCATAACATTGTAACTCATCTTTTTTTGCTTAAGAAGTTACTGTAGTCATGCAGGTGATTAGAAAGAGTTTTCATTAAAAATAATGGATGGTGTGTAGAAGAACGTTCTTTTAAGTTACTTTTTTTGTTGTATGAATTTAATGAAGCCGGACAGGGTCAGGCAGACAGATAGACAGACAGATAGACAGTCGGGAACGGGAACTTATATGACTACTTATATGAATTAAATGAGATGCTCCACATCAGGAGCTGGGAAATGCCGGGCCGGGTCAGACAGACAGACAGACAGACAGACAGACAGACAGACAGACAGACAGACAGACAGTCGGTAACGGGAACGAGAACTTATATGACTACTTATATGAATTAAATGAGATGCTCCCCACCAGGGTCTGGGCGAAGCCGGGCAGGGTCAGCTAGTGTTATATAATTCTGTCACTCTTTTGTTTCAGATGTCAAGATTGTACATCAGAAACACCAACAAGGGTCTCGTTACGGAGGAACGTATGAGAGAAGCTGTTTTTTTTTTTTTAGCATATCCTTTACAGGACTTAGCTGTCAACACCAGCATCTTTCAGCTGTATGTTGATCTCTTGGCAAGATTACGCTCAGTAGTTTGCCATTGCTTTCTGAGCGGCCGGCTCAGTATCCCGCAAGTCACAGCTGTTAATGCTGTGAAAAATGGAATGAAAGTGAGGAAAGCTGCAAGGGAGTACGGCATTGCTCGCTCTACCCTCAATAACAATCTTACAAAAGACAGAGAAGGAAATGGTCTGCCTACTAGACTCGTACCAAATTATAGGCATAGCCTTGTTTTCACAGCTAAGCAAGAAGCTGATTTTGCTAGTTACTTGAAAGATTGTGCAAGAATGTTCCATGGACTCACAACTAAAAACGTTCGTATTTTGGCGTACGAGATGGCGAAAGTCAATAACATTGCACATCCTTTAACCTGGGATGAGCAAATGATGGCAGGGAATGACTGGCTTTGTGGATTTTTGCGACGGAATCCCGAGCTGACCATAAGGCAACCTGAGGCAACATCTCTGGCTAGAGCTACAGCTTTCAACAAACATAATATTTGCACCTTCTTCAACATTGTAAAGGAAACCATTACAAAACTAAATGTGAGTGAAGCTCAAATCTACAATTTGGATGAGTCAGGTCTGACCACTGTACAGAAAGTGCCAAAAGTAATTGCCCCACGAGGAGTGAAGCAAATAGGCCAGGTGACATCCAGAGAAAGAGGAGAACTGGTCACAATCTGTTGCATTGTGTCAGCTGCGGGTCACATTATCCCTCCAGTTTTTGTGTTTCCCAGAAAATTTTTTAAGAATTTTATGCTTGCTGGAGCACCTGAAGGTTCCCTTGGCCTTGTGAATGAATCAGGTTGGATGACCCGTGATAATTTCGTCAAAGTTATAAATCACTTCATTAAGCATTCAAGACCTTCCAAAGACTTCCCTTTGATTTTGATCTTGGACAATCACGATTCCCACATTTCATTTGAATCACTTGAACTGTGCAAGAAAAACAACATTCATGTGATCACGTTGCCACCACACACCTCATCTAAAACTCAGCCCTTGGACCGTTCAGTTTTTGGACCCATGAAGTCGGTCTACAACAATACGTGTGATTCATGGATGATGAAAAATGTTGGGACACCACTGACAATCTATCAAGTTGCAAATCTAGGAGGCCACGCTTTTCTTAAAGCGGCAACTCCCATTAACATTCAATCAGGCTTTGCAGTGTCAGGTATTTGGCCCTTTAACGAAGATGTTTTTACAGAAGATGATTTTATGCCTTCAGAAATAACGAACAGGCCCATCAGCAAGGACAGTGAAAATGCCACTTTAGAAAGCAATGAACAGACAGGATCAGCATCTCCACATTGTGGTACCAGCACAGATCAAACTGCACAAGAATTTCATGAAAATCAGAAAGAGTGTAATGTTGAGAACCTTGTAGATGACTTGCAGGAAATATCAGGGAGTCTTCAACATAAAGCTACTTCTTCCTTTACTTCGCCTCATGTTTTCAGAGGACTACCAAAAGCTGGTCCGAGAAAAGATTCAAATAATATGAGGAAAAGAGGAAAAACTATGCTGGCTACTTCTACGCCAGAAATGGATCGAATTAGGGAAAGAGCGGTGATGAAAGAAAAGGCAGCAAAAGTTCCACCCAAAAAGGCAAAGAGACAGCTGCTGAAAGAACTTGATGTTGATTCAGATCCAGAAACTGACATTTCGTTTTGTGATGACACAGATTCTGATGTTTCATTTGTTAAAAATGAGGAGTGTACGGTTAGCTTGACTGGTGTGCGTGAGGTTTTTGAAGGCCAGTGTGTGCTATGTGAATATGGAACAAAGAAGACTTGTGTTTACTATGTAGGAATTGTAAGGGGAGACATTGATGATGATGGTGATGTTGAGGTAGAGTTCTTGCGCAAGAGTGAGAAGGTTGCTGGTAAATTTGTTAAGCCTAAGGTAGAAGATGTCGCCAGTGTCTCAATTACATGTATTAAAGCACAGCTTACTAGATCTACAATCACTGGAACCACTTCTAGGACCAAAGATGGCTATGTCTTCAAAGAAAGTCTTGCAGGCATAAATGTTTGATAAAACTTTATATTAGATTAATATATCATATTAAACTTTTTTTTACTGTCGCTTAAAATAATAAAAAAAAAACTGCAAATATCCTTTTAATGATTATTTATTTCTTATAGCAATATGGATGAGTTGTTGCTGCTTCTTTTTAAAAAAGGTCCATTTCTCCCCACTATGGTCCATTGCTCCCCACGTGCTGGTCCATTTCACCCCAATGGTGGTCAATTTCTCCCCATGTTCATATACATTTTTGAAATGCATTTTGTAAAGAAACATATAGAAATAGATTGCTAAATGTTTTCCCCTTTTAAAATAAATGAATGTACAACATTTTAGTCATGGTTTTGTTATGTTTCGATAAAATCTGTTCCGGCGATGAGCAAAAATTGAAAACTACAAAATTGCTGGTCCATTTCTCCCCAGTCTCCCCTACATGGATTATATGTCCTGTCACAGACAGATACATAAATCACGGATTAGATCTATATCACAGACAGATACATGGATTATATGTCCTGTCACAGACAGATACATAAATCATGGATTAGATCTATATCACAGACAGGTACATGGATTATATGTCCTGTCACAGACAGATACATAAATCACGGATTAGATGTCATGTCGCTGACAAATACATGAATTAGATATCACGTCACTAACATACATTAATTAGATGTTATGTCAATGACAGTTTCATAAACACTGAATTAGATGCCATGTTACTGACAGATATTTAAATTTAGATGTCATGTAACAGACTGATGCGCAAGACATAGATTAGACGTCACTGACAGACAGAGATAATATTGGTTGGATGTCTTTTCAGTGACATTTACACAGTATTGAATGACAGGGGGTTATAGCAGCACTGGATTGTATTAGAAAGCAGCAAGTCAAATGGTTTGGCCATGCATGTAGGTTACCAGGCAGTAGCATACTACAACAAGCAATGATGTACAAACCAGATGGAAACAGAGGAAGAGGCCGACCACGTAAACTTTGGACGGAGGGAATAGCAGAGTCCATGGGAATATCGATATATGAAACCCATAATCGGGCACTCTCACGATGCTTATACTTCACCTCAACACAGCAAGGTACAAGAGGAACATGATGAGATGAGATGAGATGAGATTGACTGACGCTTTGTGAATCACTAACATTTACACACAATATTGACTGACGGTGTGTCACTGCCAAATACAAGAAGATATCAATGGGTTTCGGCCATCGTAATGTTATGAAGACAATGAGACTGATAACCTGTCTCTAACGTTCTAGCGCAGCTCTTACCCCGGGCAAGTCCTCAAGCTGTGTCAGAGGCGGGGATGGGGGAAGTTGGTTGGATATCCAGTTGATCTGAGGCGAGTAGAACTTGTATCCAATCTTTGTGTTGGCCAGCGTGTAGAGAGGCGAGATGTGTGCCCGCAGGTTCTCCACCTGCACGAAGTCGATGGCCAGATAGAACTTCTTGTGGGGAAGGCCCGTGGTGGTGTTGTCATCGGCCTCCATGGACTTCAGGTCTGAGATCTCCACGTCTTTGCTGGACATGGCGTCCTTGGCCGGGTTCAGATGCTGTCGATAGAGACACGAATGTCGTTGTTACACACGGCAGGTCCACACACAACACTCGCGGTATCCTCGTATTTAATAACATTCATTGAATAGTACTCAAGAAACAAAATCAGCTCACAAAACTTACACACTGCGGGGACGCAATAAGCACACAAGAATAGAATAGTACTGACACAACACACATGCAACAGTACTTTCACAACATGAATACAAAAAACATATAACACTACTTTGACAACATGCCATTACCAGAATGTGCTCACAGTGGCTTATTGCTGGCTAAATGGAGGCCACACAACAGCCTATTGCTGGCTAAATGTAGGCCACACAACGGCTTATTGCTCGCTAAATATAGGCCACACAACGGCTTATTGCTGGCTAAATGTAGGCCACACAACGGCCTATTTCTCGCTAAATGTACGCCACACAACAGCCTATTGCTCGCTAAATGTACGCCACACAACAGCCTATTGCTCGCTAAATGTAGACCCCACAACAGCCTATTGCTCACTAAATGTAGGCCACACAACAGCCTATTGCTCGCTAAATGTAGGCCACACAACAGCCTATTTCTCGCTAAATGTAGGCCACATAACGGCTTATTGCTCGCTAAATGTAGGCCACACAACAGCCTATTGCTCGCTAAATGTAGGCCACATAACGGCTTATTGCTCGCTAAATGTAGGCCACACAACAGCCTATTGCTCGCTAAATGTAGGCCACACAATGGCTTATTGCTGGCTAAATGTCGACCACACAATGCCTGACAGATATAGCGGGTTCCCAGTGTTCTGCCTCCACCAGAGGGCAGGCTGACTTCTTTGCAGGCAATTTTAGCGACGTCAGGGACTTCACGAAATTGGATATTCCGACGCGAGATAGGAGATAAACTTCAATAAGGTGGATATGCCCACGCGAGACAGGAGATAAACTTCAATAATGTGGATATGCCCACGCGAGACAGGAGATAAACTTCAATAAGGTGGATATGCCCACGCGACACAGGAGATAAACTTCAATAATGTGGATATGCCCACGCGAGACAGGAGATAAACTTCAATAAGGTGGATATGCCCACGCGAGACAGGAGATAAACTTCAATAATGTGGATATGCCCACGCGAGACAAAAGATACACTTCACGAAGGTGGATATGCCCACGCGAGACAAAAGATACACTTCACGAAGGTGGATATGCCCACGCGAGACAAAAGATACACTTCACGAAGGTGGATATGCCCACGCGAGACACGAGATACACTTCAGGTGGACCCCGAGAGCTGTCAAGAGGCTCAAGGGACCGAGACATTCGGCAACGGCGAAATACTTCTGACGATCGGAAGCCTCCTGCCGCGCTTGCTCCAGGCGGAGTTTTTGCAAAATTACTTACAACATTGAGGTATCATTCTCGTATTTAGAAAATATATTATTACTGTGGACATGTTACTATAATAATACTTTACATCAGATAATATAACATGACTTATAACATGAGCGTGTAAAATTACATTCACTCAGATAATATAACATGACATATAACATGAGACTACAACCGTACTTACAATCCCGCCACGAATTCCGTCCCACCATGTCGTCCTTCCAGGGGGGAGGCTACTGCTGGCGCCCCGATACTTCAAGATGGCTGTCTGGGTGACCCTGTTGATCTCGCAGTTACCATACCCACGCAAGCGAATCCAGTAATTTCTGTGGTGGGGGTGGCGTGGGGAGAGAGAGAGAGAGCAATGCATTCATGTAAGAAAGTAAGGAATCATGTATTGAATCATTCAGTCAAATATAGTACTCTAAAGTCAGAATGCTGTGCTGTGTATAATCAATACACAGTAAACAATCTTGTTCTCAGGACAAACAAGAGACAATTCCAGGCCTCCTCGTAGCGAAGGAGTGATCCTGATGCTATCTGGAGGGACAGCGAAGGCACTCATAGAGTGACAAATGCTGTATTACAGAATTAAAGCAGCAACATTTAGTACGGCATCGCACTGATGTTAACTGTAAGAAATAATCTAAAGAAGAAATGAATAACGCTATATGGCTTCTGAAGGATGGGAAACCTGCTGGTCAGATGGTATATCAGCAGAGGCTGTTAAAGACCACATAGACACCTCAGTTGAAATACTATACTCATAATATTGAAAACTCTAGGAGACCAAAGAGATGCCAGCAGATTGGATAGAAGGCTCTCAGATGAGGCTGGCAAAGCAATAGACCTGCAAGAGTACAGACAGGTACAGAGTCAGGAGTTCATAGAGTTATATGGCCGTGTAAACGGCAGGTGTGTGGTACTCACTTGACTTGAGCCTTGGCGTCCAGGACAAAGTTATATTGCCGTGTAAACGGCAGGTGTGTGGTACTCACTTGACTTGAGCCTTGGCGTCCAGGACAAAGTTATATGGCCGTGTAAACGGCAGGTGTGTGGTACTCACCTTACTTGAGCCTTGGCGTCCAGGACAAAGTCGAAGCGCTCGCCGGCATAGATGTTCAAGGAGTCGGTGGTGAAAGGCTGCAGAGGGTGGCCGTCACTGGCGATCACTATCATGTCGTGGCCATCGATGGACAACTGGATAAACACAAGCATGTTTATGTTACACCAACTAGATAGCCATTGAAGTCACCAGAGTATATGTCATGACAATGACCCACAACTAGACAATAATAGACCGCGCTTATATAACAGTGACCCACAACTAGACAATAATAGACCGCGCTTATATAACAGTGACCCACAACTAGACAATAATAGACCGCGCTTATATAACAGTGACCCACAACTAGACAATAATAAACCGCGCTTATATAACAGTGACACACAACTAGACAATAATAGACCGCGCTTATATAACAGTGACCCACAACTAGACAATAATAGACCGCGCTTTTATAACAGTGACCCACAACTAGACAATAATAGACCGCGCTTATATAACAGTGATCAACAACTAGACAATTATAGACTACACATATATAACAGTGATCAACAACTGTTGTTGTTTGTCCATTAAGAATGATGGTGATCATTCATTTCATCCAGTGGGGTTGAAAGTATGGAGCCGTGGGTTCTAAGTTGGCTGATAAGGTCTATTTTGGCTCGAAATGTTCTTTGACAATGTGGGCAAAGAATGCTTGACGTTTCTGGAGGAGGATTTCCTGCAGTGGTTTTTCTGTCCTGCCTTTTCTTTCCAGCTCTTGCAGTCCTGGTTGCCTCACACATGACTGCACCCTTGCGTAATGATGCACGCCACGAATTTCGGTCTCTGGCTGCAGTCTCCCAGGTGTCATGATGAATTCCAAACACATTCAGAGAGATTTTCAGAGTGTCTTTAAAGCGTTTCCTCTGGCCACCTTGGGAGCGTTTACCACAACGTAGTTCGCTGTAAAAAATTTGTTTAGGGAGCCTGTGATCTGGCATGCCAGTCTCCTGGAGCTGGCTGGTACATAACTACAGTCTTCTCCAAGTTGATATTGAGCCCAAAGTTGGCACAGGCATGTGAGAAAGCTGAAACATTATGTTGCATGTCCACCTCTGAGTTGGCATATAAAGCGCAATCATCAGCAAACAGGAGCTCTCTGACGGTGTCGGTGTTAATTTTGGTTTTAGCTTTCAGCCTTCTGAGATTGAATAACTTTCCATCCATACGGTAGTTGATGTCTATTCCAATGTCGTCGTTCTCGAAGGCATTCACCAACATGGCTGAAAACATGAGGCTGAACAGTGTTGGTGCCAGGACACATCCTTGCTTCACTCCATTGGTGACAGGAAAGGGTTCAGACGATCAACAACTAGACAATAATAGACCGCGCATATATAACAGTGACACACAACTAGACAATAATAGACCACGCATATATAAACAGTGATCCACAACTAGACAATAATAGACCGCGCATATATAACAGTGACACACAACTAGACAATAATAGACCGCGCATATATAACAGTGACACACAACTAGACAATAATAGACCGCGCATATATAACAGTGACACACAACTAGACAATAATAGACCGCGCATATATAACAGTGACACACAACTAGACAATAATAGACCGCGCATATATAACAGTGACACACAACTAGACAATAATAGACCGCGCATATATAATAGTGACACACAACTAGACAATAATAGACCGCGCATATATAACAGTGACACACAACTAGACAATAATAGACCGCGCATATATAACAGTGACACACAACTAGACAATAATAGACCGCGCATATATAACAGTGACACACAACTAGACAATAATAGACCGCGCATATATAACAGTGACACACAACTAGACAATAATAGTCCGCGCATATATAACAGTGACCAACAACTAGACAATATTATACCGCGCACATATAACAGGCCGGTCTCTCTGGCTGTGCGGTTACAACACTTTCTCTCTGTAATCCCGTTTATTACGCAGAGTCTCGTAGCGGAGCGAGAGCTGAGGCGGTTCGACCCCCGCTCGTGACTTGCGGGATACTGAGCCGGCCGCTCAGAAAGCAATGGCAAACTACTGAGCGTAATCTTGCCAAGAGATCAACATACAGCTGAAAGATGCTGGTGTTGACAGCTAAGTCCTGTAAAGGATATGCTAAAAAAAAAATATATATATATATATATATATAACAGTGATCCACAACTAGACAATAATAGACCACACATATATAACAGTGATCAACAACTAGACAATATTAGACCGCGCTTATATAACAGTGATCCACAACTAGACAATAATAGACCACACATATATAACTATGACCCACAACTAGACAATAATAGACCGCGCATATATAACAGTGATCCATAACTAGACAATAATAAGCCGCGCATATATAACAGTGACCCACAACTAGACAATAGTAGACCGCACGTATATAACAATTTAAAGAAACCAAATTACTGTATGCGCAATAAATAACATCATCGCGAAAACTTATAATAACATACAGCAAGGGGGTAACAATAGACTGCGGACAGATTACAATATATTATTTAACATTAGATACAAAATAATGATCTTATCTAGTAGCATATTATCAAAATATAGCAATGATAACAATACATATTATTCACAAACATACATGATAACATTAAATAGCAGGTATAACAAAACATATCAGGTATATAAACATATAACAGGTATAACAATAAACAGAGGTATAACACTAGGTAGCAAGTATAATAATAGACAGTAAACTTAAAACATATAGTAGGTATAACAGTAGTTAACATCTATAACATATAACAGGTAGAAAAACAGATAGCACTAAGTTAACAACACTTGCCGTACTAATAATAACATCCAGCATTTATGTATCAGAAGAAAGCATATATCACAATAGATGTGAACTATAACATCGTACAGCAAGTATAACAACAGATGCCAACTATAACATCGTACAGCAAGTATAACAACAGATGTTGACTATACCATCGTACAGCAAGTATAACAACATAGGTTAACTATAACATCGTACAGCAAGTATAACAACAGTTGAGAACTATAACATCGTACAGGAAGTATAACAACATAGTTTAACTTTAACATCGTACAACGAGTATAACAATAGATGTGAATTATAACATCATACTGCAAGTATAACAACAGATGTGAACTACAACATAGTACAGCAAGTATAACAATAGATATTGACTATACCAGCATACTGCAAGTATAACAACATATGTTAACTATGCCATCGTAGAGTAAGTTTAACAACAGATGCCAGCTATAACATTGTACAGTAATAATAACCATAGATGGCAACTATAAGATTGTACAGTAAGTATAACATTACATGTCAACTATAACATTGTACGGCAAGTGTACGACAATATGTATGTCAATTGTAATCTTATAGAGCAAGTATAACAACAGATGTCAACTATAACATTGCGCAGAAATATAACAACAGATGTCACCTATAACTTTGTGCAGGAAACATAACAACAGATGTCAACTATAAAATTGTGCAGAAGTATAACAATAGATGTCAACTATAACATTGTGAAGAAGTATAACAAGAGATGTCAATTATAACATTGTACGGCAAGTGTACCAACAGAAGTCAACTATAACATTGTGCAGAAGTATAACATTAAATGTCAACTATAACATTGTAAGGCAAGTATTACAAAAATGTCAACTATAACATTGTACGGCAAGTATAACAAAAGAAGTTCAACAATATATGTTGCCTATAACTTTGTGCAGGAAGTATAACAACAGATGCCAAATATAACATTATGTAGAAATATAACAAGAGACGTTAGCTATAACGTTGTGCAGGAAGTATAACAATAGATGTCAACTATAACATTGCGCAGAAAGTGTAACAATAGTTGTCAACTATAACATTGCGCAGAAATTGTAACAATAGTTGTTAACTATACAGTTGTGCTGAAATAAAACTACAGATCTCAACTATAACATTGTGCAGGAAGTATACTAATAGATGTCAATTATAACATTATCGATCAAGTATAACAACAGCCAGCGACGTGGTACCTGCGACGTTTCTCAGTATCAACTGTACACGCGAACAGGTCACATGATTGTTCTACCTTCGCTGAACACTTGTTTATGTACCCAAAGACATTGATTGCAATAGCTAATCACAGTAGTGAGCATATAACAGAGGTAGAGCATGTCACAAAGATGGAGCATGTCACAGAAGTGGAACATGTCACAGAAGTGTTGACTGTCATAGAAGACCGCGAACAGACATAATGTCGATTGTAAAGACGTCAGATACACACAAAATAGAGTTACTAAACACATCAGGCATGTACGGCTCGGTTCATGGTATTATAACACGTCTGACCTGTAGGACAGAATCCATGGTACTATAATACATCTGATCTGGGGGAGAGAATCTATGATACTATAATACATCTGATCTGGGGGAGAGAATCTATGATACTATAAATCACATGCTTTGTACGGTACAGTTCATGATACTAAGGTAAGCCTGACCTGCAGGGCACAGTTCATGATGCCGGCATTGATGACACGAAATCTGTACTTGTGACCTTTGTCCACCGTGAAACTTGCGTACGGTGTGTAGAAACTGTTGTTTTTGGTGTCATTATATCTCTGATAGCGGCCCATACCTGGGGACAGACAGGGTACAGTTGTTTACAGGCCACCAGAGAAAAACACGGACAGTACATGCATCTTCAGTTCTTTCTGATAATGCCAAGTCAACAACACACATCTACACGTTTAACGGTAGCCAAAATCTTACAGTTGATCAGACAG